>CM050421.1:170149-358727 GCA_027564155.1 Gymnocypris eckloni scoliostomus | reverse complement strand
TATTTTACAAATTGACAGTTACAATGCATTACTTGAGATGTAAAGCTGTTTAAATCAGTTTATAGCATTTTGTGGTGAAAAAAGTAGTAAAATTGTTTGTAAGTTTACACAAAAGAAGGTATGATTTTATCACACAAAATCATGTCAATTTGCATATTAAGTCCTTTGGCCATATACTGAGTATTTTAACATTTACGGCTTGGCCTCATTCACATCCATAGTAAGTGCTTCACTGTAACCCAGATTTGTGTGATATTCAAGCATGCTCAGAATCTTGTTCTGAACCGCTAATATTCCTGGTGTAAGTAGCCTATTAGAATGAGGTGGGAGAGGCTAGAACCAACTTTCAATCTGCAACTTCCAAGCTGCTTTTTACAAACTGTGTTTGGAAATCTGTTATATTTTAAATGAAATTTAAACTCTGGAAATAGAGTGAAGGCCTGGAAGCCTAACACTATAGTTGCACTGTAGGTGAACTCTGTTTTCAGAGTTGTTCTGAAGAAACCATCTAATCATTATTCCACATTCTTTTAAATGACACTTAACTGACAAAAGGTCATTTTATGTCAGCTAAGGAATGTTATTTCTAAAAATAAAACTTTCATGTCACACCTGCCAACTGCCACACAATGGAAATCCTGGTCCTCAGGAAAAAAACATTAAGCATGGGAATGCAAGGCATTCTCAAACACGTTCAAGTTTTAACACTAACAAGCTGATGATTTCTCAGAATGGAGTCTCTAAGAGCCCTTAAAAGCTGGTTATGAGGTGTTTTGAGAAGCCAGTCAAGCACCACTTTTTAACATCTAAAGCAGTTCTTGACCTCTTTTGCTGTGTGACGTCATTGTGCTGTCACTTCTAAAACTCATAAATATATATTTGGACGTTTTAAAATCCCTATTACAGTCTATGTAACTTCTATCCATCTACCTTTAATGAAGCACAGCAGCTCGTCTCAAATAGGTAGCCTATGGCCCACTGTGGCAGTACCATGGTACAGTAATGGTATGTCCATTTGGTACTAAATAAGTACAGTATTTATAGGCCTAAAAATACATGCACATTTTTAAAAGTTTATTAAAAGGTAGTAGCTTACCTCCACATTTAATAAAAAATGTAAGTTTTAAACAAATATTTAGAAACTACCCTGCTTAAAAAGCAATAAAAGCCCTCACAGAAATTTGAATGGTTTCCACTACAAATAGGCCTACCATTATCAATATTTAACCATTAAATCCATTAAAAATGGTTTTCTGTAGTGTGACATATTCCATTAGGTTTTAACAAGCCACCAATAGAACCAATTACCAGTAGATCCCACAGGGTACAGTTTCCATTAAAACTAATTCAAGTCCCATTATAACTAGTAAAACCATTCAAATCTGTGATGGTTTCTGTTGTTGTTGGGGGTTTTTCAACAGAATATTTAGTTTATAGGTCCACTGTTTTGGAACATATGCCCCTGGTTTCACAGACAAGACTTAAAAGACTAAAATGCAATTCTGAGCTGTTTCAACTTAAGTTTGCACTGACTGATCTTAACACATATCAGTGCCTTTGTTTTGTCTCAAGGTGCACGCCAGTAATGTTTTTTCTAAGGCATGTTAATAGAAATTGCTTAAATGTCCTAATTGAACTATGGCCTAATCCTGGTTTAGTCTAAACCCTGTCTGTGAAACCGGGCCATGGTTTCTAACTGGTTCAAGTGGGTTGAGAACAGGCAACAACACCATTTGTTCCCAGTTTACTATCTTGAACCAGCTAATGACCTGGTAGAAAACAGCGGGCTACAAACAGCACAGAGCAAACAATTTAGACAAGACCGTTCCGTTGTGTTGTTCAGAACGTGAGGAAATGGTCATGATTCGCACTTTTTCCCGCCTTTTTCATTCTGACTGGATTAACTCTCATTTTTGCAGAGATGTGCAATACCAAGATTAACCACTAGATGAACACCAAACTCTATCTGATTTCACACGGCGACTTTCAGCATCAAACCAAGCAGATTTTACTAGATTACGGAAAGACTTCCACCTGCAAAACTGACTAAGTGTTTGCGGTGAGAATTCATGTAAATAACCTCTTGACTGTTAACTTCCCATTTCGTGTGATGGTGAGTTATTTTGAATACACATTTGAATGTCAGCTAAGAGTCTGGATAATGGTTTGAAGCTGTGGACCTAATACAAACATGTTTTCACGACAGACAAACGTATTTTTAGCATATTTAGTTGCACTTAAATTACAGGATGTATTATATTGTACTTTTAATTATAGCCTACCAAAGTATTTACATACATGAAGACAAAACATGCCTTGTGATGTAATTAAATACGAATTGTCTGAGTTAGTGAATTTACAAAGAAACAAAGATCTCTAAATGGTCGATTTTGTTACAAGTACACTTTAAACTTTAACTATTTAGCATTTTGTCATAGAACACCTTCATCCATGCTGGAAAAACAACAATAGAACCCTGGCCAAAACACAATAGAAAATGTAATGGATTTAATGGTTATAATGGGAATTGTATTGGTTTTAATGGAAACTATAATGGTGTCTACTGGCATGTGATGGATTATATTGGTGGGATGTTAAATTCTATTGGAAAAATGCCCAAAACACACTGCAAAAATAAATTTTGTAATGGTTTTGGGTATTTTAATGGAAACCATTAGAATTTCTGTGATGGTTTCTATTGGGCTTCTATAGTTTTTTTTAGCAGGGATTACTCAGATTTTAACGTGGGTCTGAGGGTTTAGCCAAAGGTTGTCCAACTAGTTGATAATTGAAGCAGACTAGATAAAGGCTCCTATAGAAAACACACATAATTCGGAGTGAACCTGAATCCAACCAGGCTTCTGTAAAACTGATTAGTTGACTAGTTATGCAGGCAACCCACCAACTAGTTGTTGTTGTTGTTTTCACATCCCTACTGAATTGTTGAAATTAATGAACTTTCATTTGTATTGTTGAGCTGTTGTCACTGATGAAACCTTTTATATCAATGATGAAAATTGAAATCATAATATTGACGTGTACAATGGCCGGCATTCAGAATCCCTCGATGAGCGTTTAATGTTGAACAAGCTGATTCGTATAAAACCACACAAAGGCAAGACATGAGAAGATATCTCACTCTCGCTAATTTACTCATCCATGTCCTCCACGTTTAAACACAAAACCAACAGTTCCAACAAACGAGGTCGTTCACATTCAAGGCCTTGTGTTATATCTGGCTGAACATGCAGGCTGAAGTACTTGCAGAGGCAAGAAAACAAGATGCGGAAGACATTTACACAATGCATGTCAGCTTACAGTTTAAAATGTACAGCCTCGCAGGCAGCTGGCAGAATCCAAGGCTACATCCACAATGCACACAGTATCCTTCCACAAGAATATCTGAAGAAATACTCATTCCTAACCCGAATGACTTTATTTCTCCTGCAGAACAAACAAGAAGATATAGAATTCGACTTTCTTTGTCCACAGAATAAGAGTCAGTGGGGTCCAAAACAGTATTGGATACCATAGACTTTCATAGTATTGACAAAAAACACTTTTAAAAAATTACTTCTGTGGTGTTGAGTGGATAAAAACGATGGTGAGTAAATTAATTCTTTCTTAGTTCACCCAAAAAATAAAATTAGCTGAAAATTGCTCACCCTCAGACCATCCAAGATGTAAATGGGTTTGTTTCTTCATCCTCTGCAGTGAATGGGTGCCGTCAGAATGAGAGTCTGAATAAGTAATCCACACCACTCCAGTCCATCAGTTCATTTATTGTGAAGTGAAAAGCTGCATGTTTGTAAGAAACAAATCCATAATCAAGACATTTTAAATTTATACTGTTGCTTCTGGCTAAAATACGAGTCCATAACGTTTCCTCCAGTGAAAATGTCCCCTGTTGTCCCCTCACATCAAGATCCACCAATATATTTGTTTAGAACCATTTTTGCTTGTAAATGGTGCAAGATCTGTTCATATTTCTCTTCTGATTTAGACGACTTTTTCACTGGAGAAAGCGAGTCATCTTATGGTCTTAATGATGGATTTGTTTACTACTAACACCCAAGACGTTAATTGTTGAACTGGAATGGTGCGGATTACTTGTGGATTATTGTGATGTTTTTTTCAGCAGTTTGGACTCTCATGCTGACGGCACCCATTCACTGCAAAGGATCCATTGCTGAACAAGTGATGCAAAATTTCTCCAAATGTGTTCTGATGGAGAAACAAACTCATCTAAATCTTGGACGGGAAATTTTCAGCAACGTTTATTTTTCATCTAGTCCTTTAAGTGGTAGATGCGTTTGACTAAATTTCACAGCCTTCAAAAGGTCACACTGCAATTATATAGCGTTCAAACCAAAAAAAAGGCCTAAGTTTAAAAGTGTTAAATATAGTTACTCGAATCCTTTGTTCAGTATGCCAAACTGGGTCGTAGGCATCACGGCGGCTCATCATTATAGCAGAGTTTAATGATTATGTATTATTATCTTGGCTTATATCTCTGTGCGGTTGGAGACTAATGGCCATAGCAACAGACACCGCGAGGTGTTTCTCGACACCCGACGAACGTGATTGAGGTTGGAGCATTGGCAAGCTGTCGGCACACCACAGTCATCCTGGCACTGGGTACGCAAACACATATTCTCACCCTCTTTCTTTATTTCTCTCCCCCTCACAAACCGACACTGTGTTCCTCTCACTGCAACACACACACACACACACATTTCCTCTGTGTTAAAAGGCAGGGCCGAGACTTCGTTGCCAGTGAGGTAATGAGGCCGCAGTTGCCACACAGTCTGCAGTGTTCAAACCGACTCTCCCCGGGCAGCGTTTCACTCTTTCCAAACCCTGCACACCATCCCACGTTTACTTTATACCCCGTGTATCCCAATGTTACCCCATCATTTCCATCCCCTCTCCATTTTTTCCTCATCCCACTGTCCTTTTTTCTTAAAGATCACTTTGAGCTTTGTTGCTTTAATATGAAACAAATTATCGAGAGACTGTGAGGACGTCTCCAACCAAAACAAAGTGTAGATGTCAGTTTGAAATTTTTCACTCTGTGACTATTTTGGGCTGAAAGAAAGATGGAAAGAGTTTGCGTTTGTGCACGGGAGGGAGGTAAAAGAAGAGTAGGAAGTCGCGAATAGCTGTCAACACGCATGCCGGACCCGATATAGACCGACACCATACTGGCCCTCGCAGGCGCTTATAAACACTGTACGCTCTCGTAGCCGTTCTGTGTCCTCTAACACTTAACCTCGCTCATGTTTCTTACGGCTGGTGCCCTGTGTCTCTGCTCCACAATTTACTTCTGTTCTCACTTTTAATTCCTCACCTCATTCCATCGCTCTCTCGCTCTCTCTCTCGTGCTCTCATAGGCTTGGCACAGAGCTTGGCAAAGTGCCTGAAATGGGTCAAATATAACTCCTGCATTCTTCTCCTTCAGTCTCTTTTCCTCACTGGCTTATGAGGCCTCACGCACACACACACACACACACACACACACACACACGCATACAAACAGTCTCGCTCTCTCAGGGATTACAGTCGACTTTATTTACACCTAATCAAGTGGTTGCGGGGCACCTGGTTTTACCGCTTTTGAAATATTTACTTTAAATAGCTGGAGCGTGCCCATGTACGCGCTGCCTGACGTGTGTGTGTCATGAATTACCGCTGCATTCTCATTGCATTTGCTTATAGGAAGGAGCTAGTCCGCGTCACAAGCCAGAGTACAGTATTCACCTGCTTTTTTAAACAAATTAACCTGTATTTCATTTTTCATCATTTGTTTAGTCTATTTATTACTGCATACTTGGTGGTAACCCTGAGTATTAAATGTCAGCGAGCGCTCACAGCACAGGTTTCCATTGAAGGAGGGATGTGAGCCAGAGACTAGGATATCATTAGCTTTTTCATTTTTCCATGCAAGTTATGAATGTCATTTGTGTGGAAAAATGGGAATATTTGCAAAAAACATTTGGCAGAAAGGCAGTGCTTCTGTCCCATGTGTTAGTGGATGATTTTGTTTGATTTTGGGAACACCAGAACACCCTAACAACCACATTTTAACACTGTGACAAACACCGGGAACACATTAACAACCACCTTCAGAGCCAGTAATGTCCTAGAAACCAAAAACACCATAGTAACTGCATAGCAAACCACTGGCAACCACCCAGAATAGCCTAGAAACAGCCTAGCAACCACATTCAGGGCTAGCAATGTTTTAGAAACCAAACACACCATAGTAACCACATAGCAACACCCTAGCAACCATGCTGAATACCATATCAAAATGTAGTTTTGCATATGCAAGCACCACTCCAGTTCTCTCTTACTCCTTTTCCACCAAGGCAGTTCCAGTGCTGGTTCAGAGCCAGAGCCTAGTTTCAAACCGGTTCTTTGTCTTTCGACACCCAAAGCACCAGCTCCGAACCAAGAAAAGCGGTTCATAAGTAGCACTAAAACATTGCTGGGCTAGAAGGAAGAACTGCTTGAGTCACGGGCTGGGGGCGGGGTTACCGTGACCAACAAGACGACCGAAACTTTGGACCGCCATATTTGAAATAGCAGCTAAAAACGAACACATGGATTCGCCGTGTTTGGATGCCGATTTAGGTTCGCAAAGCCATGAACATCAATAGCAACGCAACATCTGCCATTGTTGATAGTTTGTTTAGGCTTGTTCAGGATGGATCGGCGCTGCGCGGACCGTTCGGTGCAAGGCATCGGGGTGCTGCGGGAGCGACTGGAAAGCAGACAGCTCTTTATGCTTTTGGATCACTTTAGCAATGCTTTAGTTTGTTGTGTGCCGATCGAAGTCTGTTGTGTTTGGCTCTGCCGCAGCCGTGTTATTGAAAAGAAACATAAAACGTATTCAGTGACGTAAGACCTGGATCTGTATTGGTTCTATAGCCTGTGGAAAAGCAACATGTTCTTAAAGAGCTCGCCTGTCGAAGCAACTAGGAACTGGCAATAGCACTGGCCTGAACTAGCACCTGGATCCTGCTGCTGGAAAGGGGATATCCACATTTAACCCCATAAACAGCTTTCCCTACGTCGTATCTTCCACTCCTTCATCCCCCGTATACATCTATCTGTTCTTCCCCAAAGTGAAAGTGTGCTAATCCCATTAGAAATGTGTGAATACCAGCTGGGACAAGAAGAAGCAGAGAGCGAGGGGACACTGAACAGAACGAAAGGGAGAGTTTATGTACTTGAAAGAGAAAACATGGACATAAATTTGCATGCTCCTCATCAGGAAGTCCCTTTGAGATGTACGTGTGTGTTTGAACAGGAGATATTGTGCATGGGATCGCAGCACTGTAAAGTCTGGCTCTGGAGTTGTGCGTAAAGTCAAAGGTGTGTGTCTCGAGGTTAGTGTGACAGACGGCAGAGAGACAGGCCAAATGTGTTTCCTGAAGAGTTCAAGTGCTGAGAAAATAAACAAGTCTTTTGATCACAAAGAGTCTATTCACACGCTCCTTTACACACACACACACAGATGTATATATAAACTCTCTTTTTTCTTTCCCCCGATGCCCTTCCCCCTCCATTTTGGGCTGCTGCTTTTACCCCTTGCACTTTCAGCATTTTAGCCCCACCCCTTCCTTTCTCTCTCTCCCTGACACTCATTCCTAATCCCTGATTCCCTTGAGAATTCCTCCCTGTCGGTCCCACAGCACTTCTATATCTATCTCGGCTTATTTCTCTCTCTCTCTCAGCTGGGAAGACCAGACCTCGGATGCCATAGTTTAACTGTATTTCTGAAAACCTGGTGAGAAAAATGAAAAAGTATACCATGCTGCTGACCTTGACACCTTTAAACACCTTAGTAATAGCAATTACACATGCACACACACACATAAGAACCTTCCATCATTGCTGCACAAAGCTCCCTTTGTGCATTTCAGTGTGTGTGTGTGTGTGTGTGTGTGTGTGTGTGTGTGTTTGGATTCTGCATGCGTGCATATGTGGATGTGTATATTGGGCCCCTTCACGGAGTCAATGTGTGGCATTTACTACTAGAAGTGTAGTCTGTTTGGGAGATGACTAAGAGGAGACACTTTTGCCTGCCGATCCCAGTCGTATTATCATTAGATTTCCTTCATCAGAAATAGCAGAAACACTATTCTGCCCTGCTCCACAAGCTTCTATTGGTTGTGCTGTAAACCTATATACGAAGTTGCTTTGATCAGTCCTTCATGAAGTTTTAATGACCACTCATTAATCAGTACTTTTAGCTGTCAGTGATTAATCTTCCTCATTCATTCTGGATCCTCGGTTGAGTGATCATTGGCCTCAAATGTGTGGGTGATGGGATGCTAATTGCAGTGATTGTGGTGTTTTGTGTAGACTTGTCAGCGGGTGAGAAGTTGAAGTAAAGGACAACAGGCTGAAGAATCACGTTGATTTGTTATGACATCTATCTTGTTTCTGTGCGAGACAAGTCATTTAATACAGCATGACTGAAATGAGGATACGCCATAAGACGCAGTCATGCGTAGGAATAAAGACATTGGGAATTGTTTGAATTTGTTGGTTATATAATTCAAGGTGTTAATTCAAGATAAAGTTATCTTGATAAAATCTATTAAAGTGTGCAATAAACTCCCATTTTACTGAATTCACACTTGATTTGATTGCTTGGTCTAAACGTTTATGTGTTCAGTTCCATATAGTGACCATTTTACACCCATAATGCACTCTGGTTTATGGCGTACAGCTGAAGCTATATTGTATTTGAACTGGTGCTGCTCTTTCACTTTTCATTCAATCTTTTCATATTCAATTGATTTAAGAAACATAAAAAATGAGTGAGTTAGAATGATTTATTATGTTTGTTTAATGCCATGTGTTCACCTTTTTTGATGCTGTATTTAAATGTACCCAGTTGTTTCCGTTCACTTATTTTCCATGTGAACTAAACTATTGTTCAAAGGTTTGGAGATTTTTTAAATGTTTTTGAAAAAAGACTTTACCACATACAATTTTATACTGACCAAGGCAGATAAAAAAAAAACATAAATACAATAAAATTTTGAAATATTAGTACAATTTAAATGATCTGTTTTCTATTTTAATATATATTAATATATAATTTATATCTGTGATGCAAAATTGTAATTTTCAGCATCATTAATCCAGTCTTCAGTGTCACGATCCCTCAGAAATCATTCTAATATGCTGGTTTGGTGCTCGAGACATTTTTTAAATGTTAACTTTTTTTTATCAATGTTGAGAACATTTTTGTTGCTTAATATTTTTGTGGGAACTTTTTTCAGGATTCTTTGATAACTAGAAAGTTCAAAAGAACAGTAGTTATTATTTGGTCTTTGCTGAATAAAATTATGAATTCCTTTCAAAGCGGTAAAATGCATGTTGAAAATAGTGATTAAGTTTGAACAAGTGAGCGATTTCGGACCCAGCAACAGTGCTCTGGTCCCGTTCTCTCTCGTCTTCACATGATCACGCACATGTCAGCGTTCAGATTCGTGAACGCACAAAAGTGTTCTGTGCATCTGAGAATACCGTGGAAAAAACAGCACATAAATTACCTCTTTCTTCTCCCTACGAATCCATTCTGGAGTATTCTTTATGACGTACTTACACTGCTATGTCCTTCCATCGCTTTGATATTCTTGGATTCCCAAAAAAGGGTTATTTCTGTAAGCGCACGGTTATGGTTTTCATTAAGTTACAAGAATATGTGAATTGCCCATTAGTGCTGAACTAAAGAAGCACTACAGTTCGTCCTGTGCCATGTACCACTTTGTATGTTCCCAAGACCCATTTGCTTTGAGCCTGACTCCTCTTTCTCTCTTTTTCTCATCTCTCTCTCCCCCCTTTCTCTCCTGCGCGTCTGTCTGTCATTCTGATTAGAGACGGCGGGGTCGTGCCACAAAGGAGAGGAGCGAAAGAAAACATCTCCGAACGAGGCCACAGACCAGACCTCTGTCTCTTTCTCTGTCTTGCTCGTTTTGAGTCATTTGCTTATGAACCAGCAAATGGCTGTATTCAGTGTTTTACACCCAGAGCCGTCTTCAAATGAACATCAATTACTGGTGGACGTCAGTTTTCCCTCCAGTGTTAATTAGAGTGTAATGATTGAGGTTGAGCATTATGTGTGAAATGTATCATGGCTAATGAAAGACAAATGTTGTTTATCATTTATTTAGCCATCACTTACATTTAAAGATTAAGTGTGTGGTTTCGCCGTGTTCTCAGTATTTGGAAGTCCCCGAAGTTGAGGTTCGCATACAAGAAGTCAAGGCCTGGCCTATGTGCGTGTGTTCACTAGTAGCATTAACGCTGAACTGGTCATTTAGCACTTACGTGCAAATGCTTTACAAATGTCATCTACTACCCTTGAGTTTCCACTGACAACTGCTCCCGCTCTGAGAGTGAGAAAGGGAGGCGGTGGAGGAAAAGAATGAGAGATAAGGAAAAGAGAAGGCCACCTACAGACTCACATTCATTTCTCACTCCAGCCCACATTTAGCACTCTCAATAACAATTGCATTTTTCTGAGTAAACAACCTTGAAGAACATTCTGTCGCGTTCAATCCATATGCTACGACACTGTGACACTTAGCTTCGCACAAATAATAAGCTATAATTTCAGCATCCGTTGGATCCATGGCCTTTTCTGCAAAAGGTCATTGCTTGTTCTATATTTACAGTCCTCAGCTTATATTTATGTCTGTTAAACTTACTTTCAATGCCAACAATGTTGGTTTCCAATGTTACTTTTTTAAGCAAGCTCGTCCTCAAACGTTGAGTCATATCAGCAGGGGCGAAGGAACACACACAAATAATCCATGAGTGTTTCATTGGTGGAATAACCTTAGTTACACTTTCCCACAAAAATACACGTTTTTACAACTGAAATACAACTGACTAAATGAATATAAAAGCATCAAGTGTGCACAAGTTGTATGCGCTACCTCTTTAAACTCCATTCATGAACAGAGTAGCACTAATATTCCTCTAAACTGAGTTCCACGGAAGAAAGAAAGACATTTGGATTGGAAACAACACGAGGATGAGTAAATCAAAACAGATTTGCAGCCATTATTCACTAAGTAACACAACAAGCCGTAATACAAAGATCATTTTTAGCAGTGCCAACTTTGAGGAACGTGAGACCACCACTGACGACAGATTTGATTGGTTTTTCTGTGGGAGATGTCATCAACACCTCGCTATGCTGTTTTTTTTTATTGCACCAACTTTACAACCAAACACATAATCACATTCAGTATATACCCATCTTATTCAGCCTTGGTTGAGCATAACCAAAAACAGAACAAAACTAATTAAGTCAAAGAAAAAACAAAGAAAATAAATACATAAGATGCTTCAAAAATGAAATACAACAAAATGGGCTATTAAAGTAAAACATACAAACCCAAGAGAGCAGTCAGCTTAAGGGCTTTCTTGTCCTCATTTAAGGATTTGTGACCCTGGACCATTACCGCGGGAAGTAGGGGTGCTGAGGGTGCTGCAGCACCCCCTGGCGTGTAGCCCAATTAAAAATGTGGGGGCTGAGGGTGCGGTGTTAAAAAATAGATAAATGAAAATTTTGTAACAGAAAATAAATCAAACTAATTTTATTAATTTGTATATTCATTAAAATGTATAGAAAAAAGAAGCCTAAGTAAGGCAACAGTATAACAAAAAGTGTTCCTGTGGCTCAGTGGTAGAGCATTGCGTTAGCAGCGCAAAGGTCGTGGGTTCGATTCCCAGGGAACACGCATACTAACAATACATGTTTAATCTGAATGCACTGTAAGCTGCTTTGGATAAAAGCGTCTGCTAAATGCATAAATGTAAAACATGAATTAAGTGGAATCAATTGATTGTGAAAGTCGTTTAAACTTAAAATGACTTAGGAAGTCGTTTGTTAGCATGACTTTTGTATCATTATTACCTGCTCCGTGCCCAAATCAAGAATGAATGGCCATCGGAAGTAGGGGTGCTGAGTGCTGCAGCACCCCTGGCGTGATCGCCCAATTAAAAATGCTGGGGTGCGGTGTTAAAAATACAGATAAATGAAAATTTTGTAACAGAAAATAAATCAAACTAAGGTTTTATTAATTTGTATATTCATTAAAATGTATAGAAAAAGAAGCCTAAGCCAAGCAACAGTATAACAAAAAGTGTTCACTGTGGCTCAAACTTTGAACTTTTACATTTAGCAGACACTTTTATCCAAAGCGACTTCAATTACTTTCAGGAACACATACTAACAATACATGTTTAATCTGAATGCACTGTAAGCTGCTTTGGATAAAATGCGCTGCTAAATGTATAAATGTAAATAATATGAATAAAGGAAATATATGTTTTACCCGCATTGTAACACATAAATAAACAGTCTTTGGATTTCCCCTTTCTTTAAACGATCGTAGTTTGGTGTTAATTATTAGCGTATTAATTAAAACATACAGCCATAAAATAGTACAATGGCAAGTTCACAAAGGCCTATATTACAAATTTTACTTTTATTAGCAAAATGAACAAGATAGATCTAGCCTACTTGCGTTGTGTAAGGTCTCGTCTCTCTTGGTCACGTGAACACCCCCCCCCCCCCCCCGTTTTATTTTTTAGAAATAACTAAAAAATACATTGTATGGGGAAAAATTATATATATATATCTATATATAAATATTTATTTATTTTATGCCAAAAATCATTAGGATATTAATTAAAGATCATGTTCCATGAAGATAATAGGTGTGTTCGACTTGGCGCTGCGCAGAATGATCAGTGTATGACATCAAAGTATCGCGAGAGCGATGAGAGAGCAGATGGATCCTTATGCTTTGGAGCCGCTCTCGCGATACTTTGATTTTTCTTTGCACCCTCAGATTCTACATTTTCAAATAGCCTTGTTATATCTCAGCCAAGTATTGTTATATCCTAAAAAGCCATATATCAATGGAAATCTTATGCATTCAGCTTTCAGATGATGTATAAATCTTAATTTCAACAAACTGACACTTGTTTTGTGGTCCATGGTCACATTTGTATAAGACATGTTAGCAAAGATCGGACGGCGTTGCGATCTCAGCAGCCAGCAACACCGCAGCGACGGCGCCACAAATGGTGAGTGGGCGTGGCCACGCGCTCTCCGCCCCCCTGCTTCGCGTGGGCTGGAGGAACGAAACACGACACCATGAGGAGGAGGGAGAGAGAGTTACACGGAGTGAGTGGAAAAAGAAAAAGTCCGTGGAAAGAGAGGGAGAAAAGTGGATCGGGCATTTCTGCCTTCTCGTTTGTTTTGATTTGGTCGGCTTTGCCTCGTGTTTCAGCGAGAAAGCTTGAATATGCAACTTCGCAGCGTATATGAAGTAATCAGGAGTTCAGCACGAACACGGTCCTCCTCCATCTGCACGACGCGCTCCGATATCTGACCGTAAAAGAGCGATTCTGTCCGGCCACAAGGCAGCAGCGAGCGTCCTCCACGTTGGGGAGGAAAAACAAAACGCGAAAACTCCAAACAAACCGGGGGAGGACGAGTGAAGGGGCTGGATTTGAGGAGGAAAAGTTTACAGAGGAGTTTTGTGTGTGATCCTGAGCTCACCGAGAGGAAGAAGTTCATTTCATCTCTCTCTTTCTCACTCACTCTCGTTCTCAGTTAGCACGACTGCTAACGAAGCTGCTATACTCTCCAACATGAAGACCCCGGGCGATACGGGTAAGTTTTCCCCACACAACAACAACAACAGATCGGTTTAATTCAACTTTAGATTACTGTTATACGCAAGTCAAGATGCCAGAAACGGTTTTTATAGAGTTTTTATCGTTTTAGATGAGTTGAACTGCTTATGCAGCCCGCTAATTCCGCTCGGATTGGGTGATGTGTTTATAATATTCGTATTTCAAGCGACTTTAGTCAGACAAGTGTTAAAAGTCACGGTGTGTCGTACAGTGTTGTTTTGAAGGGCGTAAAGATCAAAGTATGAACAAGCTGGCAGCAAGTTGGCAAAGTTAGTTTTAATAAGTTCTGTCTCTTTCGTCAGTTTTTGTGTTGGCTACACAGATCACTTCAACATCGCGTGACATTTACAGGTATTTGTGTGTAGCTGTCATTCTGTCTGGCTCGTTTACACAAAAGTCTGCTTCTAGGGATTAAAATCGATATTTTGGAGCAAACTTTTAACCGTCCCGACTTGGACAGTGAGGTCTGTTTTAGATATAATTCACACGGTAAACGTGTTTATTACGCTCCCATGTGCATTCAACTTTATGAGAAAATGTGAAGGTGTTTAAAACGGCTTTATAACCGCTTGTGTTGATCCAGTATGGCATCCACCATTTGCGAGCAACTTTCAGCCATTTGGCCCTGAGAAAGTGGCATCACATCACAGCGCCTCTCTGTGTGTGCTGGAGGATTTCACACAAGATACTTCACACTTCTGCTTTGTGTTTTCAGTTCATTTAGAGGGTCTTGTGTTTAAAAATGTCAAGTTAAATGTTTTACACGGCTACAGCTCTTTAAGTCCTGCTTTTCTTTGTTTACTTTGTGTGGAGGCTCATTTTGGCTAAGATGACAATCACATTTACTTGCTTGGTCTGGTTGTTTGACAATGTAAAACCACTTTTCTGTACCCTTCAAATGAACAGGAGCTTAGTAATATTTTTACTTTAAGTTTTACATTAGGTAATTGTAATAAACAACAACATGTCAAAGATATGAACATTTACCTTGAGTTCACTTCATGTTACTGCTAGATTAACTCATCTCAATATTTGTAATATCACCCTTGTGCATCTGTTGTCTTAAAGTAGTCTTGCATTGTAATGGGTTTTACAGCAGCTTGATTCGTAATAACCCGGTGAATATTAATCTGCTTGTATGGAAAAATGTTGCCAATTCATGTCAGTTCGGTCTCTGTTGGGTGTCTGAGCTCCACCAACGCTGAAGTCGTGGTCTTATGCATTAAACCATTAGCTAATTCTTCCATTCGTCCTCCCCCTCGTTTGGTCTGCAGTATAAAGTAAGCCTTCTTATGGTATGCTAGAAGTTTTCCATGTTGTGCGTCGTGTCTGGGACACAAGTCTGCTTTTTCGTGTGGGCGTGCAGAGGTGGGGTTCTGCACACGCTTACTAGCTCATGTCAACTCCAAACAGAGTGGGATTTTAAAGGTAGCAGAACTCA
Organism: Gymnocypris eckloni scoliostomus; assembly: GCA_027564155.1. Lineage (NCBI taxonomy): Eukaryota > Metazoa > Chordata > Actinopteri > Cypriniformes > Cyprinidae > Gymnocypris > Gymnocypris eckloni. Next base: position 343,543 of record CM050421.1, on the reverse strand, counting down.
CAGTCTCTGATCTTAGTCGTTTTCATTGACCCCAGGGCATTTCAAAAGTGGTCCTGCATGAGAAGTGCATTGTGGGTAACAATGCCCAACATGTAGGTCAGAAATGTGCTGGAATTGATTTTATTCTTAACCCAACCCTTTACTTTTAAGATTGGAAAATAAACAGAAGGTGAAAAGAGTTTCTACAAGCGGAAATGAGCTGTACGGTTAGTCTTTGTGCCATATCAAATTGTTTCTTTTAGGCGAGGTGTTCCCCGCCCAGGTCACCTAGGCTTTGTGTTGGAGCGATGAGATCGACCCCTTTCTTTTAAATAGCTACTTTGCCACCCAAGGGATTAAAGAGTCACCTAAACCAGCTATTTTACCTGCCGTTTAATAATATTGTGTTGGAATGAAGTCACTGCCATACTGCTTTGATCACATGTGAGTTTTGTATCAGAATTGGGCTTGGACCACGGAAAAACACATTTATTTTGTATTAAACCTCTGCTGTTGAAGTTCTAGTGTGCTTCTCGCTAGGGTTTATGCAAAAAGATACACCGTTGCATCAGTCGTTTGCACTTTGGCACTCTTGTTTGGTCGTCAACTCTCGCCCAGCTAAGCATGATATCTGTCTGTCTGCCTTGCAGGCCAAAAAGTGGCCTATTTTGGGTGCCTTTTTCCATTTGCGTTATTCATTATATCAACAGTTTGCCACATGTGGGTCTCACATCTGGAACCAGGCTTTCTGTTGTCTCTTCCAGCGTTTGAAGTTTAAGGGACACACATGAGCAATTAGCCAGTGCTTTGGGAGGGTGCCATTATTTTTCAAAGGAGGGTCTGGGTCAGGGTGGGCTGAGCGTAGGTGTTAGTGTTTAATTTCTCCTGTGCTGCAAGGTATAATTCAATGTTCCATGGGGAAGAACGTGTACTATGGGTGTTTCTTTTTACTATTTGGATGTTTTTGCCTATTTTTTTCTCTCTTTGTAAGCAGAAGTCAGTGAGATGAGTGTTTAAGCTGTGCTAAATTCACCCAGAAACCTTCAGTTTGAAAATGCAGCTTCTCCATAACAAACCATTGAGTATGGAGGAACATTTTGTGTCTCTGTTTTAAATGTTTGGATTCCTTTTAGACAACTAGTCTTGCTTTTTGAGTTAACATGTGTAATCAGGCCCGCTTACTTACTTGTATGACTTAACCTGTCTAGAGTCGCTCAGGAAGTGTGCATGCAATTAGCTGGTGTGTTTTATGTGGCTCGGCAGATTGTCTGTGTTTCCTGGCCTGTTTTTTCCTGCAAACACTGTCTATAGCAAACATCTAACCCAGTCAAGACAGTGAGAATCTTGTATACTACGATTTGACCTATAGTGACAGTTTACTTTCTGCTTAAGTATTAAGCTTCTTTTCAGTATATTTAGAAAATTATCCTAGCAGAAGTGAAGATATCAGCTACCAGATACATTGAAGCTTCTTCGTCACATCTGTAGACTTCTTTCTTCCCATTAAAAAGACATACAAGTTATTATTTTTCCATTTGATTGAGGATCACTTCTGCCTGAGCCAAAGTTAGTTCGAACAGAAACCTTTTCTGCTTAAAATATTGACAGTAATATATACAAGGAACTCTTGTGATGAGCTCCTGTTGTCATAGGACATCCTGTTGGGTTTGTGCAAGGTATTTTCCGGCATCTAAAGATGGATTCAATCACTGTGACCTGAATAATATGGCTCATTTCAGTTCAAAAGGGCTTGAAATACCTTATTTTTTATCTTTCTTGAGTCAGTATCTTTTGTTTTCCTGTTTGTAATCTCAAATCAATAGGCCTACCTGTCTGTCGGATTCAAGCTAGTTTTCTTGAAAAACAGGGTTGATCTTATGATGAGCAATGTGGTTTGTAATGGTGTGCCCGTCACATATGATTTCTCTATCTTTGCACTTTGTCATCTAGCGGCACACCTTTCTTTAATCTGTATTTCAGGTGCCCGTGTCTCTAATGCCATGCATGCTAGATCTTTGTGCCAAGCAGGTTGCTAACCGAGGTTTGAGCTCACCCGACTTGTGGAGTGTTGTGTCTAGTGGAGACCACGGTTTGGTGGGAACTCTGAGGTTTTGTCGAGACTGCGGCTGACAGTTTTCCCCCCTGTGTGTGTTTGTCTGTGTGAGCGTGTGGCTTTGGCCGTCCTTTTGGTGTGTGTGTGGTCATGTGTATGTGGCTCGTGTAACAATTTGTGAGTTTACGGTGTGTATACTTTCCCTGACATTTTCAAGAGCGTTGCCCTTTGGAGTTTGTGCCCGGGCTTATGGTGAGGAAAGTTGTGAAGTGTTAGCGAGCACTCGAGAGTTTATTTTCAGTTTAGAACTCTGTCTGAAAAGGAAGAACGGGGCAAAAAATTAATTCCTGGGTTACTAGGTTGGGAAGATTTGTTGGCGTCACAAACACCACAAATCAGGTTTTTATGTCATGTCATATTGCACACAGCACGCAAACTAATTATGGCCAATAATCAAACACACTGGTCTAAACTCTCTGTCTCTCATATGAAGTATTGCAAAGTCCTATTTGTTGTAGTAAAGCAGTATGTTTGGAATGTGCATTTCAGCGAACTAGTTAAAATGATATGGTCTCTGTGCAAACGCTTGTTTTATGTTTTTTTGTACAAAATATTTGTGGCTTTAAATACTGTGTTTTCAATGATAATTATAAAAAATAGTTTTTGGTATGCATGAGTCAGGATGGATGACTAGTCAATTTGTTTTAAACACTTTTTTTCTTAAAAAAATAGTTTCTGTTTTCTAGGTTTAGACTATGTTTTAGTGCACATTTATGTTAGAATTTTTATTTGGGACCTTATTAATTATTATTTATATATTGTAAGGCTGCAGCGATTCATCGATTATGTTGGATACAAAAAAAACGTTGATTAGCATGGAGTGCATGGACACGTCGCACCTTTAGCCATGCCCATTGCGCGAGCCTGCAGTTATCCCTTCTTAAAGGATTAGTTCACTTATTTCCTTATAATTTACTCACCCCCATGTCATCCAAGATGTTTATGTATTTCTTTCTTCAGTCAAAAATAAATTAACGTTTTTGATGAAAACATTCCAGGATTTGTATCTATATAGTTAGCTTCAATGGACTCAAACGGTTGAAGGTCAAAATTACAGTGCAGGTTCAAAGGGCTATAAACGATACTAGACGATGAATGAGGGTCTTATCTAGCGAAATGATCAGTCATTTAAAAAAATAAAATAAATGTATATGCTTTATAAACACAAATGCGTAATAACATCAGACCTGCCAACCTGTAGCATTCATTTTGACCTCAAAATACGCTAGTACGATTTGTCACTATGAACTACGCAAAACCCTGTTTACGCCTCTGTCCACACGCAGTACTCAAATCAAGCAACAGAAAAATAGTTTTTTTTGCATTTAAATAATTTCCGTATTAACACGGACAGCCGCGTCAACTCTGCGTGAATACTGAATTGAGCTCTCCTCTGCATTTTTGTGCAAGGATTAATAAATTCAGACAAAACTACATCAAAATGCATGTTTTGGCTAATATCCTTGTAAACAGTAGGTTAAGAAAAGCATATGTCTTAATGTAAACAGTGGAGAAAAAAGGCATGTGTATCAGTATATTAAATCTGTGCTTTCATTCTTAAAGTGAAAGAAAACTAATAATAAATCTAATGCTGTCAAAGAAAAATACAAGTGCTCACTGCTCCTGACTAAATAACCTTTGTAACATCAAAAAGTATTCATTTATAGGTTATTTAATTTATACAGTGAAGACTATGCAGTTATTTTACATTTGATTATTACATTTCTGTAGCGTAGCTGAACATTTATTTTAGACTGAGCTGAAAAGCACTGTTTATTGAACTTGTGTCTTCTATTGTATTTATTTTCTGCTATTGCTTGTAATTTGGTTATCTGTTGAAAAGATGTTTAGCTCTGAGTCCGTAGTAGCATTTTTAGTTTTATGTTCATGTTATATATTTTTGGTTGCATTTGTGAGTTAATAAAATGAAGATGGTTGTTTAAAATGGGTTTATAATATCGATTATATCAATCGATATTCTCCTGTATCGTATAATTTTTTGAGGTATCGGCAAATATCGTATCATTGGGTATGAGTATCGATATCGAATCATGCTGAACCATCCGATTTACACCCCTACAGACAAACTATACAATGTAACAGTCGAGTGTTTATTGGCTTAATATTTCATCATTCAAAGGCAAATCGATTCTATCTTCTCTTATCCAGTTAAGTTACAGCGATAGCTGGAGACTTTTGTCCATAATAATAGTATTTCTGGAGCGTCGTCAGTTCTTTTGCTTGTGTATGCATATTATGTGGATTTTCTGCATGAGGGCGCCCTCTGGCTTCCAGTATGAATGAACAGATTACCTTTGATTATAGCACTGAACAATGTCCACTCCATAAAATAATACATATCTCCTGTGTTTTTCTGCAGCATTTTGTTTTTTTAATTTAAATAGCATTTAAAAAATATATATATATTTTTTTAGGAACACCCCCCCTCCCCCCTCGGGTGGTACTCTACTCAAAAATATTTTCCAAGGTTGGCAGGTATGTAACGTTGAAAGGTCACGCTTGATGTAGGCGGAAGTACTGAGTCAGTTTTTACAAGTTGAACGTGCAAATACTAAGTCAAACGCCATTTACAAAAAAGGGAGCTACAACTCAATGAGTTTACAAGATAAAACAACGATGTCGGACGATTTTGAACTTGGAGAAGGTGAGATGGAGCCTACGTCAAACGTGACCTTTTCAACGTTATTATGTGAAGTCTGGGACGCGCATCGCAGAACAGGCGAGCATTTGTTTTTATAAAGCATATACATTTATTTTATTAAATAATTTGCATCATTCGCTGAATGAATGGAACAGCTCGGAACATCAAGTTGCCTATATAATCATGACGGGTTTAATTCACCCACAGAGATGGAGAAGGAGAAATGATTTGCATTCATCTTAAGATCCTCTGGAGCTGCCGTCAGTGCCGTGGATGCGATTGGGCAAGCTCTGAGACGCGTGCACCAAACGCACTCTCTGCACTCGCTAACAAAGCTTTTAAAGTCATTGTTAGTTGTTTAACTGTGTGATGGATAGGCCTCAACTGGGCTCATTTATTTAAAAACGTGCTGTCAGCTGTGATAAAACTTCCCAGGGTTATGACGCCATTTTTGATTTTGTCGCTCTCGTGTCCTGAATGCGGTTGTGTCTTCAGCTGTTCATTCATACAGATTCATATTCAAACAGATGTTTTAATCTGCTGAATAAATAAAACCTTTCAAGTCTCTCACCTGTAAGCAACTGCTGCTGTCAGTCCCAAACAGAACTGTGAATGCAGCCATAATGTGCATTTCTATTGACTGTATCACTGCCCTGTAATTCTTTCTTTCTTTACTATTCTTTCTTGCTTCCTTGCTTTTTCTTAATTATTTATAGTTTTTATCGCTTTTCTTTATTATCATCAACTGATAAGAAAATAAAAAATAGATTAATTGAAAAAATAATCGATAGATAAAAAAAATCAACAGATTAGTCGACAATAAAAATAATCATTAGCTGCAGACCTAATATATAGCCTATGTTTAAAAACCATTTTCCATTTTTCTTCATAGCTTGTTGTGAACTATATTTTTATAGCTTGTTGCAGCTTATAGTTTTGTCACTGTTTTAAAGCACTGTCCCCAAATAAAATGAATTGCATTGAACTAGTTTTTGAATGTATCTTTTATAGATTTTATCCTAAGATTCTAGATTCTATCATTTAACTTATTTTGGTGACAAATATAAATCAGGGTGATTTTGTGACAATGATGCATCCTATTCCCATAATATGGTTGTAATTAAGACAAGAAGTCACAGTTGATGTGTGTTTTGTGTGCGTATGTGTGTGGAGCACATAGTTTATTAGTGGGGCCCAGACCCCCCACATTCCACTTTAATGGCTGCTGTCTGTGTTGCATTACACACACACACACACACCAGCCTACGCTCAAGGAGGCGGCACACACACACGTTCCTAATTCTCACAGTTGCACGCTCCCTCCGTCTCTTGAGCTGCCATCTTTGTGGTGACGCCACTTTGACTCGCTCCCACTTTTATTTTTATGCTACCAATTTTATTTTTGCAGGCAGCAGTGCTGGTGCAGCATGGCTGGGAATACAGAGACCGAAAGGAAGAGAGTCAGTGATCATGATTGATACTACATAAGGGTCACACAGGTTCGGTCTGGGCTCCTGATATGAGTCACGGAGGTCTGCGTGGAGGAGAGAGTACTTTCAGAACCTGTCAGTGGGTTTCCGATTCCGTGTAGGCCACTGAATGTGGCGGTGGAACTTTTAGCCACTTTTGCAGAACAGTGGAAATTAGAGTATTAACAGATGAAATTATTCATGAACCGAACGTTTTCAGTGGGATTCTGATGTATCGTGGCTCTTAGGTGATTTCCAGACCTTTAAAGCGTGTGGTTTTGAGTAGAACGACCTATAAAGTTGTGCCGGCCTCAATTGGACATTTAGCCTAATTCTAACTTCATCGAGAGCTAGTGGCTGTGACTGACATGTGGCCATGCATAGTTTGTGGAAGCCTGATGTTTGTGTGCTAATGGAAAGCTTGTAAATGAAAGGCCCATTAGCAGCAAGGGAAAGGATTGGCGAGGGTTCGCAGTGCTGCAGTCTTGGCCCGGGGTGGGTGAGAAAACAGGGAGCGACGGTAGAGACGGCGTTCTAATCCCACAGCTGGAGCTGCGGCGTGTGCCGACAGCAACTGTGTATGTGTCTGCGCGTTCGTCTTTAGAGGAAAATGAAAGTGAAGCCCAAGTCTAGAGACTTAACCACAACACAGAACTTGAAAAGAGGCAATCTATTGACTTCTCGTTCTCGGACCCACACCGCCAACTCTTTTTCCACTCCATCATGCTATTGATCTCTTTTGTGATATTACGTTCTTGCGCATTCTTAATTGTGTTTTATTTCAACCCTCTTTCCAGATGGGTGGTATCGACGCTGAATGCGCAGCGCTCTATAGTCATTGTGGTACTCTACAAAATAGTGTCTAGGAAACTGTAATGTAACACTTATATGGAGGTGGAAAGTGGAATTAAAGTCAATGTGAAATCAAAATTGACTCCCATTTAACCCTTTTGGTTTTAATGTGCTCAAATGATTAGTACACTTTTTTTTTTTTTTTTTTAAATGTTTGAACTTTTTTGACAAACATGCTCGCTAAATTGAGCATCAAATTGCATTTAAAATCCATTGTAAAGAGACATCAAAATGGTTTCATTGCTCTCAGCCATACTTTTTAAGAACTTTTTTTATTTTTTTGTCTATTTTTTGATAAAATTGGTTGCAAACGTCAATACTTTTTGACTTTAGAGGCGAGATGCAAGTCATAGTCATTGTCTGCTGTGGTTGGTTGTTAATGGGGGAGGTTGAACACACCAAACATTGCCTCCAGGGTCCGTATGGAGATATTCAGACACCTAGTCTCCTGTCTGCCACACTCTCAAACTCGTTCACTTTTCTTTAGACATTCCACAACACACACACTTCTCAGCCAGGTCACACACATAATCTAGAGAATCACCTGGGGCCCAGATGACTGTCTCCTGGCCAGCCTTTGGGTTTAATGGTGCTTTCTTGCAGTTGATGTGGACCAATCACAGCTCTCAGCAGGGTGCCAGGGCTTGAAATCAGACGATCACGTTGCTGTTTCACGTTATCAGACGTTGCATCATTGGCAAAACTCAAGCTTAGGTTTATTTCAATGCTGGCTCCACCCATTACTTCAAATACAGCACTCAAGGTTTGATTGATTGCTGTTATGACAACAATTTTTTGGTATATCTTTGAGTCAACATTAGCTAACTCGACCAATTTTGCATATCAGTTGAGTACCTCTCCCCATCCCCCAATTGACAGGTAAATCTCACAATGGGGACATCAACCGAGAACGTCTTCAGACGTGCTGCAACAAGTTGCAGAGCTTTGTGTTAAATGCTATATTTTAGATGTTGTTGCTGGTGAATTGTCTTAAATCCTGTTTTCAACATCATGGAAATTGCAGGGTTCACCAGAAAATACGCCTCATTTTTCAGCAAGCCAGAAACTTGCACAGCTTTGCATTGCTTCAAGGGTAGGTACGGGCGCTATCGCCAGTTGCAGCCACGTGGAAATGCCAGTAATAGATGATCTCCGACAACTGGACGAGGAAGAATCGGAATCAAATCCCACAACTGGGAGGGAACATTGTAGAAAATTTAGTAAGCTGTCTTCTGAACAGACGCACACCATGTTTATTGCTCAGCTAAGTTGGTTTAAGTTTGTGTTGTTCGCAACTCTGGAGAAGAATTCTCCTGGTCGGTCCTGCCCAACCCTGTATAATCTGGCAAAGGCTGGGTGATGGCAGTTAAAATTAGCTGCTCTGAATGAGCTCGGAGCATCAAGGAGAAAACGCTGAGCTTGATGATTGTAGCCAAATTCAATCTGGCCGACTTCCACCTGCCCTCCCAAGACCAGGAGGGTGAGGTTCGCTTTAGTTTCCCTCAAGTCATCAGCATTACCATGCACAATGTCGCTGCTTTGGAGTATCTCAGGTTTGAAGGGATAGTTTACCCAAAATGTACTATCCTGGCATCATTTGTTCACAGTCATGTCATTCGAAACCTGTGACTTGTTAATCCTTGGTGCGTTTTATATTGCTATTTGTAGAATTAATATTATGATTATCTGATGATTATCAGAATTATTGATAGTTTTTCAAATTTTTTTACAGAAACACTGAATGACCAAAAATGCACCACCACCAGTCCTAAGTTCAGTTAAAATGACTAATATGCATTCATACATGGTTACCAAGTTTTAGGTCTAATTACTTAAGTTCTAGAGTAAATGAAAAAATATACTAGCCAATCCCGATTCAATTGCCAAGGTGTCCAAAGAGGGATGCCATACAAAGTCAGCAATACTTCAAAATGTCTTCCTCCTTTCTTCAGGTTCGTGTGAGTAACTTGCTGAAAAGTTATTTTCAACTTGGAAGAACATGCACCTATGTAGAGGGAGCATTAAAACACCTAAGTTGAACTTTGTGGCATAGACGTCTTATCAGTTTTTTGTTTTTTTTTATCTAGAACAGGTATCTGGAACCGGAAAAATCAAGCAGATCTGCACTGGTTTTCCTCTGATTGATCTTCTCTGCCCATGACTAAGTGCGAACAGAAGTGGGGGAAGGAAAAGAAATCGGTTAAAAGTTCATGTAGAAGTGGCTCCCAGCAGGAGATAAAGTCAGGATGAAAGCTTTACTCTGATAAGATATTAGAAATCCACGTCTTGCTGATAAAATGTAATGCCACTATCACCCTTGCAACCTCGGCGGTTTAAATGGCTTTTGCTCGGCTGCCTGAGAGAAGGCCACTGGAGTGTGTGATTTAACACTCTGATGAAGAGAACATGATGGCTGGGAGACTTTTAAGATTGAATCGTACCGATTCCACATTACCAGTCAACTAGAGGATTGCTGTTTTCTGCTTCTATTAACTAGTTTTGTTTCTGTATTGGTAAATCATGTTTTTAATATCTTACATTGGAGAAATTAAACTCTGTTTTCTTTCAAGAATAATACGGTATAATTTACATTTCCTATCAGTGGCCAATACCCATTTGAATTCTTAAGCGATTGCATCAAGTATAGGCTTATAATTAGAGGCCGATTTGTAGGATGATTTAAAGGATGGTGGCTGGCATTGATTAATTGACCAATTTACCACACATACTTAATCTTTACTGCCCTGTAAAATAAACTTACTATGTTGTTTTAACTAACGTAGTAACTTGATTTATGATAACTTGATTATTATAGTTTTTGATTTCTTTTGAAAATAATTTTGACAAACTTATACCAAAATAGATTGAGTTCTTGTTTTTCATTGTTTAAGCATTTTTTTTCTTCAGTTTTGTTGTATGTTTTACCTGTATGTTTTATGCTAAAGTTAAATTAAATAAAACAAATTTAAGGAAGGTTACTTTTAATTAGTTTCGGTTTAGTTTAGTTTCGTAGCGTATTACATCATATTTCAGTTCTGTTTTTTAATTCAATGAATTTGATCGAATTTCATTTAGGGCCTACATTTTGTACATTTTGTTCTACTTTTTGCAAATCAGCACTGAGCATAAATGTTTACATGTGCAACATGTCAAACAACAAACCATAAGCTGTGCATTTTTATAGACTTGAACATTTGCTTTCTATAGTAAATCCACAATTAGTTCTTGACAGACACTGAACTTTTGTGCAGCTAAATCCCTTTCTAAGGTAGGAATAAAAGTACATTTTCCATGCCATCTTCGAAAAAACATAAACATCTCCAAAGTTTTGGAAGAAAAAATATGCAAAAACATGTATAGTCTTCAGGTATTATGTTCATCTTACATATTGAACCAAATAGCCGAGTTTTGGTGTGTCAAATGAGGCACAAGGCACAAGCTAATGTTTCAGAGAGGTTTCTGGTGATGCTTGCAGGCCCGGTTAGCGAGTGCACACACGGTTCAGCAGACCTGCGCAGGCCTGTTGGTAAGGATTGTTTGGCAGACGGCCGTCGCAGGCTGCTCCTCATGCTCGGCAGTCATCACATAGCAGGAAAATTGGCCCAGAAACTTACCCTCCCTGACCATTTATGGTTGATTTAATCATATCCCTACGAGGAACTCCCCTGTGACGTGTCTGGTTTCTGTCTGGGCAAAGTTGGTCGTCGCGCTGCGGTGTCCCGGAAATCTGGAGCGCTGTCTCCACCGCTGTGTGCCGGTAACTGGAGTTTTTGGTCTCGCTGGTGTTGACATGAAGATTGTAGACATGAAAATAACAGCTACTTGATGTTTAGCTTACGGAGCCACAGCTGTGAAAGTATTAGACATAGCTAATCGCTCATCCTTGGCGATGGCATTCGGGACACAAGGCGCTCTTCAGTGTCTGCTTGGGTGGGAAATACCCTCATGGTGTGACATGGGTGGCAAAATGAACTAGATTGCATTGGTCTCAAACTCAGTTCCTGGAGGGCCACAGCTCTGCACAGTTTAGCTCCAACTCTAATCAAACCCACCTGATCCAGCTAATCAAGGTCTTCAGGATTAATAGAAACTTCCAAGCAGGAGCTAAACTCTGCAGAGCTGTGGCCCTCCAGGAATTGAGTTTTAGACCACTGAACTAGAGTCTCGTTTAGTGTGGAGGATAGTGCGCGTGCAAACATAATCAAACATTTGATCCCTTTTGCCCACACTTCTCTCGTATTTGGGTTAAAGTGTTCCCAAAACACCTGTCCAAGTGCGCAATATCACACACTTTAGATCAAGATTATCTGTATTTTGACTATAACGTAGAGTGTTGGCACAGGTTGCCTGTTGCATTATTTTCATACTATTGGGATAGTGGAGACTATGCTTGAGTGTGGAACAATCAATATTTTTATTATTATTTTGCATTTCACATTTGAATGGTTTAAAAAATTGTTTAATGTTAAAATTGGCAATGCTATAATAAGTTGGAATGCACTGTGTGCAACTCTGTTGTCACCATATTGCCAGCTTGTTTTGTCCCCCATTTAGTTTTATTATTGTTATGATTATTTTGTGTTTGTCAATATTGGGTTATTTTTATTGTGCATGCTCATTTCCTGGGTTTGCGTTTATTTATTTACCCCTCTTTTTTTTTACTTTTTAGCACTTACTCGAGTTACAATCTTACACTAATCCAACACTAATTATTTAATAGCACTGTTAAATTTAACTTATACATTATTGTACATTATATGTAAATTCTGTTTGAGCATTTGAATGTTTGATTTTAATTTGTTATTAAATCATTTAATTATAATTTTTGTATAAATATGTGAATAAAACAATTAGATTTTGTTAGTTTTTACGGTTTTGTAAAAATGCTATTATTTTAATATTGGCCATTAATTGGTGTGCATTGGGGGCACATCTTTTGCTGCTTGTTTATGTCTGTTGCGTTTCACTCTGTCAGCTCTGAATTAGCTTTCTTTTATTCTAGAGATGCCGCTATCTGTGTAAACCTGTTGCTGATGTAAGTTCTGTCAGTGCTTTTCAATTTTGTTTAGCACATTGTCACGCCTCTGTAACTTCAGTGATGGCCCTGACGGAAATAGCCTGCTGTGATCAATCAACCTTGACTTATTTACAGTTAGTGATAATGCCACACTCGCGGCACACAAGCAAGTATTATTGTTCAGTAAAATGTGCTAGTTGAGCTGTGTGTTGACAAACACATCCTAAATTAAAGCTCTGTCGCAGTGTTTGTCTAGCAACCACAATGTTCATTTTTAAGTGTTGTTGAAAAAGCTTATTTACTCAACCTTGGTCTGTGCATTGATATTAAAGTGAATCCAGCGCCACCTTAGCGGCGGTACTTTATTAGCATAGACGGAAAATCAGTAAAATGAATTTGGAAGCATGTAAACTGGTTGTAGCAACTATCTGAGTCGTCTTCAATGCAGTATTGAAGTCAATTGTGTAAGCAAATTTCATTGGATGGCTGCATGTATGTATCATTCATCCACTTTCAGACAGTTTCTCTGCCTTTTTCTAGTCTCATCAGTGTCCTCAAGAAACTCACACCGCTGGCCTGACCCTTCAGTAGGTAACTAGAGATTAACCAGCAGAGTATCAGCACACCTTCTCCAGTTAGCGCCGCACCGGTGGCTCGAATGCATTCGAAAGGTTGTTATTTGCTTTGGGGGTTATATAAATGAAGTGGAGGGATTTACGTGCCTGTCTGTTGCCTGTTAGGGGCAACATCCCTGAACCTTTCCCGTCAGGGTTGGCAAGAGGAGGCATGACTGTGTTTTGGGCAGACAAAAACACACACGGCGTGTTATGTAAGAGTGCATGGCGGCGATCATGTTACGGCTGCAGGCCAGTGCTGCGCATCTACAGATGACTGGCCGATGCTTTGATCCTCTCCTCTCAACCTGAGTGTTTGTTCTCTCTTTCTGGTTGACTCGCTCTCTCTCCATATCCTTCCCTTTCCCTGTCTGTCTGGCTGTTGTCCACTGATCACCTTATTCTGCTAAGTGTGATTTAAAGGAGACCTAGTATGCTCCTTTTTACAAGATGTAAAATAAGTCTCTGATATTCCCTGAGTGTGTATGTGAAGTTTTAGCTCAAAATACCCCACAGATAATTTTGTATAGCTTGTTAAAATTGACACTTCTAACCAAACGGTGGCTTGCATCAATACGTCACAGCTAGCCTTACTGCTGTGCTTACCGGACTTCTATGAGTTTTTCTTCCGTGTCCTTTGTCACACCGTAATCTTCATAACTGCTCCCTACAGGCCCCGCTAGGCCAGGAGAGGTATTGTAATTTGGCACAAAGCGCATGCGTCGAACGTCTGTGTGCGCGTATGAGTCAAATGAAGTATACTTTGCAAGGCTACGATTTTGCGCATACGTTAACGTATGTGTAAAAAAAGAAGTATACTTATACTTAATTATGTTGTCATTTTTTAATCCATGTCTGTGTAAGTCATAAACGCAAATTTATTATGCATAGTAAAATCAGATGACTGACATTGAAATAGAGTACGTTTTCTGTAAAGATAAAAGCCTTGTACTAATTGTGAAATGTTTATTTGCAAAGGCTAGCACTGCTAATGCGGGAGCTGAGCTCTTGAAGCTCCTCTCTCCTCTCCGGGATCGACAGCTCATTTTCATTTAAAGCAACATACTCAATATAAGAACGGTAGGGTTCATACTCTTAAAGTGGCAATTTCAACAAGCTATAAAAAATTACCTGTCAAGTATTTTGAGCTAAAACGTCACATGCACTCTCTGGGGACATCAGAGACTTTTTCCATCTCGTAAAAAAGGAGCATAATAGGTCCCATTTAATGCGCTTGTACTCCCGTAAGAGAAGGCGGAGCTTCAAGAGCTCAGCTCCGTTATTAGCAGTGCTAGCATTTGCAAATTAACATTCCACGATTAGTATGAGCCTAAATACATTTGCGTTTATGAATTACACAGACAGTGAGCACTGCACGATAAAAATAACAACATGGCTGGTCTCATGCTATCACAAACGTTATAAGTCCGACTCGTGATTATGAGCTCAACAAACTCAAGCGATCGACTCACATTGCTTTCATATGCAACTTTTAACCACCAAATTCCTATTCACGGTCATTCAAGAAGACAGAACCAGTGGAAACAGTCCGAGACAACGGTCATTAGCCTTACAGATAACCAAGAAGCTCTTTCAGAAGGGCAATTTGGAAAACAAATGAGATACTTACTTACTTACTTACTTTGTCTGGAGCTGATGTTCACACACAAAGTGTTGGTAGCGATCCCTACTCGTATTGGGGACTTTACAGATTTTTTTTCCAGGACATTTCCTCAGACAATGAAACGTAACCAGTGTCCTCAGCAGCTCAGATGGAGGGAGTCTATGGAGACCGATGAAATGACAACTCTTTATCACACTCTTTTCGTTGATAGGATGTACAGCCTGGAACACAACAATATGACCGCTGCTCCTGTGATTAAAGGCAATACTTCGGGTTTCTTCCCACCAGAGCCTCGCTTCGATTTCAAAATGGCTGGCTCGAGTGAAACTGTTTATTAGGGCTGTCAAATTGGCTGAAAAACTAAATTCCTTTTTTTTACTAAAATATTATCAAAATTCGAATTATATTTGAGATAAAAAATAAAGTGGCTCCTCTGAGGCCACAAGAGGGCACATCGAGCAAAATATTACCAAATGCACATTTCTTCAAAGTAGGGCTGGGCAATATGAGCAAAAATTCATATCTTGGTATTTTTGGCTGATTTGTGGTATACAAAATATCTCTGTATTTTGGATCAAACAAATAAATAAAGTGAATGTAACCATGTAGTAGGGATGCACCGGTTGACCGGCCAAAGATCGAACCGGCCGGTTTTTTGCTTATAATGCGCGATCGGCAAATGCCGGTTTTTGTCTTTTCGGCCGATTTTTCCGAAAGTGCGAACATGTCATTTGTGTGGAAGACATTCGGCAGGAGCACAACAAACACAGAAAAACAGATACAATGAAGCGAACAGCCGTTGGTGTGTAACATTGGCACACAAATAAGAGCCGCTTTCCTTTGCTGCTCTAGCTGAAGTTGCTAGTGATGGGTCGGTCTTGAACGATTCATTCATTTTGAACGAATCTTTAATGAGACTCGAGAAGAACGAGTCGCTTCGGGAGTGATTCGCTCAGTCGCGCGCACTCATCCTAAAGGTTCTGTACTGGAATTAGTTCACCTGTTTCGAGTCTTCGGGTTTTTCGAGTCGCTCGCTCATCGCGTGACTAATGCAGGTATGAGCCGGAAAGATAATTGATTAGTTCACTTTTTGAGTCTTCGGTTTTTCAAGTCGCTCGCTTCATCTTAAACGAGACTCAAAGGTCCGAGTCGGTAAAATGATCAGAACTTCCCATCACTAGAATTTGCGCGGCGTATCTGTCCACGCCCTGCACAAGAATAGACCGTGAACAGTTGTTCAGCGCAGCTTCTCACGTGTTGGATGAGAAAAGAAACAGACCAACTTGTGACAAAGCTGAAATGCTACTTTTTGTAAAGAATAAAACGCTCAAACGTATAAACGCGTCAGTTCTGTACAAGATTATTATTTTACCTTAAAATTACATTGACTTAATTCGAAACAACGAGCTGTAGCATCTTTGTTTTGCTCGTTGCACTAAACATTATTTGATTTAACATTTTGGAATAATTTATTTATATAGCCTACTTTGGTTTTATTTAGTTTCACTGGTAAATACCTTTTTTCTTTACACCAATTTTAAAAATGACAACAAATGTTGATTAAGTAACATCTTTGTTTGGACTGTTGAATGTGTGTTGGTTGTGTTGTTTAGATTGTAAACGCTGCGTTGCCTTTCATTTCAAATGGTTACTGTTTTCATTTAAGGCCAGTTTTATGTAGTTTCAACCCAATTTAAAAACCATCTTGGTCCATCTTCAACTGGGGTGGCAAATGAGAGGCAGAACTTGTAAAGATGCTTGTTTGTTTTTTCTAATAAAATATATTGATAGGCATTTAAAATTTGTTTAATATGCTTAAAATAAAAGCTTAAGAACATTTTGAATTTTAAATAATTTTAATCAAAAACTTGTGACACAGCCACTATGTCATATTGAAGTAACACCACAGACGTAATTATAACACCACAGACCTTATAATGCAAGTTACTAAAGGCTCTGTGTTACCAGAAAATGCATTAACACCAGAGACAGTAACACCACATACAAATCAGCTTAGACTTTTCTAAAATGGAGGCTGCCATCATGATGATTTCAAGATCAGGGGATATTTTGGAAATATCAACAAGTATGTATTTATATTTTTTTTTATTAAAATATGTCAGATCTGCAAGTTATCAACATAACACCACATACACTAATGACAACACATGAAATTGTCAGAGATTTAGCTAGCTTCAAAATTTATAAGAAAGAATGTACTCCCATGCACCCTCAGATCAACCAGCACCTGCAGTGACCGTTACACACAGGAAGTAGTCCAAATAGAATTCTCCCTTTTCTTAAAGGGGTGACATCCATTGTTGAAACACCACAGACATGAATTTGGGGAGCAACTTTTTTCTTAAATATATATATTTTTTAAACAATTAAATATTATACATGTTAAATAAAATCTATATTCACTATATAACCACTTTATTTGTGTTAGAATCTTTCATTATTTCTTGTTGGTTGCTTAAAGGAAAAAATCGAATCGGAATCGGCCAGTTTGCTCGAAAAAAATCGGTATCGGAATCGGCCACGAAAAATCATGATCGGTGCATCACTACCATGTAGGCATATATAATGTGCAAAAAAGGGTTAAAATCGCATTACATTGTAACATTGCAATCTAAAAACTAAAATAATGCTTTTAAAGCAAAGTTACATTTATTAAACAAAAAACAGCACAGACTAGGCTAATTGAGTAAAAAGGCTATTTTGATTACCCCATTACAGTCACTTTACAGTTAGTGCTATCATACAAATACACTTACTTGTAGGTTTAAAATGTCCAACTCCAAACATTTCAGGGAAATGTATATTTTAGTCAGAGTTATTGTGCTCTGTCTGTTTGGCGTGCATGCACGCGGCGGCGCGCGTTCAGAACCAAGTCTGTGAAGTTTAGCGGAGAATTGTGCACGTCTGACAGCTAAATTAAAATATTTTCATGGCTTTCTAACATTTACAGATGGAGAATATACCTGTAAAATGTAAGTTATGCATTTAGGAAAAGAGCACATAGCTCAAAACAACGCGTCTCTGTCAGCGGCATCATGCAGCCTTTCTGTCAGAGCCGCGTTAAACTCAAAGATTGCTGATACACCTAATTTATTAATATTTAATCATATATTAAGGTTCATGTTTACGCTGTTAATATGCAAGTTCGCTAGCAAGCTAATTTCTTAATCTAGTAATTACATGTTTTTTCAAGTTGAGCTTATTAATTGTACATGTCTTTGGTCTCTCTTGTGTGAGACGCGAGTGCAACGATGATAGATGTCCCTCTAGAAAATGCAATAAATATGCGTTCTGTGTGAACAGCTTGGTTTCAGTTTTGAGGTAAACAACATCTTCTCCACATCAATGTTCTCTTTTTCTGCATTATTTTGAATGTGCCGCATCGAGTGGGTTCAATTGGACAGGCTAAAAAAAAGTATTAAAATGCAACGACACCTTGTCATCGCATTTTGTGTGCCACGCTGCCTTACGGACAGCTAAAAATTTAATGCAGCGTTTTGCATTCGAATGTGGATTTTTATTTTAAATTTGACAAATATTCTAAATTCAAATTAGTTTTGACAGCCCTAATGCGTATGACTTTTTTTTAGATTATAAAAAAAATAAGTGGGTGGATTTTTACCATTATAGGCTGGTTGTTTTCACACACTGTGGCCACACATCTGTTCAAATACCTTATAAATGTTTTGCATAATAGGTTCCCTTTAACGTTTTTTTCCTGTGTAAATGTCCATTCACACTAAGAACTATAAATATTAACTATTTAATTATGCTTTATTAGCATCCACACCAACGGATGATATTGTTTCAATGCTCAAGCTCTTTAAAGTTTGATGGATTCTGATTGGCTGTCAGTATTTCTATCATTCTTCAGTAGGAAAGTTACTCTGCAGCATTCATGCGGACTTGCCTAGTATCATAGAATTAGAGTGATTATTAAGTCAAAATGATAGTTATTGTTATAGTTCTCATCCTTGGTGTGAATGGCCATTAATACAGCTAAATAACTGTATAGTATTTAAATTATTTATTTATTTTTGCTGGCACTTTTTAAGATTTATTTTATAACTTGTTTGTACTTTTTATTAGTATAGGACAGTGTAGAAGTGACAGGAAGAGAAGTGGGAGAGAGAGAGAGAGAGAGGGGGATCAGGAAAGATCCTTAAACCAGGAGGAGGTCTGGTCCACAACGCACAACTAATCGTATATGAGCCGTTTAATGTAGGGCCCAATGAAATCAGTTTTATTTTATCACAAAATCTGTTGTATTTTTCTAAATTCATTTTTTCTGTTTAATTTTAAGTATGAAATGTTTATTATTGTTCTCCTATATTTTATTGTTTTCAAATTCTGTTTTATTATGTCTAATTATTTGAATGCATAATATTTTTGTATTCATTTAAAGAGACAGTTCAAAAGAACTGATTTGTGGAAATGAATCGCAACTCCTCAAACAACATTGGCATTTTTATTCTTGAGGTTTAAATCAGAGATGCTATAATAACTAGCACAGTCTTGACACTCATGTAATTTGTGAACAGCAGCAGGCACAAACTGTTCATTATCACAACTTTCTTGGTAATGATTAATTTTGTACTGATAACAAAATAATATTGAATATGTCATAAATATTTCTCATATCTCCATGCTATATTGACAGCTGAGTTATGTCATTGTTATATGACTGATTATGTGTATCTAAATGTCAGTTCTCATTAACACAAAACAACACTGACTCATTCCACGCAACTGGGATCTCGATCAGTGCAACCAACTGCCGAACGTATGCGGACCCCGTGCCCCCATATCAATCGAACATCAGTATCTTTCAAGGCAGAGTGACATTGTCGATTGTAAGTGGAACATTTAGGCAGCAGAGCAGCTCATGGTTCTTTTGTATTACTCATCCTGCGCACATTCACGCTGGCACACACTCGTACCCTTTTTTCTCTGTCGCCACCATCATTAGTAGATGGAGAATGACCTTTTCCTCTGCCTAAATATAGAGCCCACAAAGAATAGGAGGAAGGAGGGAAGTGGGAGAGATGGAGAGAAACGAATGAGCGGGGCCCTAAACATTTCTGAGCCTTTAAATACAGACCAGAGACGCAGAGGAGCGCTTTTGTTTTCTTTTTCAGGCGTCACGGCCTCGCCATAAAAAAAGCTGTTGCAGCTGAACGCTAATCGCAAACAGAGACGATGCCAATAGGTCCTGTTTTTAGAGACTTTACGTACAGAAATGGTAAAAGAGCGATGCCAAGGCAGATATTAGCGTCCAATTTCCTCCAAGTTGCGTGTAATGTTCGGTCAGATAGTTTTGTTTGTTCCTGCCGGTACAGTTTTTACAGGTGCGATCATGTAAGTCTTATGTCATATTGTTTTTGTAAGCGTGTGTACAGGGCCCTGTCAAGCGAGGGTTTCATCTAGCGGTCTCCTGACTCCTTACCCATTAGTGACAGTAACCGTCTGAGAAACGGCAGTCCCAGCAGAACCCACAGACACCAGGGGACGTGCCTGTTTTAGCTGTTATTGCGCTTTGATTGAGCGTGTTTGTGTGCACGCTCTAAGTTGGCTTGTGGGCTAATGTGAAAAAAGCGTATTATGGCACACTGGTTTGTTTGAAAGTACCTCAGAGAGGTTTCTTGTAAAGTCCTTCTTCGGCCTTCCCTGGAGTCTGGGGTTTATTTTATGTCCCTTCTTTTTATTAAGGGATGTCTGCCTGTTGATTGTCACCATATTGCCAATTGTGGCTTTCTTATTCATTCTTTTTGAGCAAACATCACTGTTACTGCTGCTGGTTAGAGAACAAGCCCCTGAGCATATGTATTCAAATTTAGCACAGAATGAATTCCACTACAGTCAAATTGTGCAGTTTGAGTACTTTTCAAAGATTTTTGATCTAAATTAAGTAACAAAAAATTATAAAACTTATTTTGAAGCAACCTCCTATCAATACCATAGCAGTAAATGGACTTGGATACTTTAAGGAAAGTTCACCCATAAAAGAAAGTCTGTAATTTTAATTAATCTATGATAAAATCATAAATTAGAATATACAATTATGTAAAATGTATTCTTGTCATTTCAAACCTCTATGACTGTCTTTCTTTTGCAAACACAAAAGAAGTTATTGTGAAGAATGTTTTGTCCATACAGTGAAAGTCAGTGGGTCCAAAACAACTCTGTAGCCCATTGACTCTTGAATGGACAAAAAACACAACAGAGCTATTTCTTCTTTTTGTGTGTTTCAAAGAAGAAAAAGTCATACAGGGTTGAAGCGACATGAATGATTTTTCATATTTGGGGAAAAGGTCCCTTTAATCTCTCTTTGTTTATTAGAATCAAATGTACTTTGGCTATTTTAGCTTGTGCGTTTTGATCTCATTAATTTATTAATTGCATTCAGTTTTTTCCTCTCTGCTATACGTGTATTTATAGCACTAAAGTGTCTTGTTGCTAGGAGATGGCGTGGGAGCCAGGGACCCAACGCACAAGAGAGAGAAAAAGGTATAGAGTGGAGGGAAAAGGCGCACTTTTTGTGAATGCTGAATGACAAATACACTCACGCATACGCTGTGAGTCAGCGCTGACGCATACATGCTGTGGGATGCTTTGTGTTTCTGTGTGCCCACTCGCTCGGTGGAGGTCTGGTCCTACAAACGCACAACTAATCGTATATGAGCCGTTTAATGTGTAGGGCCCAATGAAATCAGTTTTATTTTATCACAAAATCAGTTGTATTTTTTTCTAAATTCATATTTTCTGTTTTAATTTTAAGTATGAAATGTTTTATTTTGTTCTCACCGTATATTTTATTGTTTTCAAATTCTGTTTTATTATGTCTAATTATTTGAATGCATAATAATTTTTGTATTCTTACAGTAGCCTTATGAAATGTTGTTTCCAACAGACATTCTGTTGTGTATTTAAATTGCACTGGTTATCAGATGAAGGCATAAAACATTTATTTAATTTATATTTTAATTAATGAAAATTAAACATTTACATTTTTTGGCAAATAAATGTTTTACTATTAAAAATAAAATATTTTGCTATTTATTTAAAAAATAAAGTTTTATTATTTTTCAACAGTTGTAGTAATAGTATTACATACATTCTACTAAATAATAGTAATATAACCTATTTCTGGCACAATGTTAAACCAAATTTTTATTTTGATGGGTTGTCGTGAATACCTTTTTAAAGTCCTATGTTTATATGGCATGACTCTAGTTTTACTCAAATGATACGGTAAAATGCTCGTGAAGTGACTCTTAGATCAGTTTTGGAGATACTGTTAATGTATTTATGTCCTCATTGAGACGGCAGACGTTGAAATCACTGCAAGCACCACTCGCTTACTAACGTTTACTAACGTTACATACAGCCGCTAAGCCATAGTAAATTTAGTTTGTCACCTTTTTCACCCCTGACGAGTTACTCTCGCTGAATAATGGTGAAAATGCATCTTTCTGTTGAGTTGATTCAATAGTAAATGACTCTTATGAGCTGGATCTTCAAAAATACGCAGCGCAACCTTGTAGTCCAATCACAATTGAATGTCTCCTATTTACTGGAATCAGAAGCATTGTCTGATTCATGAGTAAATAACTCTTATGAGCTGGTCTGAATAAACCTGACGTATACTGCACTGAATGAACTTGATAAGTGCTTACTGAATAAACATCTGACTCCCTCACTGAGCTGCAAGTTATCATTACTTTATACATGAACCAAATTTGTGTTCTTAATGTTTGTGAAACTTAAATTCAAGATATTCATTGACTTGTTGCTCATATGAGGTTGTTTACTTCACGAAATGCTCTGCTGCTTTTCAGTGGGTCAAGTGAGTTTTACATCTCCGATCTGCCAGATCTCTCAATCATGAGTCAAGCCGCATTGCCGACTGTTCAGCAGTTGTCACGGACAGTTAGTACCAGCCTCACGGTGTCCAAGTCATCCTACCGCCTGCTCCCCACAACACATGTGCACGGGTTGGTGTGGTGGTAATGCTGAGCTTTTCTGCATTCGCTGCCTACGATAGGCTTTATTAGCAGTCAAGCTCTAAACGTCTGAAAGGGGCATTCCAGTGAGCACAACAACACGTCGTGCGCCAATACCCTGTCTTTCTCTTTTGTGTGTGAGTGTGGGAATTATGCTGGTATTTTCGGTCGTTCCTACCTGCCTGAAAGATAGAATCTCGGTTCATTGTTTTTGCTCCAATTTAGTTTTTCTTTCCTCTTAGGACATTGTATCTAATTTAGAGCCAGCAGAAATACTACACCTTGTTGGGGCTTAGTCTGCAGACTTTGCTTTTTCATACTCGTCCTAGTGAGCCAAAAGCTAACATTCTCAGGTGTTTATCGAGCTCTTCCGCTATCTCACGATGTCACATTGACTCAGCGTTGTGCATGAATTCGTAATAGGTCTGTCACTTAGCATGTTGTGTAATAGTCTGTCTGTGTTAACGTCTCAAAGCACAAACAGTTCCTTTAAATGAGACAAAAGATCCTTAAAGTCATGGCTGTTTTTGTCTCGCCTCCACCAGCCTCCTGCTTCTTTTTCTACAAGTATTGAGTCTAAAAGTAGAGACTATGCACCCTCTCTGTGTGAATATATGAGTGTTATTTTGACTACTTTCTCAAGGATTCTGTATCGAAGCGCTCGTTAACTAGACGCTAGGGAATTTCTTACAACTTATTCAGGCTTCAGGTGATTGAGAGATAAATAGAAATCGCAAACAAACTTTTACCAGACTAAAATCCAGAGAGTGAGTCTACATAAAGGCCCTACAGCCTTGGAAATGCATCGTTCCCTTGGCTTCATGTCATTTAATAGACAGCAGAGTTAATACAACCTCTTATTAATCAAGATAAGTACCAAACTGCATCAAACAAGACTCAAGTGTTTTGTGTCTGACCTCTAGGGTTTACCTTCCCAGACTGGGCCTACAAGCCGGGAGTCGAGTCCTGGCTCCAGACAGATCCAGCTCTGGCACTTCATCCTGGAGCTGCTGAAGGAGGAGTACCACGATGTCATCGCCTGGCAGGGGATTACGCAATTCGTCATCAAAGACCCGGAAGAGGTGGCCGACTGTGGGGCGCCCGCAAGCCCCAGATGAATTATGACAAGCTCAGCCGAGCTCAGGTGAAGACTAAATCTGCTTATTAAATTGTAATGTTATTTTCGCCTCTGTATCTTTGCTGATGAAAACCTACATTAGAGTAGCTGAAAGAACTTGGGCAATGGCTCCGTTCAACAGCCAAGTGAGCTGCCTATCTAGACAACATTGATAAGCACTCTACTGATTCAGTGACTGCTCAAGATTTGTCAAAATGATTGGAGATCTTATTTCGGCCAACATCTTTGATAACACATTTCCAGAATGAGCTCAGTTAATATTTGATCAAAAAACATGTAGGTAATACATATATTCCATATTACACAATATTGGTGTTTATTTAGAGTGTAGACCTATTCACACCAACCACGCTAACTATATTAAAGTGCCCCTATTATGCCTTTTCGAATATTACCTTTCATGCAGTGTGTCATTTAGCAGTATGTGAACATATTTTCTGCAAAGTTGTGAATCTGACTAGGGATGTTAATTTTAACAGTTTAACCGACTAAGAATTTTGACCGATTAATACAATCAGTTAAACGGGTTAAACTCACTTATTTATTTATTTTCAGTAATTTATTCAAATATTTTAAAAGGTTTGCTGCGTAGTTAAAATAAGCTATACACATATAAAAAACACGGGTAAGAGAGAGAAAGAAACAAGTCGCCTATAAGTCGCATTTTATTATTTAATTCAGAAATAGGCCGACACGAATTACAAACATTATAATAAACACTGTAAACATAGCTAGACTATTGTAGTTCCCTCACTCCACAACAAATCCTTTCAATTAACATTAGGCTATTTAGAAAAGAACACTTAAGGCTAAAACGACACTGAAACCAATGTTGGGTCTCTCGTTTGACACAAAATCAAATGTTCCCGTATTCGTGATGTATTTGAATGCCAAAATATTATTTACCTTTTATGTAGGCCTACTTCACTTGCGTTCCACGTAAAACTAAATGTTTTGCATAACTTCACGGCGGTACAGAGATAACGCTTAACAGCACAGATTTGAATACATGCTTAACTGAGCAGTGTGTTTTTTCATATGTTTGACTGATTGTTTTTTATAATGATAAATGAACAGGCTGTAGTGTCAAGGTAGAAAGCTTAACTGTGTGCGCATGCGATGCTGGAGCAAGCACTTGATTTTTTCCCCCTTCTAAATATTAAACAGATGTAATTCAGGAGTAAATCGACCATGTAATTCTGTTTCCACCGATGTGGTCTGGCTCTCACGCCCGAGCTGGAGTCGTGTTCGCGAGGAACTGATCACGGATAAGACCGCCGCTCGCTTCACTCATGGATGAAATGTACTGTGATTGCCTTCACAGTCTGCCCAAAACAAACAGTAAACAGCTCTGAGGACATATTTTAAACATCTAAAGTATTTGTATTCTGTATCTTTATAAACATAAACGCTTCCAACAAACACTTCAATAGCGCACATTTCTTTAGTGATTAGCATCATATTGAGCGGCCATGTATGTTTCTCTGCATAAAATTCAGATGAAAAGCCATATTTGAGGTTGATGAATGATTTATCAATAAAATAAAATGTACACAAACCCCCGATTGTATTACCGAGAAATGCTTCAACAATGGCGCTTAGAACTGCTCGCCTCTACCCAAACATTGGGTTGCCCCTACAGTGCAGAGGCTAGGTATACACAACTGCAAATGCTAAAATATCAGGGTGAAAGTCCAGCATAGCTTGGGGTAAAAATAACCCAGGATTTGAGTAGGCTGCTTGTTGCAGCGATAAAGTTTTTCTTTCGTTTTCTTAAATTATTATTTAAGTTAAAAAAATTTATAGTATATGCCTATTTATTCATTATATATATATATATATATATATATAGCTTTATTATGTTTTTCTCCACTCGCAGAAGTGCTGCAGGCGCGTGATGTGATGGCTATGATAAACATGTGAATTATCTTGAATATCTTGACCATGTGAATAATCATGTTCTGTTGTTTGCTGCTTTTTGCACATGTAAAATGAATCCCTGGAAAACAAATGTTAGTATTTTTAACGGTTCACAGACACTTATTCTTTCTAATTTAATTCAGTTCTAATTTCAAATATTCTTGTCAGATAACGGTTAATAATCGGTTAACGAGAGTTGGTTGTCGGTTAGGAAAAATAACCGAAATGAACATCCCTAAATCCGACAGTGCACGATAAAGTTATTGTCTAGAAAAAAAGAGTCTGCTCGCAATCGCCTAAACAAGTCGTCAGGAACTCGAATCTTATCCTGTTACGGCTGTATGTCACGAAGTAACACATTTGCATAATGTCCGCCCACGGGCTGTCACTCGCGCTGTACGTGGTACACCAATCACAATGGACTGCACCATCTGACCAATCTCAACAGCGAGGGCTCACGGAAAGGAGGAGTTTTTAACACCTGCGTTGTCTTGTCTTTTTGTGTTAGCGTTCCTCCCCGTATACCATTTTTCCGCCTTTGCCTTTTTCCGTCCTCGTCTGTCATTGCCTGTTTGTCTGTCTCTGTGTCATTCAACACTTTGGACCGGTCGCCATGGCAACCTGCGGATGCCCACTCAAACCTGCTGAACCTGCCTTCACCATCCCAGAATAATCAAGCCCACTTAGCGCTCATCAGCCATCACTTACAGGACTAGTGCGTTCCACTTCCGAGAACTTTCATTTCTCAAAGAGAAATGTGGACATATGAATGGAAGAGGAAGGGAGGGGGAAGAAGAGAGGCAACAGTAAGCTATGTAGAGTTCAGATGTAAAGCAGAGCGTTCCTCAGTGTCACACTTCTGAGAAACACAGAGAACTTGCCTCTGTTCAACACATGTGGAGGACACAAAACATGGCCTCCAAGTTAACTCCAAAAAGCATGCATACACACACATTCTACTGTGACCTCATATTGATTTTTTATGCACTGTTTTTCTTCATTCGCGTAATTGTGAAGTTCGGGGTTCTGTACTTGCGCTCATTTCTAGGCCCACACAGAATCCTCTTACAAAATCTTTGCAGCTTTCTCCAAAATTTGATTGCTTGGTGTTTCTTAAATTCGACAAATGTTTCATGCATTGTAATTTCATTCAAACATCAATGCAGACCTTGAGCCAAAAATGAATCACTAAACACCAATGATTTGTACATTCATTATATGGACAAAAGTACTGGCACACGCCTTCTTTAGAAGAGAAAATCACTGCATTTAAATGACTGCATTTAAAGTCACACCAGAGGTGTTCAGCTGGGATCAGGACTTGTCTTTCTGCAGACCAGTCAAGTTCTTCCACACTGACTGAATCATCATTTCTCTTTGATCCTTGTCTTATACACAGAGACACTGTTATGTTAGAATAGAAAAGGGTTCTGTCCAAACTGTTGCTATAGAATTAGAAGCACACGATTCCCTAGAATATCATTATATGCTTAAACATTAAGATTTGTACTAGTGGAAATGACTAAAGTAGTCAAACCTTTCATTAGAAGGGGGTGACCCAATACTTTTGGCAATATAGTGTATATGATTGCATTTTAAAAGAGTTTTGAATAGACCAATTTGGAGTAGACGTCACCGTTACGTCATTTGCAGCTCTATGCACATAGTGGTGGCAGAAGAACACTGGTAACAACTGGAGGGAAATGGGTCAAATCCATGAAATAACAGAAACAAATATTTTTGTGCCTTTGGATGTCAGAATTGGAATGCAAATCGTTTTTATCGAATACTGTTGTCAAAGACGCCATTTAGATCTAAACACAGATGTTTAAATGGACAGACTATGGATGACAACTGCTTTGATTACTCTACTTTTAAAGCATGCATTTGATTTACAAAATAGGTCTACATAATATTCACATATGAAATTCATTAACCCTACAATTACAGCATGACATACTATTTAAACCTGTTATTATTTAAAACTATTAATATTTTACATAACATTTACTTATTTATCTCACAATTCTGACTGTATAACTCAATTGAATTCTGAGGAAAAAAGCCAGAAGTCAGGGATATAAACTCGGGAAACGAGAGACTGACGAGTTGATTTTTCTAATTAGAATTGTTTGATTTAATCGGAATTGCAAGAATTAAGTCAGAATTTCGAAATATAAACTCAAATGTACCATTTATTCTTTTATTTCATGGCTTCCATTGGCTGTTACTTGAAAACTGTCATTTATTGTCATCAGGCTCTGCCCACAAAAAACGTCATCAGTTTGCAAACTCCAAATTGGTCTATAAATGTTAATTTGAGAGTCAGATATGAACATTTTTGGCTAAATTCATCATGCTTTCATCAGCATCCAATAACAGTATTTTCAGTTTAGTTTAACCCATTAACCCTTTGTAGATTATTTTGGGAAAATGTGTGAAATGTGTACACATTCAGCATGAATACCATCATTTGGGAAAGAAAGGCCTGAAGGCACTCCCTCTATGCTTTCTTTTCTTTCATACCTAAGAGGTTGCACGTGTTCCCTAAAATTCAAACACCATTCAGACAGACTCCAGGCTGCACAGGCGTCTCATTGTTGAGCTGTTGAAAATGAACAGACTGCAGGCCAACAGACAATAAAACAACATGTACACACTCGCTGTATTTACCCGATAGCCTGATGCTGCTTGTAGACCATCATATAACCAGACCACTGCTTTCATAATGGATGTAATCTGTGTTAAGCTTAGTGAAAGTAAACAAAAGGTCATTTGGATCAGCCGTTTCACTCAACAGCATATGTACTGCATGTATGTGAATGTCTGCACAACACGCATGTGCCAATACAGATACGCTGAAGAGTTCTTGTGCTCTTTTGAAGCAAGTTCAAATGCACGTGTTGTGTCTGCCCTTTTCTCTGTTGGTTGAGTATGTGCTTGTGAACTTCTCAGTGCCCTGATTCACACATCATTGTATATCACAATCATGTCTTCTCACACATGTACTCTCTGCACCCTCAGTGACATCTTAATTGAACACATTGAACCCATAAATCATCTTGACATCTAAAGCTTCAAATAGCCATGAAGTCACGTATCTGCTCTGCACATATCTGAATCTGGTTGGCTGAATCCTTTAATGTATGGAAGAATTTAACGTGTGTTTTATATAATAACTTTCAGTGCTCCTTAATGATACAGTAATTACGTTAGGCTTTAAGTGAAAAAGATGAGGTTTTCCTCTCTTTGGAAAAGCTGGTCTGACATTTTGCTTCATATAATCATAGAATTTTGGCTACACAAGATTTTTTAACATATCGGTTTCAAATTAAGAAAATTTAAGCATAAGAAGCAGTGTCTATGTGATCTGATCTAGGTCAATTGGATTTAATGTAATTTGCCATTTGAGCGATTCTTTTTTGTTACATTAAGGCCAGTCCAATTAGAGAAAGAATATAGTGATGCTTAAAATAAGTATTCAGAAGCTAATTTAAAATGAACAGTTTGGGGGTTTTGTCCCAAGTTTTCAGTCTCAGCCAAGATTTTCATTTTTGATCTATCATTTATTGCAAGAGAACTATACTTTGATGTGTTTGAAAAACCAGTCACTCTGTTTTTGATTAAATGTGTAAATGAACTTGTAACTTTCATCTGTAAACTGGTCATTTTACATAAAAATGGGTGGCCTTCAACTAACTGTGACTCCTAATAATGGCTTTGGTAAGTGTGTAACCATGCCAACACTGTCTCCGCAGATATTACTACAACAAAAGGATCTTGCACAAGACCAAAGGGAAAAGATTCACCTACAAGTTCAACTTCAACAAGCTGGTGCTGGTCAACTATCCATTCATTGACATGGGCTCTGCAGGTGAAGACCCCTGCTTCTTAATCTCAATCTTTCTGAAAACCACCCATTTAGTTTGATGTACAAAGTAAAACCATTATTAAAATGTATCAACCTTTCTTATAGGTTCTGGTGTTCCACAAAGTGCACCGCCTGTCCCATCAGGTATAAGCACTCATTTCCGCTTCCCTCCTTCCACACCATCGGACATCCTCTCTCCTAGCGAGGAACTGCGCAGTCCTGGTGTCTTCAGTGCTGTGCCTCGACGCATAGCTCGTGGCTCCGTCTCCGACTGCAGCGATGGCACCTCCACCAACTCGGAGCTTGAGGAAACTGGCATAGCCCCCGGTGACGAACGCTCGGCGGACCGTGCCTTCAGAAACCTGCTCCATCCGCGCCTGTCCCACGATTCCTTGTTCCGTCTATACGGTGCACCGCCCAACCCAACTGGGCTCCCCAGGAGTGGCCATGCGCCCCCACACAGGGTGCACCCTGAACCCTTGTCTCCATTCCCAGTGTCCCCTCTCCCAGGTCCTGGAGGCTTGCTGGCTCCTGCTCTTTCTCCATCTTTCTCCATGACCCCTACATCTCACTTGCCCTACACACCTTCTCCATCCCTGTCACCCATGCTGGGCTCCCACTTCTCGTTCAATCCAGAAGACATGAAGCGTTACCTGCAGGCTCACACTCAGAGTGTCTACAACTATCATCTGAGTCCCCGTGCGTTCTTGCACTATCCCAACATCATCATCCCCCATCCCCAGCGCCCAGACAAGGGCCTGGGAGCGCCAGCGGGTATAGGTTCACACCTGTCAAGTCACCCTCTGCACCATCAGGCTGAAGAGCATCATCTATCTCCGCTCAAGTTT
Organism: Gymnocypris eckloni scoliostomus; assembly: GCA_027564155.1. NCBI lineage: Eukaryota > Metazoa > Chordata > Actinopteri > Cypriniformes > Cyprinidae > Gymnocypris > Gymnocypris eckloni. The sequence goes on along the minus strand of CM050421.1, from coordinate 313,412 downwards.
AAGTTACAGCCACCACCACTGGGTCGCAAACAGAGAGAAGGGCCAAACCCAACTGGAGCAGGACATACTCCAAATTCTGGAAGCGCTGCTGCTTCCTTCTCTTACAGCGGGGAGTCTGGTTCAGCCTCACACTCTGCTTCATCTGGAATGATGACCAACAACTCAACTGGTCCACCAAAGATCAAGGTATGTTCACACTGTAAAATCCACACTGTAGCTCCTTTGAGAATGAAAATGGTTTTCTGTAACGCTCATTTTGCTGTCTTCTGTAGGTTGAGCCCATCTCAGACATTGAGTCGGAGGAAGAAGTCGAGGTCACCGACATCAGTGAGGAGGAGCATGAAGACGATGAATGTGATGTCTTTTCCCCTCCCCACCCTAATGGTGGCCTCGTCCCTCCACACAACCATGATCGCATGACTGATGATGATGATGATCTCGAGGAAGACGTCTTCAAGACACCAGCTGCCCCTACCTCAGGGGTTGGGATAAATCTTTTAGGTCTTAAAGCAGAACCCCGAGAGCTAAACCTGGGCCAGGGCGCTCCCATTAGCCCCGGGGGTACGCACTGCATCCCTCTGAAGCAGCGTTTTAAACGCCGCTGGAGTGAGGACCAGCGAATGGAGGCAGGAACCGAAGAGGCTGAGGACAAGAAGAGTAGGGCAGAGAGGGAGGAACATACCCAGGAGGTGGAGCCTAAACTGGGGAAGGAAAATGGAGAGCGGAAAAGTCCAGAGACTTTGGCTGCACCCCTGGGGACGGGCCAGAGGAGGGTGAGCTCTGAGCTGCAGCGAGCGACAGCACAGCTGTCTTTAGAAAACAACGTTTGCTGAAGAAGACATGGTCAAACACATAAACTTACCAGCATAGAGCTGTCCTCCTTAAGGGCTGAAGGCATCGTGAAGACCATCCATTCAGCATGTTCGGATGCCCAAACCATCTATTAAACTTCTGTAAATGCAGGTTCACTCTTCAAAATGTTGCAACACTAAAATTATTAATGTTGACAACCTTTTATGCATTTTAAGAAACAAGACCCTTTCCCAAGCATAGCCAGAGTCCCTTGCTTACCGAACCCATTCCTTTTTGTTTGCAGTGTTAGACTAACATCATCCCACTAGTATTCTTGGACACTTTTCCCCCCCCAAGAAGCTCTCCGTTAGGATTTAGGGATCAACCCAATATATATATTGTTTTTTTTTTTTTTAAAACAAGAGATTACAGAAGTGCCTAAACTGATGTTGGATGTTGATGCACCCCTGTATAATATGGGTGAAGATGGTGATCTTTTTTTGTCTGGTCATTCATGCACATGAAATTTAGTCATATGGTCACAGGCAAGTGGACATCATCTTATTTAAACAGACACTCTTGGATGAAGTATAAAAAGCAGGAAGGATGCTGGCCCCACCTCAAACTCAATCATAGTTCTCAGACTTTGCGATTACAGACGCTCTTTCATTTTTTTGCATACCAAGAATCAAGTCCCAGACTTTTTGCAGAACCAGCTTGCCTTTTGCTCTCAAACCAGGCCCTTCATGTCACTGCCTTCAGAGTCATTAACACTAGCGTGCTATCAGCCTTCACTGCCGGCTCCGGACACCAACTTTCCTAGCTGTTCAGCAAGCTCAGCCGGCTGACGGGACCACTCACCAACCTCTTAACGTATCTTAACACGTATATACATTGGGGGATTCCTTTTATTTATGCTAGTCCGTCTTCATGACCACCAGCTTGATGACAAATTATAGATCACACATGATCATTCCTTCACCAACTTATTTATTTTTATAATGCAGTTTTAACCCTGAGGGAACATATTGAGGAACATTGGGGCAACGATCGTTGAGGCGATTTATGGTTTTAGCTTCTTAATCATCCGTAAACCACTTAAACAATCCTGTACACCCTGCTGTTTTGTAAAGAACGCAAATCTTCATGGTTTGTTGGCGGGAAATCTCAGGCGTACCACCCCACACCCCTTTCTTCTATCCAACAGGTTGTCTTTGAATATCAAGCCTCCAAATTAACAAACATTTGTGCCTTTTTACGGAAGACTGACCGCCCAGTGCGTTTCAATGGGTTGTTTTATCGACGCGTACCAACTCACATACAGGAGAGGCCTTAGAAACATGACCTCAAACACTGCTTTTATGCCTTATTTAGTTTTGTACCTTAAAAGAAACTATCCTATATAAGATTTGCATTTAGAGTCCATATATTCTCACTTTATTGCACGATAGTCGTATATATTTGATAAAAGAACAAACGCTGGTTTTGATACAAATTCTATTTCAGAAAGTAAATCTATATGGTAAATCTATGTCAGTGGGATGTTTAGTTTCAGGGCCCTACAGTGCTTTACTGTGAAAGAAAAGTGTTGTTATAGACAAAGTTAAACATAACTGACCAATCATCGAGAGCCCTGAATGGCACAGCTGTCCTTGGCCTTATAAGGTCTACGTATAGTTTTAACTCGACCCGTCGCATTTGCGTTCTCCATCTCAGTCTCTCTGCAGTGTTTTAGTTGTAGGAGGCTGTTCTTTATCTACGATGATCAAGATTGAACAGGTAATGCATCCTATTTGGCTCAGCATTTGGTTACGGCCAGCTCGATTTGTAGCAAAATGCAGGGACTTCGTGGTCAATGACGTCCTCGAGAAAAGGACTTCACCGAACTGACAACTAGAAAGTGGACATCCAGCCTCTTAGCCCTCATCTGAGGAGGAAGTATAGGACCTGACACAATTAACACTCATTTTTTGCCCTCTTTTTACTTTTTGGAGTTTGTTTGGCAGCCTTACACGGTTCAGTATCTGTATTTTAACTGACAGCTGCCTTATTTGTTAAAAATACTTTTGTTTTCCTCTTTCTCTCTATTCAATATAAACAGTGCTGTTTTATTATACCTTTTTTGTTTATATTACCATTTATCATTTTTAATGTTGATATTATTGCTGGTATTTCGTTTGTACCCCTTACCTGGATTTTAACCTGTCAAGATGAACATTTTAATAAAGCGTTTACCCTCTTTGATACTATGATATAAAAGTGCTCTGGCTTTGTATTATTATAGCTGGTTTTTAGTTGTAATTAAGAAAACCAGGTGAAGAGGGAGGGTGACATTATGCCATCACATTTTTTAGTTTAATATTTTTTTTGGTTGTGTACATATATAAATATATATTTTCCATTTTAGGGGATGATGTTATAAAAAGACAATTATTTCTTTGTGTTCAAGGTCTTTTTCCTTTTGCTTCTTTCCTAAAGCTTTCCATCTGTCTCTCAACGGTTATGTAATACTTTGTAAAGAGAGACAAAACTTGACGTTACAAGGAACCATGTGTACTTTAGTTTCTCATGTGGTTTCTTTTTCTCTTGTAATTAAAACTGTAATCAGGGTTCATTAAAACAGGTAAAAACGGATCTGGGTTTCTTGTCCTTCATTTACATCTGATTTTTCTCTGTTGATGACATTTTCTAAGTACTGGTAAAATACACTTCAAAATACAACTAATATTTAACCATTTTCACTATACTGTCTATTAAACCTCAACCCTTAAACATTTTAAACTACTAATATACTGAAATGATCTCATTAAATCTAATTCAATATAAAACTAACTAAAACACCAGTAATCACAATGGTGGATTCTCCCTAAACTGATGTATGTGATAGTTTTATTTGGTATAATACTACAGTACATGACAGTAATACTATGTTGTTTTTGGACTGGTTGGGACAGTAATTCTGGAAGCTGCTAAACATGAATCCAGGGTACATGCGAGCACACACACACACACACACACACAAAGACATTTAAGGTTTCTTCATGTTACTTGTGTACTCCAGTTATACTTCTGTAGTTTCAGTTTCAAACACAAAAGAACAAGGGCTGTTATTCCAGATCCTGTTTGAGGTGAAGCGAGATGCAAAATCAGGATTTGCTTTCCTAATGAACTGTAAATTCGCGCCACAGGAAGACCGTAAACACTAACGTTCCCTCCACAAACCAGACCGCGTCTGTGAGCTGACCGCGAAACAAGAGAAACCTGGAATCAAATGTATACTAAAATAATTTCCTCAATCAGTCAGACTGCGCATAGTTAAGAAAGTACCGAGAAGAAATGAAAACTTGAGAATTCTATTCACTTGTATTTATTTGTAAAACAGCGCCCTCTGCTGCTGAAATATTGCCATCGTTGACTTCTGTTCAGAAGCGGTTCTCGAGGCTCTTAAAGGCGAAGTGCCATTTTAGATGTTTTAATACTGTCTCCTATTCTAGTTTATTGTGCAACTCTATAAGTCAGCCACTCGAAGTCATCATTAATCACTAATTTAGCTATTTCGTTCGACACCGCTAGTGGTGCAGAAACAGTTCACCTTTAAGAAAATGTCCATATCTTCTCTGAGTAAGGTTACAAATGAAGCTCCTTATCTTTCAGAGCAGTTCAGTCTTGATTACAATATGTAGGCCAGCCCAGAAAACTGATTTGCCATGGGTTTACTCCGAAGGGTTTTTAAAATAACAATTTAATTTATCACAATACATCAGTTATTAAACTTGAAATGTCAACATGTTGTTTTAAAACAATTTACAGTCAACAAGATGTGAAAGAAATTCCGAAGTCTTAGGAATGCCTTAAAGTTAATAGTGTGAGTTTAAATGATGAAATACAGCGGTGGCCAAAGATGATTAGAACACTAGCATTTTCACTGGGTTTAATTCTTTTGCTGTGTGTCAGCAGGAAATATCAGTTTACATTTCTAAACATTCATTTGGCCATTATATGTAATAATCCAGTGAGATTTTTGTCTGACATCAGCCAGTGCTCCACACAGAGATCTGATCTCATCATCATCATCATCATCATCATCATCATCATCATCATCATCAGACAGACGTGGTAACGTCTCCAAGATGCTTCAAGAAGCTACCTGCAAAGCTACTGTACTGCTAAAGGTTTTAGGCACTTGTGTAAAAATGCTGTCAAAAATAGTGTCACAAATAGATTTTCTTTATCATTTCACTTCTATTAACTAAATTAAATCAACATTTGTTGTGAGTATTTTTTGCATTCAGCTTTTGCCCTCGGTGCACTTGCTCATAGATTTGCAGGTAGGTTTCTTGAAGCATCTTGGAATTCTTCTGGATTTAGTCCGTCTCAGAATTGCATATTCTGTTCAGATTTTTAATCACTTTACACTAGAAATCTGATTTCTGTATGGTGAATAATCAAATGTTTTACAGAAGAGCAGGGTTGAGTTGAGGTCACACACTGCTTGATTGACAGCGAAGCCTGGACGCTTGCTGTGAGGGCTCGTTGACCTGGTAAGGGTAGGTCAAAGGTTAAGTTTTCCTGGAAAATCAGACACTATGAACCAGTGGTTGTTGTAACAAGGAGGCCTAATTTGGCTCTGATTGCAATTGTTTGTATGTTTAGAAGAGACATTGTGTATCTGTGCTGTTTGACTTGATTGATTGACAGGCTTTTGACTTTCTTTAAATGTAGCCAAATAAAAGAAACTGAAAATACAAAGGAGATAATGCAGTTGTGCATCAGATTATTATACACACTAAAGGAATCATAAATAAGTAAATATTTTAAAATTATTTATTTTAAATAAAAGTAGTTTAATTTTATTATAATAATTAACTAAATGTGCATGTGTATTTAATATACAATTATATATATTATAGAATCATATACTGTATATATATATATATATATACACTGAACAAAATGATAAACGCAACACTTTTGTTTTTGCCCCCATTTTTCATGAGCTGAACTCAAAGATCGAAGACTTTTTCTATGTACACAAAAGGCCTATTTCTCTCAAATATTGTTCACAAATCTGTCTAAATCTGTGTTAGTGAACGAGATAATCATCCACCTCACAGGTGTGTCATATCAAGATGCTGATTAGACAGCATGATTATTGCACAGGTGTGTCTTAGGCTGGACACAATAAAAGGCCACTCTAAAATGGCCACTAGATCTTTGAGTTCAGCTCATGAAAAATGGGGGCAAAAACAAAAGTGTAGCATTTATAATTTTGGTCAGTTTATATATATAATTATGTATATGACGGGAAGTTGTGGCCTAATGGTTAGAGCAGGGGTGTCAAACTCATTTTCACTGAGGGCCACTTCAACATTATGTTCATCAAAGGGCCGGTAGTAACCGTAAGACTGAACAAACATTACCACTCCTTAACATATTGTTAAATAACTGCCTCTTTATTTTATTATTAGCTACTTATTTAAGTTACAAATATTGTGTATGCATTTGCATACATGTACAAATATATGTTATTACTTTGTGTTATTTTAACAAATACTTTTCATTTATCAGGTTAAGAAATCCACATTACTCTATAAATCAAAGTAAATAACTAAGACAAATATCATCAAACACAAGTCATTACATAAACTTTGTTAAAACTTTGCTGCAATAAATAATTGACTTGAGTTTGACAAACACTAAACAAATAATACTTAAACAAATAATAATAATAATAAAAACAATATTATTATAAACAAATATAAATAAAAATAATAATAATAAACAAATACTTGAGTTTGACACCCCTGGGTTAGAGAGTCGGACTCGTAATCGAAAGGTTGTGAGTTCTAGTCTCGGGGCTGGCAGGAATTGTAGGTGGGGAATGTACAGCGCCCTCTCCACCCTCAATACCACGACTGAGGTGCCCTTGAGCAAGGCATTGAACCCACAACTACTCCCTGGGTGCTGCAGCATAAATGGCTGCCCACTGCTCCGGGAGTGTGTTCATGGTGTGTGTGTGTGTGTGTGTTCACTGCTGTGTGTGTGCACTTTGAATAGGTTAATCGCAGAGCACAAATTCCGAGTATGAGTCACCATGCTTGGCCACATGTCACGTCACTTTCACTATATATAGTTTATGTATATATTGAAAAAATATGTACATATATAATTGCAGGGAACATATTATTTTCATTTTAAAAGTATTGTTTTGGTGTTCAAGAAAGTTTACTGTTGGGTGTGATTATATGTGAATTTTCTAATGATACATTTCATGATATTGTAGTAAAGAGAGCATGGTCCCTTTAAGCATATTCACTGTTTATTCTGTTCCTATTCCTATTGGCTGTTAGTTACGTTAGTCTGAGAATATGCGCTGAGTGACGTGTGTACGTAAAGTCTGTTTTGTAGAGGTTGCTCGCATGCTCATCGCACGGTCGGGAAAGCTGCCGTTCTGTGCCGGAGCAAGAGCACCGATCAGCGAGAACAGTGACATACAGACTGTGTATTTATGCATATTGTACTGTTGGTGAGTGAACTGTATAACTAAGTTGTTCAAGAAGTTAAGTAAACTCTACGGAGAAGATCGTCTTGTCGTGGCTCATTCCTCCCACGCATCCACATAGACCAACGCATAAACGAAACTAACTGCGCACACGACAATTGGTGTCAGAAGCGGAGATTTCATCTGGAAATTTCAACTACACGTATGAAACGAGAGGAAAGTTGGATGCTGGCGAAACAGCATATATAAGCAGTAAGCAAATTTGTTAGCGCTCATTCAGGACGAGACGCAAGCAGACTGACGTCATCGCGCCCGATGAGAACTGCATAGACTCAACTACAAAGTGAATTGCCATAGAAAAGACTCGAATGCTCCACAAAAACATCTGTGAAGTTTAGTGCTGTAAAGTTTATTGAAAAAAAAGAACATAAAAGAAAAGGAAAAGAGAAAATATTAATAAAAAAGAAAATAAATTCAGAAACGTCCCAGGAAGATTTTTGTCATGGAGCTATGGCAGCAGCCCCTGATTCCAACCAACCCCCAGACTGGCTTAAGACAATGCTCGAAAACCAGAATAAAAATAACGAGCAACTGCAAATGATGATGGCTCCACTGTTGACTCATATTACAAGTGGTTCTCAAGCCCCACAAACATCAATGTTCACTGCACCTAGGGGTGACACACGAGAAAGCTCCCAGCCTACTGTCAGGGAAAGGAGGATGCCTTATTCAGATTCATCCTTCCTTCAAGATGATACTGAAAGGTCACGCAACATCACGGGTGGGCCATTCGCTGCCGAGCTGGAAGTAATTCAACAAAGAGCACGTACTTCAGGTCCCTCCAGAGCTACCCCCTTCACCGAGACTGGCACAAGGCAACGAAACACTGAGCGTGGCTCCCAGCCATTTCCACATACTTATATTGCTGAACAAAGATCTAGTATGCCTCATTATCAAGGCCAGCCAATTGCTGCAGAGGGTCCCAAGGCAAAGCTTGCTGTTTTTGATGGTAGTGGAGATTGGGAGTCATTTCTGGTACCATTTGAACGGCAGGCCAGGAAGTATGGTTGGAGTGGAGACTACAGAGTGGACTGTTTGTATGGCTGTCTGAGGGGGCCAGCTATTAAGTATGTCTGTTCACTTCCTGAACATATCCGTGAGGATTACACCCTTCTTAAGGAGCAGTTAACGCAACGTTTTGGTCAGCGTGACCCCCCAACTACAATAAGAAGGAAACTGGGCGAACTCCGCCAGCTCAAAGAGTCAGCAGCCGAGTTTGCAGAGGAGGTTCAACGCTTAATCACCTTGGCCTACCCTGGTGTGGAGCTTGATCTGCAGGACCAACTCGCTACAGACTTCTTCCTCAAGGGACTTCGTAACCAAAAAGTTGCTTATGAAGTAATGAACAAGGATCCCCATTCGTTAGTGGAAGCACAACGACTTGTAGAGGCCCACGAGCACAATTATCGAGCCACCTTGGGTCGTGATATTGATGTAAAGAGCAGAGCCAGACGTATTTCCTGGGCGGATGATGAGGAGCTGCCCACTGATTCTCCAGCCGTTTCACGCAGAGTCCAAGGTCCAAGCTACGCTACTACAGACCAAGTAGCTGCTCTCTCACAGAAGACTGCATCCCTAACAGAGCAAGTAGAGAAAATTAGTAAGAGCTATGTGTCTACTGACCAGTTTAACCTCCTGATGCAAAAGATGGAACAGCTGCAATCAAAGCTGGATATCCTCACCGCCAGAGAGCCAAGAAAGCTGGAGGAAGTAAATCAGGAGCGGAGGCGAGGACGGTCTCCAACACAAGATAGCACAGCACAAACAAAAACCTACTCGCCAAGCCCCAACCGCGCCAGAGCAGGTTTGTGCTATCACTGTGGTGAAGAAGGGCATTTTCGCAGAGAGTGTGTGAGGCTGTCAACTCCGCCACTCAGCCCTAGTCAAACTAGTAAAGATCAGAGCCGTAGTACCACTTCAAAAGGGCCAGAACGCTGGAGGAGCCAGTCCCCCACACCACAGGTGGGGCGTGCAAAAAGCAGAGGCCCAAGCTTGCTTATTGATGTGACTGTGAACAGCATTCCAACACAAGCCGTTGTAGACACAGGAGCTGAAGCAACAGTTATCTCAGAGACTTTGTATCAGCAGTTTCCCTCGGTAAGCAGACAGCTACAACACAGACATGTCTCCATAATGCAGAATCAGGGAAGGACATGAATGCCAAAGGTGGACTGAAAGTTAAATTCCAAATTGGCACCTGGTGCACAGAATGGGATGTCTTTGTGGCTCCGATACGTGACCCTGTCCTTTTGGGGCTAGATTTTTTGCAGGCTGCAAACGTAACCATCCATACTAGTGGCAAAGTGTTCATTGCAGAAGAACTAGTTCCCGCTAAGATCGATGGAACTGATTATCACGTTGCTCGAGTGGTCCTAGAGACAGACACAATGTTACCACCAGAAAGTGAATGTCTAGTCTGGGGTGAAGTTGACAATCCAAAGCCTGGTGTCTGCGCTGTCCTGGAGCCCTACCTGATCACCGAAACTGTGGCTTCAGGGAGTGTTGTCACGACCATGGAACGACGAGTGATTGTGAGGCTTTGCAATCTTTCTAGCAATAAAACTACCTTACTAAAAGGGGCCTGTCTTGGTCTCTTGGTCGAAACATATCCAGATGAGGGCTTATTAGACTACGAACAGTGGGAAAGGAACTGTGATAGTACTCAAGAACAAAGTGATGACACATATCATTCCGATCTGAGAAGACTGACAACTGCCACAGACATACCTGAGCATCTCCAAGCCCTTTATGCCGCTTCAAGTGAAGCATTAAGTGAGGTGCAGCAACAGCGACTTATTGAGCTTCTGATCTCATACAGACTTCTCTTCGCTGTTTCAGATTTGGACCTTGGCCTCTTAACAGCTGTCACACACAGGATAAACACTGGAGCTGCAGGGCCAGTACGCCAGCCAGTCAGACGGACTCCCCTTGGATTTCAAGAGGAGGAGGAGAGGCATCTCAACGCTATGCTGGAAGCAGGAGTCGTTACACCTTCTGCCTCAGAGTGGGCGTCACCCGTGGTGTTAGTCCGTAAAAAGGATGGAGGTGTTCGCTGGTGTGTAGACTATCGGCGCCTCAACAACTTGACAGCCAAGGATGCCTATCCTCTCCCCAAAATTGAGGAATGCCTTGATGTCCTTGGTGGAGCTTGTGTCTTCTCTACTCTAGATCTCCAGTCTGGCTACTGGCAAATTGCAGTAGATGAAATGGACAGAGCAAAGACTGCCTTCATCACTCGCTATGGCCTTTATGAATACACTCGTATGCCCTTCGGATTGTGCAATGCTCCAAGCACTTTCCAAAGAGCAATGGAGCTTGTTCTTCGAGGACTCCAATGGGAAACTCTTCTGATTTACTTGGATGACATCATCATACTAGGTAAAGGGGTCGATGAGAGCCTTGATCGACTTGAAGCTGTATTCCAGTGCCTTTTCAGCTATGGATTAAAGCTAAAGCCATCCAAGTGTCACCTGCTTAAAGAAGAAGTTACTTTCCTGGGCCATGTGGTCAGTGGCAAAGGTATACGGCCCAACCCATCTTTGATTAGCGATGTGAAAGCGTGGAACCCCCCCACGAGTGTACATGAGCTAAAGGCCTTTCTTGGACTGTGTAACTACTACAGGAAGTTTGTTCCAGCATTTTCTGAGCTGGCCAGCCCTCTTAATGAACTCCTAAGAAAAGAAGCAGCATTCCTGTGGACCGAGGAGCATCAGAATGCTTTTACACAGCTCAAAGTAAAGTTAACTTCTGCACCTGTGCTCGGATATCCTTTAGTGGAGGGAAAATACATCCTGGACACAGATGCATCAAATCACAGTATCGGGGCGATCTTGGCACAACTTCAGTGGGGAGAGGAGAGTTATCACTTATGCAAGCAACCACCTCACTCCAGCTCAGAGGAGATACTGTGTAACAAGACGAGAGTTGCTGGCTGTTGTTTGCTACACACGCAAGTTTCGACACTACCTGCTTGGAAAGAAGTTTCTTCACGCACAGATCACAACAGCCTCACCTGGTTGTTCGGTTCAAACATCCTGAGGGACAGCTTGCTCGCTGGCTAGAGGAGCTGTGTCAGTATGATTTTGACATCGAGCACAGAGCTGGAAAACATCATTCAAACGCTGATGCGATGTCAAGATGTGGTGGCGAGCTCTCCAATACGTGCAACTGCTATCAGGCAGGGAAAAGTGTTTCAAATCTGCCATGTGGAGGATGTAAACATTGCCAAAAGCTGCATGACCACTGGGAGAGGTTTGAAGAAGACGTGGATGATGTGGTTCCACTTGCAGTAAGGAGCATTGAGTGTGCAACAGAGGAACACGTTATTGACAACCTTGCGCAGGTGATGAGAACAGGGCAGCTGCAGAGTTGTTTGAAACCCCGTGTGAACTGGCTAGAAGCATTCTCAAAAGAAAAGCTAGCACAAGAGCAGAGAGCTGATCCTGATCTCTCCATCCTGCACAAGTGGAAACAGGTGGGAGCCCTTCCAACAAAAGAGGATGTTACGTTGAAAAGTCCAGCAGTAAGAAAATACTGGCTGTGTTGGCACAAGTTGAACTCCATCAAGGTGTTCTCTTTTATCGTTGGGAAAGGCCAGGAGGACTCAGTCCCTCCCTACTGCTGCTAGTACCTGCCTCAATGCAAACAGAAGTGTTACAAGCCTGCCATAATCCACCGCAATCTGGCCATTTGGGTGAAGGAAAGACTTTGGAGCGACTTTCAAAGTTTCCACTGGTATGGCATGGGTGGAGATGTACATTTGTACATACAGAGGTGCAGACACTGCAATGCCTGCAAAGTTGCTGGGCCGACCAAAAGAGAGCCAAGCTTCAAAATTACCAAGCAGGGCCCAATGGATCGGATCCACATTGATATACTGGGCCCATTTCCTGTGTCCAGTTCAGGAAACAAGTACGTTCTAATCATCATTGACCAGTTCACTCGCTGGGTGGAAGCCTTTCCTGTGCCAGACCAAGGGGCAGAAACTACGGCTAAGACACTCGTCTATGAGTTCATCTCCAGGTTTGGTGCACCACTTGAACTGCACACAGACCAGGGTCGAAATTTTGAAAGTTCATTATTCAGAAATGTTTGTAGTCTTCTGCAGATCACAAAAACGAGGACAACCCCTTACCATCCTGCCTCCAATGGGCAAGTTGAGAGGTTCAATCGAACGCTCCTTCAGATGATACGATGCTACGTGAACCAGAATCAGAAAAACTGGGATGAGCATCTTCCTCTCCTTACATCAGCGTTCCCAGCATGCAGTTACTGGATTCACACCAAATAGGCTCATGCTTGAAGGGAAGTTTACCAACCTCAGGATCTGTGGTTCGGCATGGCAGAGCAAAGGTCATACAGTTTGGAAGTGCCAGATTTCCTGTACAACTTGGAAAAAGGATTGAGAGACGCACATGATGTTGCCCGGGAGCACCTTCAAACAGCCCAACAACGGCAAAAGAAGATCTATGATCTCAGGGCTCGGGAGAGGAAGTATGTTGTTGGAGATCTGGTGTATATGGACAGTACCAAAAAAAGGACAGAGTCCAAAACTCCAGGCACCTTGGAAAGGCCCCTTTGTGATATCTGGCAGCTGTGGCCCAGTGCTTTATGAGGTTCAGGGTTACGCCAAAAGAGGATCATGCATCACGATCGTCTCAAGCCCTATGACTGTGAGGTGATCCCAGCGGGGGTCAGACGTCAAAGGAGCGAGATCCTGCAAAAGAGCAAGGATACCCTGACAACCCTATTATGCAAGAACCTCTACATGAGCCCGAACCACCTGCATCTCAGGGTAGCAGTGAAACTGAATCCATTTCTTCTGACCAGGAACCTCAGAAGAACCAGGACAGGGAGAGAAAGCGGCAGCCAGCAGCTCGTCGACGCAGAAAGAAACTTGGACTTGGACTGATGTCAGACATAGGAGGACCAGAGACAATCAAGAGAACACATAAAGGAAGAGAAATTGAAGCCGGCAAGATACAACAGTTAGTGTTCACTATTGCTTACACTGTTCATTATGTACAGTTTCTTAGTTCTTTGTTTGATTATTATTGCTTTTGTACTGAAGGGACTCAGTACTGCTAAAGGGGATAGTGTAGTAAAGAGAGCATGGTCCCTTTAAGCATATTCACTGTTTATTCTGTTCCTATTCCTATTGGCTGTTAGTTACGTTAGTCTGAGAATATGCGCTGAGTGACGGTGTACGTAAAGTCTGTTTTGTAGAGGTTGCTCGCATGCTCATCGCACGGTCGGAAAGCTGCCGCTCTGTGCCGGAGCAAGAGCACCGATCAGCGAGAACAGTGACATACAGACTGTGTATTTATGCATATTGTACTGTTGGTGAGTGAACTGTATAACTAAGTTGTTCAAGAAGTTAAGTAAACTCTACGGAGAAGATCGTCTTGTCGTGGCTCATTCCTCCCACGCATCCACATAGACCAACGCATAAACGAAACTAACTGCGCACACGACAATATTAATGTTTAAAAATGTAATCTTTCTTCACTATGTCCTCTCAAGACTTTTACATTATCAGACTCTGTGCTTCTTGTAAACATGTTTGAGTGTTTGTGTATAAGTCAGACCAGAGCGGTTGTTTGTTTCCTCATTGTTTGAGTCAAAAAATCAAATTGGCCATCTTATTCTAAAGGCCTGTAAGACTGGTGTCAATGTGTCTGTGCCAATGTGTCTGGGCCCCCCCTCTAGAGGACAAAAGGCCCCCCTGAGAATCCACAAAAGCTGTCTCTTGCATATGTCATCCAGGACGCAGCACACTGGGGGAATCCACAAAGCGGTCTCTTGCATATGTAACAGTAACATCCAGGGGTGCAGCACACTGGGGGATCCACACCCTGTACTGACGGTCCCATCATTTCCCCCTCCCCTCACCACTGAGAATTCACTGAAAAATCCATGCAATGTAATATGTACAAATAAGTAACCATACATGTTTGATATCTTTTGAAATGTCTCAGTGCGCCTGGTAAAATGGTCTCATCATCCCAATCATAATGAAAAGCTAAAAGAAGTTCTAAAATCTGAGAAGAATAGTGTACAGCAGGGGGACGTGCCTTCCCCCTGATTTCCTACTCAAAACACCTCCTGTATGTAAATAAGTAATCCTGGCCACAGGATCTCCAGAAGCCTTTGGTGGCCAATTCTAAAGACTTATTATAATGACAAGATACCACCTGGGTACCCACCTGGGTGGGTCTATTGAATTCTGGGTATATAAGGAAAAGGGACACAAACATCTGGGAGTCAGTAAACTGATTGCCCGCACATGTCACTTGTGTGTAGTTTTCATTGCCAGGTAGTAATTTCTACAAGTTCTTCAATTCCTGAATTATTGTTATGTTATGGTTAACCGTTGATTCTATTCTTGTAACATTGGAGCTTTGAATTATTGTTTTGATTACCTGGTCAATAAATTGTAACGTTTGATTCTATTCTAAATGCCTCTGAAGATTGCTTTCTCTCTACTAGATTAGTGGATTCGTATATTTCCATAAGCCTCGTCAGTTTTAGCGACGGCTAATATCCGGCATCTTTTAAGTGTGCTTGGGTGTAGGGACGGGTTAATTCCGTTCAATGACGGTGAACGCCGTCTGATCAGATTGAATTCGTGCGTCCACACCTCTGACTTTGATTTAATGTTACTTTAAACAAAGATTTGGCCAATCCAAAGCTATTACGAGTGTAGTATATTGATCTGCTAACATATCTGATAGTGGCCAAAACCCTTTACTGAAGTAAACGATTGAGTTCGAGTTCTGAGGGTGCCCCATGAGGGTTATTGATATCTCTGATTGTGTGCGTGTGAATTCGGCAAATCTCAGATACGTAACCATAATTTACCTCTGACTGATGACCGGGCCTGACGAGATTGTGTCCGTGAGATCTGTGGAAAACAGGACCTCTGAGCGATATAGCTTCCCTATGTCTGGACGGGTAAAGTATTGAAAAGAGCTGATAAGAATAATCAATCATTCGTTCCTGTTTTAATGATGCACAGACATCATTAAAACCCTTTTCATTTATGGAGTCAGATGAAATAACGAGATAAAATACATAAGAAGAAGTGTTCCATTTTAATGTTCTTGTTGTGTCGTGAAAAGGAAAGATCGTAACACGCAAAGCCCTTCACCCAGCTGAGCGACTGCCGTCATTGGATCGTTCCAGCCGGGTCCTTTCTTCAGTGGTGACCCGGCGTGATCTCGCAAAGGCGAGCGTGATTCTCGCAGAGACTAATACGTCATTCCAGCTGCGACAGCCATGACATTCAAGAATTCTCTTTGGGACATGAGGTTTGAACTCCTTCTCATCCATATCCAACTGCTGTGGTAAGTATATTTTCTTTGCCTCTTAGAAGTTGAGGAAATATTGTTTACACCATATAGACACATTTTGTAGAACGGGTCGGTATACCCATTTTGAGACCGGAACCGAAAACCCGGTGGTATTAAGAATTAGACGAGAAACAAAATGTCTTTTCAGGAAACCACAGCAGCAAAGGAGATCAGGAGATAATGGAAGTTTTAGGAATACAATTACAAAAATCCTTGTTCGTTAAGCGACAAGGGATTCAATTTGAAGTGGAACAACAACGAAATAATATCCTGGTATTCTGCCGAGGGTGCAAAACTAAAATCAAAATCAAAATACAAGAAAATTCCGCTGCAATTGTTTATTTGCTTGTAACGACCTCGACCATGACCGAGAACGAAAAACAATAACAAATATCAAAGAAATCGAAAGAGTGCGATCTGACGAATTACAAAAGTTAAGAAAGCAAGTCGAAATGTTTGCATACGAGCAACAGGGTGGGCTAGAACAACGCGAAGAAATGGCTACAAAAATTGATCAAGTTCAAGGAAACTAATTACATATAGTAATTACATATCTGCGCTCGAAGATTGTTGCGACAAAACAGGTTTTCCAGTTGCAGTTAAACAAGCAGCACTGGATGAAACCGAGTTAGAGGCGCAAACTGAAAGCGAAGATGAGGACACTGCGTTAGCGTGTAACAATAGGCCACAGAGAAACTCGTAACCGAGCTCTCGTGAGTCTGTGGCCAGAAAAACAGAGCCTGAAGCCCAATAAAGACCGAACCAAATCAAACGACTCGCCAAAAGGCAGTTAAAATCGCAGTGTTAAAAACCATGAAAAATGCGGATGATGATATCACAACAATCAGCCGCCCGTTAACATCGAAGAATGCTCTAGGCATAAACAAGTCGTAGGAATTATGCGAGAAAAGGGCCTTTTCAACCCTACTGGGAAGCATTGATGCTACAGGCTAATGTCTACAAACTAGAGATTAGAGACGTATGGCAAGTAGCCCTCCTCACTATCCCTGAGGAGCTCAGACCGAAACTAAACACAGAAATGAAATCCGGCAACATAATGAACAGAGTAAATGACGAAACCGACGAAGGGATTTATGAACGTCTAAAACAGGCATTATTAGACATGAGGGACCGTCACATGCAGACTGGAGCAAAATATTAGAAATCAAACAAGCAGGTAATGAGTCATTTGAAACGTCGCTGAACGGTTATGGGTAACATACAGAGCACTCAGGCCTTGAAAATGCAGACCGCAACCATGACGCATTACTGCAGCTTGTTAAAAACAATGCCGGCATCCCCGTTCAAAAAGCGTTATCAAATGGCGTCGACCCAGCCGAAAACACGTTCAGAGCAATAGTAGACTGGGGTTCAAGAATAGAAAACAGATGGCGATTAAAACCCCGCAGCGTTGCGTCCGCACAGTGGTTAACAGAAGGGAACAGCACAGATAAATTTAACCAAAGGTCTCCAAATAAAATGATATGCCATTATTGCAGAAAGACTAACCATGTAATGCGAGATTGTCAAAAAAGAGAAAAAGATTTAAAAGAACAAGCGAAGCATTACCAAACAACGCCCTCTAGCGACGACTCTGAGCTGTTGAAACAATTCATAAACTTCATGAATGAGTTTAAAAAACAAAACGGCCAAAATGGCGCGGCCCACAACGCGAGCGTAACGACTGAAAATTATAATCACCAATAGGGATACGTGGCCTCCATTGCCATAGGGAGCATAATTAAGAGTGGAAACCGAATAAAAATAAGGGCTAATTTAGGAGGCCAGTTAGCCAACATACTTATTGATTCGGGCGCAGCGTGCTCCTGTACAGACATTCCACTACCGTTAACCAACGAAACGATTCCGATCCAAGGCATCGGCGATACGATAATGATCGCGACAAAAACACAGCCAGTTCAACTTGATTTAGGCGTGACAGTATTGGAAGAATCCCTCTGGTATTTACCTAACAACAGTGAAGGGACTGTGCTGGGAATGGACATAATGCGAAAGTATGGCTTTGTAATTCACTGCTTTGAAAAGCAAATTGAGCTGAAAACAGAAAAAACAGTAAAACAGTGCCTACCAAAAAAAATAACGAGCGTTATGTCCATATCCACCCCAGATCCTATTCAACAGATGGTAAACAAACACGATAGCATTTGGGCTACACATGAACATGACTGCGGCCTCATTGACTTTGTTGTGTGTATTGAAGGGGAGCCCCCTCCCCCACAAAAACAATACCGCATCAAACCAGAGGCAGAGTCAGCCGTTCATGAAATTGTACACCAACTTGAAACCAGAGGTATAGTCCGACGATGTAGTTCGACCACAAATTCTCCATGCTTACCAGTACCAAAATCGAACGGTAAATGGCGTCTTTGTATTGATTATCAGCGTCTAAACAAAGTGTTGCCCAAGGCTACACCTATAGTGGCAAATCCATCGACGTTATTATCACAAATCTCAACACAAGCGACTTGGTTTACGGTGCTCGACGTAAAAAACGGTTTCTGGTCCATCCCAATCAAACGCACCGATCAGTGGAAATTGGCCTTCACTGTGAATCAAATCCAGTACACTTGGGAACGAATGCCACAAGGCCTCCATAACAGTCCTGCGATTTTTCACAGAGCATTAGAAGACACGCTAAATCCACTGACAGGGACCGGAAACGTGATTCATTACGTTGATGATATACTTATCGCGACCGAGGGATCACTTGATGATCATTTGCTGCTCGTTGACGAAGTGCTGTTAACACTCGGTAAAGCTGGCTTCAAATTGAACAAAGAAAAAGCCCAAATTGCTCAAACCGAGGTTCAGTACTTGGGTTACACGATTACGCAAAGCTATCGAGCATTAACAGATGATAGGCGGAAATGCATCGCTGAATTGCCCCGACCGCACACGCTAAACTCATTACAGAAGGTGCTGGGAACAGCAAACTACTTAAGAGATTTCATACCAGACTTTGCAAACGCTGTCACGCCATTATATTCCCTCTTAAAAGGAAAATCAAAACCCTCTGACGTCCTCGAATGGACAGAGGAACACGATAAAGCTTTTATGAGTCTAAAAGAAAACTTGTGCTGTGCTCCCGCGCTCGGTCTGCCCAACCCCAAAAAATCCTTCCACTTACAAGTGGACGCAAACGAAAACACACTAAGTGGCGTTTTAGCTCAGGACCATGGGGAAAATTGCGTCCAATTGCATATTACAGCCGAAAAAAATCACGATCGAATAAGGATTCGACCCATGCACTCAGCACGCACTGGCGGTTCACTGGATGTTGACAGCAACTGAACCAATTGTAGGTTTTCAACCTATCACGTTGTGCATACAGTGCACACGCCAGTACAAATGCTGTTGCAGGGCCGAATAAAAGGTGTGTCGCCTCAAAGGTTAGCAAGATGGCTAGCAGACATACAAGACTGTTAACGATCGAATATTGCCTCATTTATTGGGAGATGTTGAGGCCACCCACACACATGCCAAACGAGACAGGAAGCACAGAGCCCAGTTCATGACCAAGAACTTCCAAATCAGACACAGGTGTACATTGATGGCTCGATACTGGCATGATGGCAAATTCCATACAGGATGTGCGGTGTGGGCTCCTCACTCTCCCAATTCAGACAATAACCAATTGCTAATCAAACTATCCGGAAACACATCTGCGCAAGAAGCTGAACTTATTGCATTACTTGAAGCAATCAGATCACATCACGAGCCGCTGTGTATATACACAGATAGTCGATGCGCATTTGGTACAGTCCATGATTTCATGGCACAGTGGCAGTTGAGAAAATTCCTCACGCCTGCCGGAACGCCGATCAAACATTTTAACATCATAACTTTTGGCAGGAGATTAGAACACGCGATTCCTCACTCTCCGTCGTTAAAGTGCGTGCGCACATCATCAAAAATCCAGATGAAAACGAAAAAAACAACAACATCGCAGATCAATTAGCCAAATTAGCAGCACAAAAGGGAGATGAATGGAAGCCTGACAGACTGGTTGTTCCTGCCGTGAGTGCGATTCAAACTATTCCTATTGATTTAAAACAGTACCAACAAGAACTATGGAGTTCTGATGGAGAGCTGACACCGCACCTGCAGCAGGACCAACTAGTCAAGGTCACTGAAGGCATGATTTTAGAGACGATAAATACATTGTTCCAGAAGCCCTCCAGAAACCAGTGATAAAGTTGTACCACGATTATGCACACGTATCAGCTCCCAAAACACAACAGCTGATCCAAAAGAACTTCTGGTGGCCACAAATGGCATCAGACATTCAAAGATGGTGTGACACATGCATCGTATGTGCCACCATTAACCAAGGCAAGCCTGGCCGTACAAAACTGTGTAGACCAGAGCCACCCAAGGGACCTTGGGAGTTACTCCAATTGGATTTCATAGGCCCACTACCTAGTGCCAAAGGAGGGTATCGTTATTGCCTTGTGATAATTGACAAATTTTCCAAATGGGTCGAAGCAATCCCCACCCGCAATAACAGTGCAAACACAGTGGCACGAGTAGTAGCGAACCAAATCCTCCCACTCTGGGGAGCACCAATCCAAATTGAATCTGACCAGGGCACACACTTCACAGGTCAGGTGATGAAACAAATATGCCAGATGCTGAACATCAAACAAAGGTTTCACATACCGTATCGACCGCAAAGCTCAGGCATGGTGGAACGTGCCAACCGCACAATAAAAAGAAAGCATATCGAAACAGGTAGCACAACACAAAACCAATGGATTGATGCCCTACCCACAGTCCTAACAATACTGCGGGCAACTCCTCAAAAGCCACAGGTATCAGTCCATTTGAACTCATGACTGGAAGAGTCATGAAGCTGCCCATAGACCAGAAATTGCCCCAGCAGACCTGGGGCCCCTCGTGGTTGCAACTCAACAGTCTGTGCTCAAGCAATTACGAGAGATTGGAAGTGCTACATGCACGCGCTGCTCTGAAACAACAGCAATCAGACTTAATGAATGATACACAATTCAACCCAACCTCTGAGGTGAAATTCTCAGAAGGAGACATGGTAATGGTAGCGTTTTTGTGAAGCAAGGTGCATTCACACCCCGATGGCATGGCCCATATGAAGTTAAAGTTATATGCAACAGCTGTGTGGCCACAACTGTAAAAGGGAAACTGCGATGGTACCACATGTCTCAGTGCAAATCATTCAAAAGTACAAAAAATAACAATAAATAAATATCACTGTCTTCTCCTCTTGCCTCCCAGGTCGACTGCAGCGATCCCATGGAGACCAGATGAAAGGAAAGTGTCTGGGCCCACGTGCATCAGACTGGGCCAAAGGATTTCACTCACACACAACCTGAAATGTGAGAGGTGGGTGTGGAAATACTCCAAGGGGCCATCCACACAAAAAATCACAGTCGCACCAAAAGAGACAATTACATGGCCTCCCGGATTAGCACGGATCCAAATTGCACACCACAAATTTGTTGTAGTTCAGGTAACACCCACCCACCTACAAGAAACATGTCAGGACACACTAGAGCACCAAAATTCATGCACAACCTCACCGCCTGGTATCAACTTAAAATAGATCCAGGTGACACAATAGGTAACATGTACACACTACACGAAAACAAAAACAATGGCATAGACCCAAAATTGTGCTACTATGTTAAAAATTTGGAACCTGCAACATATAGGTGCACACATACAGAAACACATAATGACACACATATGAGATTCACCGAACTAATGTACGATCTCACGTCATACACACCTAACGAGCCAAAACCAAAAACTTTTGTCTGGACCAACCGAAAGGAAGGAATGTATTGTGTCGGGAATGTTCATAGCATAGACAATTTCACCAATCCACACAACTGTTCATGGACTGTTAAGTACTGTTTTAATTTGACCACCTGTGGATACACTAAACCCAAAAAGTGTCCAGAATTGCACTCAATTCCTCCTGGTGGACTGATTAGAGGAAACATCAACAAGACTTTATTACATGATGTAAATTTGGTAATGACACATGTAACTTATAACATTTCCAATATACTCTCTGCCTATACAAAACATTGTAATACTAATGATGAGTCATATGCATGGCTACAGTCACGAATCGATGATTTAATTTCTGATTACAAAGACAGACTTGCCGCCCAAATTCCACCTGCTCGCTCAAACGAGACCTGCTCAGCAGTATAGCCGGCCTGTTCGGATCAATTAATTCAGCAGCCAACACTTATAAAATAACCAAACAATCTCAATTCTCCACATGGTTGACAGATCAAATGGCCACTGGTTTCCAACACATCACCAATAGCAATGATAATATTATCAAAGCGGTTCGTTCCGAGGCGCAGGCGCTTCTAACGATCAGCCACACATTGTTCAATCAGACCCGTACCATCGAACGTGACTTAGCCTGCAGATCATATGCACAAGATTTATTCACTGCAACAAGACAGGAAATTTTAGATCTTCGTCTTCACAAGACCCCGAGACATGTTTTGAATGATTTAATTGAGGTTTTAGATTTACATAGATGGTTCTCTTCAGGAAAAATGTAAAGTATTCAGAATTAATATCCACAATTGTGATGTATACTGAAAACGAATGTATTGATTGTATTGGATTTTTTGCCACTTTTCCTTTAATCCACCCAGATCAAGTTTATCCAAATTCCACTAATATTCGATCCATTGGCACGGTAGTTAAAGATCAGGTAATTAAATGGGATCACCTACGTTGAAGGGTACTGAGACCTTATTTACCAGTCGCACTTGTCATGAAACTCACAATTATATTGTCTGTACATATAACACATTACAACCTTTCTCTCCCAATGATAGCAAACTCATAAGTGTTGAATCTTTGCATGGCCATTCAAATGCTATTCAGGTGTCTCATACACAGTGGTGTGTCATCAGTGAGATGAATTCGTTCACATATGGAGGACTGACCTGTCCTGCTGATCACTCATTTTGCTTGGAAGTGACAGAGGATTTTCTATGGGCCAGATCGACATCCTCGGATGGATGCCAAAGGACGCAGAGGTCTCCCCATGGTGGGACGACACCTTTATGAACACGGAACACAAGCCTTGATCGACACGATGGACCTGGTACAGAACGCCATCCTCCAAACAGAGTACCACCTTACAACGACTGAAGTGACACTGCAGGGAAGCCTGTGAGTGGCCCAAACAGTGCCAGAGGGAGGAAACTGTAAGACTGGTGTCAATGTGTCTGTGCCAATGTGTCTGGGCCCCCCCTCTAGAGGACAAAAGGCCCCCCTGAGAATCCACAAAAGCTGTCTCTTGCATATGTCATCCAGGACGCAGCACACTGGGGGAATCCACAAAGCGGTCTCTTGCATATGTAACAGTAACATCCAGGGGTGCAGCACACTGGGGGATCCACACCCTGTACTGACGGTCCCATCATTTCCCCCTCCCCTCACCACTGAGAATTCACTGAAAAATCCATGCAATGTAATATGTACAAATAAGTAACCATACATGTTTGATATCTTTTGAAATGTCTCAGTGCGCCTGGTAAAATGGTCTCATCATCCCAATCATAATAAAAAGCTAAAAGAAGTTCTAAAATCTGAGAAGAATAGTGTACAGCAGGGGGACGTGCCTTCCCCCTGATTTCCTACTCAAAACACCTCCTGTATGTAAATAAGTAATCCTGGCCACAGGATCTCCAGAAGCCTTTGGTGGCCAATTCTAAAGACTTATTATAATGACAAGATACCACCTGGGTACCCACCTGGGTGGGTCTATTGAATTCTGGGTATATAAGGAAAAGGGACACAAACATCTGGGAGTCAGTAAACTGATTGCCCGCACATGTCACTTGTGTGTAGTTTTTCATTGCCAGGTAGTAATTTCTACAAGTTCTTCAATTCCTGAATTATTGTTATGTTATGGTTAACCGTTGATTCTATTCTTGTAACATTGGAGCTTTGAATTATTGTTTTGATTACCTGGTCAATAAATTGTAACGTTTGATTCTATTCTAAATGCCTCTGAAGATTGCTTTCTCTCTACTAGATTAGTGGATTCGTATATTTCCATAAGCCTGCGTCAGTTTTAGCGACGGCTAATATCCGGCATCTTTTAAGTGTGCTTGGGTGTAGGGAGGTTAATTCCGTTCAATGACGGTGAACGCCGTCTGATCAGATTGAATTGGTGCGTCCACACCTCTGACTTTGATTTAATGTTACTTTAAACAAAGATTTGGCCAATCCAAAGCTATTACGAGTGTAGTATATTGATCTGCTAACATATCTGATAGTGGCCAAAACCCTTTACTGAAGTAAACGATTGAGTTCGAGTTCTGAGGGTGCCCCATGAGGGTTATTGATATCTCTGATTGTATGCGTGTGAATTTACGGCAAATCTCAGATACGTAACCATAATTTACCTCTGACTGATGACCGGGCCTGACGAGATTGTGTCCGTGAGATCTGTGGAAAACAGGACCTCTGAGCGATATAGCTTCCCTATGTCTGGACGGGTAAAGTATTGAAAAGAGCTGATAAGAATAATCAATCATTCGTTCCTGTTTTAATGATGCACAGACATCATTAAAACCCTTTTCATTTTATGGAGTCAGATGAAATAACGAGATAAAATACATAAGAAGAAGTGTTCCATTTTAATGTTCTTGTTGTGTCGTGAAAAGGAAAGATCGTAACACGCAAAGCCCTTCACCCGCGGAACGACTGCCGTCATTGGATCGTTCCAGCCGGGTCCTTTCTTACAGGCCTCATACCTTTTCTTTGTACTTCATAATATCCCCATCAAAGTGTGTATCGAGTCAACCTGAAAGTATCATTATGACTGAATAACCTTCATTTTGGCCTGCCTTTCTGTTTCGTTTTCACTTTGTTTTATATGTCAGGCCGAAACTGGCCTTTGAACACTGACATTACTTTTTCTTCTCGTAGTTAAATGTTAACCTTACACAAGACACACAAGTGCTCACGTATCTGTATTGAACGTCAAGGACTGCCAGGACTTCTGGGGAGCTTTACCAGAACAACAGAACAGGGTGTGGTGTGTACTAAGAGATTACCGTCTCTGTGTGGATGACTGAGTGCTTAAGTGTGTGTGTGTTTGTGTGTGTGTGCGTGTTATGCAATTTTCCATTGCATGTCATAATTGCATGCAGAGTGTGTGATGGTCCAGCTGAGCCGTGATGCATAAACTGATCACACAACATTTGCATTTGTTGAAACCACACATTTATTCAAAGGTAGCCCATAGGAGACCACCCACAATGATAAAATCACATTAAAACTAAATTTGCAATGCAGAAGCCTATATCTTCTACACTCTGTGGCAGTGCATCTTAATTCTTCATTTAGGCTAATTTACTCTCAAGCCTTTCTGTTTGGTTGCAGTGATGGCAACAGGCATAATGAGCTCATCACATGGCTTGGTCATTGGTCTGAGACCCCTGCAGCTTGACCAATCACAGGTCGACTTGATGACGCCTGCCGGCGGAAGGCGGGCTCAAGACTGCTGCTGACGTCATAAGTAGTCTGAACGAGCTCCGCGATTGGCTGGATTCGTGAAGCTATAGAATGTGTAAAATGAAACAGGAGTCGTTGAAGTTGTTGTGCCTGATTTAATTTTGCGTATTTCTTTTTTGAATGCTAAAATAGAATGAAGCGTACTCGGACCTGGAAGTGAGCTTCCTTCCTGTTTATTATTGAAATGAATGTCATCCCTGTTTGAAAAGCGTACAGCTACCAGTTTTAGTGGGATTTTCCAACAGGGCTGATGTTAACGTAAATAACAAACAGGAAGGAAACCCATTTGCAAGTGAAGGATGTTTGTGCAATTTACAGAAAAACAGATAACTACTGTTTTATTCATTAGTCTTCACGAGTGATTTCGTGCATCTTCTAAAGGCTTTTAAACAATATAAGACTTACATTTATAACGCATACTGTCATTTAACCAACAACCAGGCCTTTTGCATTTTTACAATTCATGAATGTCCTGCAGAAACGTTATTTAGTCCCCTTTTTAACATTACTGGATCACTGTTTTTGTTTCATTCGTTTATATATATTTTCTTTTTCACATTTGCAACAAAGCTTTGCTCAAATTGACTACACAAGTATTTAGATATCGCAAATTGTTAATAATCTCGATTTTGCCCACCTACTCCCTTCTGCTGCCCCTCCCTTTGAATCCCATTGGCTGAGGCAGTTTCAGGATCGACCAGCTGTTTCTTGTTTTCCCATAGCGCGATTGGTCCGAGCTGCCTGTCGATCAATGGGACTTTGACAGGTGACTCCGCCCTCATCAACGCAACCCGAGTACTGATAGGCTACTGTACCCTTTTGTGAACGCTGATTGGCTGAGGGCGCTGGTTGTCAAGGCTTAGTGCTTCATTCACCATTTTGCGACTGTAGAGTACCCTGGAACCTCAACGGCAGGACTTTTTCGCATTTGCGGAAGAAAAACACTCTTTGCAAAAGCTTTCTCGGGGATTCCATGGTTTTATAGGCTTGGTTTTTGCATCGACACCATTTCGACGGCACTGTAAATATTCACGGGGTGAGTTGAAACCTTTCATCTGCAGTACTGCAGTGATCTGCCTAACGTATATATTTAATGCTGTGCTTTGCCTTTACGCCGTGGATCCATCTAAAATATTTCGCCATCAGTTGTTTAATTGTTCTTAGTGGATTGGATAAAATGGCGGAGTAAGCATTTTAACACACACACACACACACACATTGAAAGGGAGGGTAGAGGTGCACAGTCAGCCTAAAAACTTTTTTCCTGAAAATATTTGTGTGACACAGCAGCTACAGCTTCAACAAACTGCTTTTGTGTATTTATGTACCTTTCAGGAACTGTCACTGCTTATATCCATAGTTTTTTACATAAAGATAACGCGATTATTTTGTTCCTTAAACTTGACTATATTATAATAATATGTTTTCAGTTGCGTTCAGTACATTTAATTCGGATGTTTTCATATTTGTACCCTGTAGACGCATACATTTGAGAAGGAATGTTTCCCCCCCCCCTCATATTAAATAATATGGGCACCGTCGCCCTCGATTCAGGAGCCTTCGGGAGACGGGAAACTGCTCCGCGGCCTTGTGTTATGGAGGAGGCCTACACCACTCGACTGTGTCGTAGGTGGTTGTAAGCGTAGAGTAGGGCACTACGACCAATAAAAGCGCTTGACACAGATACGGCGGTGTACTACTCTTTCGCAAGTTGACGACAGCAGCACCATTGTTGATGGGAAACAGGGCTTTTACTTTGTTTCAGGACATTTGTGTTTATTTGGAGTCTTCCTGTTGCATGGGAACATTTATTATTGTGCATTTTTGGCGAGTCATTATAAGATTGAGTTGTTATAATTACTTGAAGGGTCAGTGAGTGCAGTAGGCAGGCCGAGAAACTTAAATGCATTGCATATAAACTTTTATTTCAGTTCGAGTTTTACACAGATTTTTATTTTTATTTTTTGATTTATGTATTTCGCAGACATTTCGTCCAAAGTGATTCATATAGCATTCAAGGTATACATTTTAACAGTTCAATCATTCCCAATCAAACCCATAACCTTGATTTTGCTGGTGTCATGCTCTACGGTTTGAGTTACAAAATCATTAAAGTTATATATTCTATATGAAGCGAGTTACCATGTTAACAACACGTGACACAATGTGTTATTGTTACTTATTATATAACTATAAAACATAGGCCTATACATTTTTTTTATTAAATTAATACAGTGTTTGTAAAATATTGGATCTTTATTTTATAAACATTACATTTTGAAAAAGCACAAACATAACCATAGTTATGGTATGTATGAGCATGCAATCTGCAAGTCCATACAGAATAAGGATGCAATAAGTAAAAAAAATGATAAAATTCAAATCAGTGATATTATTGGTATAAAAACTGAGTGCTCTATTAAATTGAAAATGTCATTATTTACACTTTGTGTTATCTTATATGCACTGGAATAGTTTAGTGTCCCAATAATTGTACTCACCTACACGGCCAAGCAATAAAAGTCATAGCAGGTCTTAGTAAACTATTTTATGATGGAATTTACTTATTGGAGGTTATATACTGCATATCTTAGATTTGCATAGTGCCTGCAAACTTGTCTTACAGTGCAAATGGCAGTGTGGTTACTGTGGTTTCTGCTCACAAGAATGGGACAGTTTTGCATTGCGGACATAAAAAGATCTGTTACATCTTCAGCAATTCCAGCACGCATTGGCTTATCAAAAGAGGCCATTCATGTTCTGACCTTTAATCATAAGATATTAGATGCACATCCGTAATTTAATAAAAACCAGTCAGTTGTATTTTATAGTCATAAACCCTGCATGCAGTTTTTGGAGATATTCAAAGCTTAAATTAATTGTCATTTGACTATACTGAACTATTTGTAATCTGCAGGGTGTATTTAAACTGGGTTGTAGAAAGTGTATCCAAGTGTCTAAATATATTTATGCAAAAATTAATGTTGATAACATATCTGTGGGTTTTAAATGGGCTTTAAACCGAAGTCTGGATGGTGAAGAAAAGAGTGTTTTGGTAGGAGGAAAGAATGTGTAATTAGTAATGTGTAAGGATGGTATTGTACATTGAGATGTTGTAGTGCTGTGACAGGAAGTGAGGACTGTAGGGGTGGATTGCCTCTGTAACGATTGCAAAAAGGTCATTTGAAACAGTGAGCGAGAGAGAGCTTTAGAGTCACAGAAATACCACTGAACAAGGAATTCCCCCGCCTCCTCTGATCCAGCCAAAACCCAAAGTGTGTGTGTGACATGTCTGGGCAAGCATTTTCTTTGTGTTCTGTCGTTGTCAAATTGTCTTGTATTAAGTTGTTTTATATCCACTTTTGAAGGCTGCGTTATATAAATTCACACTGAAGATGTTTTAATGAGATTAGGCACCAAACTTAAAACGTTATCTTGTGCACTAACTTGTTTTTGGTTTTATAATATGTTTTCTATACTCACAATTCTCTATATGAGAATTGTAATGCTGTATTACAAACTGATCCATCTCATGTGCTGTGTTTCATTGCAGGCTCTAATTTAAGAAGGAAAGGACAGCGCAAACAGGAAGAGGCTTGGACAAAAACAGAAGAACGGGATGCAAGAGGAAACAGAGTAGAAGATATTGATAGGCTGGGACTCGCAGTAAATCAGGAGGATTAGAGACTCTCTTAGAGCAAGACAAGATGAAGCCCATTAAAAAGCAAGAAAGGCGGTCGCCCCCATCCACTCGCGCCAAGGGAGTTAAGAGGAGGACAGCGGACAGTAGCCCACAGGAAGAGAAGAGAGAAACAGAGGAAAAGCCCCAAATTTCACCTACCTCTCCCAAGAGACACATCTCCTCAAATTCTGACTCATCACAGGAAGGGCCACTGAGAAGAAGCGGGTCTCTGGAAAAGGAGGGGGTCCTCAGTATAGCAGGGGATTTTGGGAAGACAGAGGAATGCCCCGGGAGCTCCAAGTCTGGTGGAACACAGAGTGACAGCAACAGTAGCACGACCAGCGCCAGCAACAGCCCCAACCCTACGTCTAGTCGCAAGACGGCCACTTTTAAGGCCCGTGTGCCCAAGAAGAAGTACACCTCGGAGCACTGTGCCGGAAACTATGGCAACGCCAGCACTCCCAGCACACCCCCACAGAGCAGCAGCAGCTCTTATAACGGAAGTGGTGCTAACCAGGGCCCAGCTGCCTCTGCTGCACACACGGACCTACACAGTCAAAGCCAGCTGGCTGAGGACAGTATCACTGGGTACATACACAACAATGTAACTGGGCCTACAGGTAGAACTGCAGGCGAGTCCGGAGAGAGAAACGGGCCGAGCGCATCCAGCCCACAGCGTTGCTCCTCAACCGACACAGCCAGCGAACACTCGGCCGACCTAGAAGGGACAGCTTCAAGACGTGATTCTCACTCCAACTCCCAAAAGCCACAAGCACTTAACACTTCGACATCCTCACAGGAGAGCGTGTCATCTGGTCTAGCCGGGGTCCTCGCCAAAGGTCTCAAAAATCAGAGAGTTCTGGCCCGACAGGGTCCCAGATTAGGGGAAGGATGGCCTCACGATCGGGGCCGGGAAATGTCTGGTGTGTTTCGCACTGGAGTTGTGCGGAGAGTTAGCGAAGAGCATGGGATTGTGGAAGTGCAACTTAATGGAGAAAAGACCATATGTAAGTACCCATTTCGAGTGGCTACTGATTCTGTTGACCTTATTCTAGATGCATCACCTCCCGGTGTGGCCCCGGTGGCTATAGGCACACGAGTCTGCATCCCCTTCGGAGGAGGAGACGAGGGCAGTGAGGGAGCGCAACAGTGGTACAGAGAAGGTATAGTCACTCAAGTAGATCCACACCCAGCTGTGTCTTTCCCATACCGTGTTCAGCTAAGGGAAGATCAGTCTGATGAGAGAAAGGAGAGGAGAGGTGTGGAAGATGATGGAAGGGCTCAGGCCATTTGGGTCTCACGACAAAATCTCCGCCTCCTTGTTCCTCCTTGGGACTTAGAGCCGCCCCAGCCAGCAGAGCCAGGTATTGATGGTAGGAGCATAAGAGAACGAGAGTGGGAGGAAAGAGAGGACATGGAAGTGGAGCAGGAGGTGGTTCAACTGACTAGACCAACGTTTGTTCAGAGTTTCCTTCAACCTTTCCCCTCACCCCATTCTTCGTCTTCTGTCGTTAACACTGCCATCACATCTGTACTCAGTGTGGCCTCAAACAGAGGCTGGGAACATCACAGAGAGAAGGAACAGGAAAGAGACTTGCATAGGCACTTAGAGAGAGAAAGGGAGAGGCAAAAGCATCATTCTCTTCATTCATCCATCCCAGATGGGGTGGACTTGGAAGTCAGCTGTCTTAGCCAACTAAGGGATGGTGGCATCACTGCCTTGGGAAGCAAAGCTCTGGGGGCTCCTTCTCAGCATCGGCCCATTCTTTCTAAAGCAAACTACCTCAGCCCTCACCTTTCTGTGATGAGAGGGCTCAGCACCCCGATTGCACCCCACCTGCCCCTTGCTCCTCAATCAAATCACCCCCCTATGCTCCTGGGCCTGGATTCAGCCACGGGTGTGGCAGTCATCTCTTCCACATCCCAGCTTCCTCCCCCAAGCTCTTCTCGAGGCTCCCTGGACAAGACCCCCATCTCCAACTCACATGGTGCATCAGGGGGTGGCTCTGGATCCTCCTCCTCTTCGTCACGTTCCCGCACACCCCTCACGGCCGCTCAACAGAAGTATAAGAAGGGCGATGTAGTGTGCACCCCTACAGGCATCCGCAAGAAGTTCAATGGCAAGCAGTGGCGCAGACTGTGCTCACGTGAAGGCTGCTCGAAGGAGTCGCAGAGGCGTGGCTACTGCTCGCGGCATCTCTCCATGCGTACCAAAGAGATGGAAGCTGGAGGCGGGGTTGGCCGAGACAGGAGTGGTGCCAGTAGCACGGGCACCCTCACACCTGACCTTCGTTTATGTGGACGCACCAGCAGCGAGTATGACTGGGACGACAACTCAAGAGACGGCAGTGAAGCCAGCAGCCGTGGCGGGACGCCGACCACGCCTGGTGATGACTTCTCTTATACCACATGAACTGCCACGTGACATGTCGCGTTTTGACTTTGATGAGTGCGAGGCTGCAAATATGCTGGTCTCACTTGGCAGCTCACGCCGCACGCCCTCATTCTCACCTGTATCCAATCAGTCACCGTTTTTCACCTGCGCCCGTCCCTTCGCCCACGCTATTTGGCTTCCGCCCAGCTAATTTCAGCCCCATCACAGCACCACTGACCCCGCCCCTCGCCACCTCAGTGGCACGAAAATCCCTGGCACTCCCTCGCGAGAACGTGAACGCCACATCTCTGGCATCGCCCCCCCAGTTTTCAGACCAACCTGACGCTCACTGTACCCATGAGTCCCAGTAAACGTAAGCTGGATGTCCCTCCACTCCCGCTGTCCAGTGCATCAGACTATGTGAAATCTGATTCCCAACTCAGTGACCCCGGCCTCAGCCTCAACGCGGCAGCATTCAGGGTTCTATCGCCTCAAAGCCAGCCTACCACTCCCTCATCTCTCTCATTTCATCGACAGAGGAGCCACAAGCCGACCCTCATCCTCTGCCGCTTCCACTCCACCTCCTATGCTGGTTTCTCCCACACCACCCTCACCACTGCCACAGGATCCCAGCTCACGTCGTATCGTTCCCCTCCGAGATTCACCTGTCATTGTTCGTAACCCCGATGTGCCATTGGCAAAATTCAGCGATGGTCCCCTGAGCCGTAGAGCAAGCTCACGCTCTAGGGAGCACAGCCATCCCCCTCATCATGCTTTGGGCCTCCAGGCCCCTGTGCCCATAAATGGCGCCACCACCAACGGAGCCGTTCTCCTTCGCAATTCCACTCCCACCTTAGTCCTGGTGACTTCCCCTCAGTCATTGACACCTGTGGCTCCTGGACATCCTGTCTATTCAAACTCTGCCGCTTTGAATGTGTCCACCTCTAATGCAACTGGACCTGCCCTTGCACTATCTGGCTCAGGAGGTAAAGAGCACGAGAGGAAGTCAGGTGGGCCTGCAGATGCAGGTGTTGCTCTCCCACAACCTGTGGCTTTCCATCCTTCACCCACTGCTCTGTTGCCTCTCATCCTTCCAGCCGAATCCCCTCACCCTGCTCCTCGCAAAGACATCATCATCGGACGACCTGGCACTGGTGAGAAACCTGAAAGATAAATAAAACTAATTAGAACACTAACGTTGTAAATCGATCCCCATAGCCACCAAAAGTTTAAAGTATGTAAAATAATTTGATAATGTGAATGTGCTAACATTATATTATGTGTACACTATGGTACAAAAGCATTATTACAATAAATTAATAAATGTATTTATCAAGGATGCATTAAATTAATGATTATCCCTGTAGAAGATTTTCACGTGTCTTTAGAGTTTCAGAGTAAATCTCAAAATGTCACACACTATGCTTAGATTTCCCAAAGTAAGTGAAGTTCAACATTGTTTTTGTTGTTTGTTTACATTTTGAAGTGACATGTGGCCAAGTATGGTGACCCATACTCTGCATTTAATCCATCCAAGTGCACACACAATGTGAACACACACCCGGAGCAGTGGGCAGCCAATGTTGTGGCGCCCGGCGAGCATTGGGGTTTCGGTGTCTTGCTCAAGGGTCTCACCTCAGTCGTGGTATTGAAGGTGGAGAGAACGCTCGTTATTCACTTCCCCCACTGACAATTCCTGCCGGACCCGAGATTCGA
Organism: Gymnocypris eckloni scoliostomus; assembly: GCA_027564155.1. Classification (NCBI taxonomy): domain Eukaryota; kingdom Metazoa; phylum Chordata; class Actinopteri; order Cypriniformes; family Cyprinidae; genus Gymnocypris; species Gymnocypris eckloni. The sequence goes on along the minus strand of CM050421.1, from coordinate 280,374 downwards.
ACACACAACCTCGGGTTATAAGTCCGACGCTCTATGCATTAGGCCACGACTGCCCCGTGATATTTTAAAAGTAAAGTATCAAATACTTCCAGTGCCAAATTATCTAGGCAGTTCTATTCACATTTATTTTATCCAAATAAATGTATTGCACAGTTTGTTTATAGTTTATTTTTACAAAAGAGAAAAAAATAAATAAATTCTGGAGTAGTTTGTGCAGGCCAGAATATGTTGTTTTGTAAGTTGGAGGGCACCAGCAAACACTTTCTATTTCCTCTCAGGCTGACAAACTGTAAAAATAAGAGGGGCTCAGAGTGACTTTGGTATGCTGGTCAGCAGCAGGTGTGTTTGGGTGTGTGTAGTGAAGAATGCATTGTGCTTTCAGGGTCAGTGTTTCTTTAGACCGTTCCAGCATGTCTGAAACGATGCACGGGAACTTGCCCAGACATGCACGGCTAGAGCGTGATTAGACCGCCCTGATTCTCATGATAACTTAATCTGAGATATACAGATCCCTGGAATGACAGATGCACAGGACAGTTACACACTTTCTTTGTTTTACCAATCACTCATATCAACCACAAATGTATATGAATGGCTTTCATTCAGGTTCAGTCTGACACAGAAAGGTGCCTTTCACCAGTTCCCTTCTAAGAGAATAGAGAGGCTGTAGGTTTTCCGAAAGAGTTGTGTGAATATATAATAGGTTTGTCTGTTTCTGCATTTAGTTTGGACCAACGTGGAGCCCCGCTCTGTGCCAGTGTTCGCGTGGCATTCGTTGGTTCCTTTTCTGGAGACCAGCCAGACAAAAATGTCCATGCAGCCTGCAGATGGCCAAACACTTGTAAATCAGAGCAAAGGTAACATCTGAACACTATAATTTTACATTGCAACATTTTCTTGTTTGACACTGCATAGAATATACACAAAATCACATTCAGTTGATATTTTGAAACTGAATAAACTTGCAGAACCCCGCTGTGGAGTTGCCCTTGTGACTGAGGGACCTGCTGACCATCCAGCACCAGAGAGGTTCCCTGCCTTGCCCCTCCTACTGCTGAAGACCCACCAGTTGGGAGAGGAGGTGACAGTGAGACCGAGAGTGATGCTGACGACCTGTAAATATCTGTTTGGATCTCACCTCCTCACAATGACAGCAAACGTTTAGATTACAATATTTAAAAAACAATTGCTTTGTACATGTAATATATACACATTATAAGAAAATTATTTATATATATATATAAAAAATCTAAATAATAATTTTTAATTGATTTACATTTTTTGTAACTTTTTTTTGTCAATTCTCTCTCTCTTTTTTTTTTTTTTTTTAGTTTTTCCCAACTCAAGACACTGCTCCATCCATCAGCCCATTGAAAAGGCGCACACAATCTCTCAGTGCTCTCCCAAAAGAAGCTGACAAGAAGGTAAGTTTCGGTCTGCTATTCATGTTTTTATAAAAAAAAAAATATCAGTGGCCTGGTTTCCTTTGAGTCTTACCAGACAGCCCCGCTGTCTCATTTTTTTAGTGAGTGCTGAAAAATTACCCAGAAACTTGTCAAGGTTTTCAGGCTACTGTCATTAAGCATTGCCATCATTCATTTCCCTTTTTATCTTCTGTTAAAAGTATTATACAAATTTACACTTTTATTTCTCCAATCTCTCACTCTCTTCTCTCCCAAACCACAAAGAGAAAAGGACCACATCAGACGGCCAATGAATGCATTTCCAGGTACAGTATTTTTGTGAAATATTATCAAATACTGCACAGAGAAAGATATCATGCTAATCTGTTGTCTTTCCTTTGAAATTAGGACATAGCGTTTGAAGATACGCTGCATCTGAATTAGTGATAGACTGATTCTTTGAAAATACTATACAGGCAAATATTTATATTGATGTATTACAAAAACTAATAATTCAAATTTTGTTTGTCTCATGTTACATTTTGAATATATGTAAATATTGTTACTGTTTTTTCTATGTATTTTAAAATTTTTCAATGTGACAAAGCTGTATTTCATCATTATCTTCTAAAGACTGCATTAAAAAACATTCTAATATACATTTTACTGCTCAAAACAGTTGTGACTGTTAGAAATATTTGAATCACTTATGAGACATTTTTTGATCAAAATGAGCTTTATTTAAATAGATATCTAACAATATAAATTACTATTATTATATATAATGAATACAAGTATAATATTAATAATATATATATATGAAGAGCTCTAAAAACGCTATAAATCCATTTTAATCGTTTTCATGAAAATGACATTTTTTACCTAGACCCATACATTTAGTTAATATTCAAATTATCATGTTAAAATGGTCTATTGGCTCAGTCTGAACATGTTAAACAATGATTGTTAACCCTTCGGTCCACCATCACACGAACGGGTCTCGAACCGGGTTTCTGGCGGGCGGGCTCTAACGAACGCCAAAGGCTACAGCTTTTAGCGTCGTCAGCTAAGCGCCTCTTTGTGAGGTCAGGAGAGTGAGGTACATTTTAAACAAGGAAATATAGAGATTTGGCATGAAACATTGATGGAGCAGTGAATAGGTTCAGTACACAGCAAAATGGCATGACAAACTAATTTTTTAATTTGGCGTTTATCGCTTTTGGAAAAGAGCTCTTCATATATATATATATATATATATATATATATATATATATATATATTTTTTTTTTATCTGACCACAAACATTTAAACGGTAGTGTAATGTAGTCTGCAGTATTATCAAAATGTATTATTCATCATTTATAATGATTACAAGTTTATTCATTAAAAATGATCATAAATTTAAAAATGTTTGCATTTACAGACAACTGAATATGTGCATGAGCCAAGTGTTGCGTAGTTATTGCAGCTTAAGCCTGTTACTTTATTATTAACTTATTATTAACTCCTCCAGTAAAAAAGTAATATATTTAAAATACATTTATTTCATACTAACTATAGTTCAAATCTATTAACACATTTACTGACAAATCGCTCGAGACTTACTGATATAAAAATTATAATTCGACTTTATTTGGAGTACTTGTGAACAATGCACATTTCTTAATATTAAGCCTAACATGTTTTAATGTCAGGATTGAAGGATCTTTGATGATATTGGTTTTAAAATGTAAGATATTTAAAGTATACTTACAATAGTTCCACTTTAGCACAATCAATATACTTCAGTATATCTTTAGTTGGACTTCAGCACTACTTCCGCACAATTAAAGTCAATTAAGTACAAAATTAGTTGTTCCAGTTTAGCAGAATTTAAGTATACAGTTTAGTATATTTTAATTAAGTACATAAATATGTAAATTGTATTTATAGTATACTTAAATATACTTGCATGTATTAAATGTATTACTAATTAATTTGGTTATATTTATTTTTCACTTTAGTTTTTTGCTGGTTTTGCTGTCTTTTAGGTGAAGGAGGCTCATTTCCGAGCTCACCCTGATTGGAAATGGTGTAACAAGGACAGAAGGAAGTCCCAGTCTGAGGGCCGGGGAACTCCAGGAGCTAAAGAAGCTCGAGAGTGCAGCGTGTCTGAAAGCATAGGTCCGTGTGGGAGTTTGTTTATATGCGTGAGCGTTTGTTGGTCTTGTGAAACTATGAGTGCATAGTAGGGATGGGAGAAACAATTGATGCATCGCAATTCTCTCTCCAACCATTCTGGATTCTGAGTTTATTAACTCTCCGATGACGCGGAGTTTGCTTTAGAAACACCCGTATTCTGCTTGCTTTCAATTCCTCACACACACACACCACTCGAACCCTCCATAAAATAATCTTTCATAAAGTTCGGAAAGGTTGAAGCGAATTAAAAGGACATTAATGCGCTTCATTGCACAGGATGCACTGTGAGAGACGCGCGCTTTGTTAGATGTTACACTTGAAGTGTACGGTCTCGCCCGTCTGTATTTTTCTTACAAATGTGCTAAGTCATAATTTATGTGGTTTGGAATGCAGTGGACTTATATTTAAAATATGAACCTCACTAACAGAAGACTTTTTCAATTTCAAGTGCATGCGGCTGTGTGCGACCACATTACTTCTTATATTTCAAAAGAGATCCGAGTGTGAATGCAGCTTAATAGATCTCCCGCTGTCTATGATGTCATAGTAAAAAACATCAGTAAAGATGAAGAAAAATCACTCACAGTTCTTGAATGGAAAATGTTAAATACTGAAAGCACTCTTTGTTTGTTATATGTTTCTATGCTCCTCTTTATTATTTGCTACTTGCTTGTATGTTTTGAAGTTATATTAGGCTAGTTTAAAAATCTTAACATACAACTGTTTTAATTATTTTTTTAAATTTGTAATTATTTTAAAAAGTACTTAATTACTAAGGATATGTAAATGTAAGGATTTTAAGATTCTCAAACCGGTAAACTAATTAATTAATAAGAAAAAAAAAAGAATGGTTCTGGAATCGGATCGTGACTCCCGGAATCGGATCGGATCGTGAGGTGACTAAAGATTCCCACCCCTACTGCAGTGTGAAACACAACTGATGTTTAATTAATCTTCTTTGTTTCCCCAGAGGCACATTCCAAATCTCAGGGGGCAGACCACAAAAGAGCAGGGCCCAGCTGGACTTCACCTCGGTCTGACGGTCACGGACGATCAATGGGAGGGCAGCTTCAACGGCCTCGCGCCTTTTCCCAGAGCGCTGTGCATTCTCTGGAGAGGAGAAGGAGAGAGTGCAGGAAAGCACGGAGTGTTTCATCCTTGTGCTCTGCTCACCCTCGACGACCGAGTGAGGATGTGACCAGTGATGAAGAGCCCATGGTGATCTGTGAAGAGGGGATGATGATGTCATAGGTAAATTACGTGCATCATTTTGCAACACAAAAATGATCTGTTTTCTGTGAATGTGATTCATCACCTATTGTAGGTAAATAACTGGAGTGCAGCAAATGGTAAAACTATTTACACTACAAACCGTGTGTTTATAATACATTCAAATATTATAAGAAATACAGGTTTGCAATATCAATGATGTTTTGTACTGCTACAAATAACTGGAAGTGAATGACATGGAAGTTCTTGCACATTCAAGTTAAAAATTGCGTGCATTAAAAATAAGATGGATACATCTTTGTCAATATGATAAATAGCAGCAACCCAGAACACCCTTGCAACCACCTTGAATGCCCTAGCAACCATCCAGAACTCCTTAGCATCACTGGGGCTAGTTTTGCATGTGCACCACTCTTAGTTACTTCAGAAATGTAAAAAGTGGTTACAGTTTATTTTAAGGTGTCCTTGTTACAGTGTAATTATACATTTAAGTATTGAGTAATAAGTACATGTACTTACTATATGGTTGTACATGTAATATGTGTGACAAGGACACCTTAGAAAGTTTTTAGGTAATACTTTATTTTAAGTAATGATCTGTCAAGCATTACATATTGTATTATGTTTGTTAGTGTAAGTTATTATAAAGTGTTGCAAGAGCATGTCTCCCTTTTTATGCTAGAGGTCTGGATCTGTTTTAAAACCTAGGGTCTTATGAAATCTGCTTTATTTTGTCTGGATTCCATTCTTAATAGTTTAATTTAATGTTAATAATCAAAAAGTATAGCTAATCAATTGAATGCATAACCTTTTTACAATTTAATAATCTATTAAAGATGTAAATAATAGAGCCTTATCAAATGTGTTTTATTTTTGCTGAAATTCTGTGTTGTCTGTTTTAATATTTCTGGATTCTGTTTTACAAATTTAATAGTGAAGTGGTAGTCAAATAAACATATAAAACCTTAAAATGTAATTTATCTTAAAATGTAAATCAACTTTTCAAATTTTGGGGTAAATAAATTGCCACACAACACCGGATGAATGTACTCATATAGTGAAACGGTAGATGCTTCACTGTAAAAATCAATAGTTGAGCAAACGTACAGAAACAAGGCAACTTGATGCAGTAAGACTTTCGAGTTTTCTCAACAACAGTTTTTAGTTCTGCTCTGTAAAGATACTTTGTTGAACCAATGTGAATTTGTTTGTTCACTAATGCTGATTGTCTTATTTTGCTAATAGAAAAATTATTGTCACAGCAACTAAAACAACAATTACTGTCGTTGAAGTAATACATTTATTTTCTGTTTCCTGGAAGAAAAGATGAATGCATATAAAGTCACCACACTGTCATATTTATGTTTGTTTATGAATGACAAATGTTAATGGATAACTTGGTAGACAACATTGTCTTTGTTTGGAAGTCAACTCACAAGACTAAGATATCAGGAAATGGACATAAGTGGTTGACCATAGTACTCTAGCACACAAAACTAGACTCACAAACCTCAAGAACGATGGTAATCAACAAATGCTCTTTACATCATAGTACAACAAATGAGTATTAAACCGCTAAACAATAATCCTATAACAGTAACGGCATAATTTACTCATCCTGCAATGCATGCTGGGAACTCACAAAGCCTTAACATTTCAACAATGTGAAATTCCTTGTTCAGACAACTGTGTTTTGACTTGTTTGGACAACTTTTGCAGTAATTTGATGGTCTGACAAGGTTTTTATGTAGTTTCAAGAAAATATATTTGTTTAGTGTTTGAGACTCAAAAGGTTTCGTAAACTTTTCAGTGTTGAGTGTAGTGGACGAAACGGCATCACTAATTTACACTGGCAGATCTGTAGATAATGCTGTTATATGTGGAATGTACCCACCATCAGAAAATGATTATCTTTCAGCGATTCGGTTTTGATGTTACAAGTGTTTTGCGTTCCATTCGCATTTTCTTGTTATTAGTCAGTCCTGGCTGATTCTTGAGTCTGTGTCTCCCACGAGCTCTGTGCTCTCAGATGCACCACCACCATCCAAACATCATTAATTCATTTTGGAAAGGCACAAAATGCTCACTGCTCGGCGCTCTCAGTCCCATGGGTGTGAGATTTGCAAGCCCTGGTCTCACAGCTAACGTGTGATTCCCCCACAGAAGACTCGTTTGCAGACGGCTCCATCGACCTGAAGTGTAAAGAGAGAGTGACAGACAGCGATGACGAAAACGAGCATGCAGATGAAGCTGACAGCAAGGTAACACTTAATACATCACATAGGTAGTTGGTATGACATGTCAAGCAAAATGTCCCGCATTACATCTGTTACAGTTCAACTTTAAAAAAAAAACTCTTGTTAAATGATTCATGCAGTTTTAGGTCATTTTTAAATGAATAAACGTTCTGTACTACATTCAAACTCAAAATTCATTTGGAAATCTGATTAAAAGCACACTTTCACATTATGCAGCTTATGAAATCTTGATGTTTTAAAAATGTCAGTGTTATTTGCCTCCTAACCACATCTAGTCATATATGTTGTATAGAATAAAGTTCATGTTCATATTTCATTGATGAAAGATCTCTTTAAGAAATGTGCTTTAAATTAGATAAGCCTCATTACCATAGCAACAGAAATGATATTTGTTCTCATCTAGTTATTATATATAAAAAAAGATTATTTCAGCATCTGTGTTGTCTGGCAAGTAACTATTATTTCTTCAGAATTTTCTTGTGAGGTCTTCCACGCCAATGGATATACACACAAGGCAGCAGATGTCTCTAAGCGTTCTGTCTCTTAAATGGTTCACTAAACTAATTGTTTGCCTTAAAGGGATAGTTCACCCCCAAAAATGTCTGTTAAATTCAATAAGAAATGATGTCCTGGCTATATATATATATATATATATATCCCATTTTTTCCCTCTAAAAACAACAAAAATATATTAAAAGTAGTCCATATGACTTTTGCGCTATATTACACATTGAGCTTTCCTAGAGATAAAACAGTAAAAAGCATGACGCTAACCGCACTAAGGTCATGCATCCCAGGGAATGCATGCACCAAAAAAAATTATAGCTTGAATGCTATGTTGCTTTGGGAAAAAGTGTTGGCTAAATGCATAAATGCAATGTCACTGTAAAATCCAAGTGGTCTGGAGACATGTTAATCACTTAATTTTATTCTGTATTCCGCATATTTGAATTGTAATTTTATGTACAGTTACGAAATGCACACATTAACACAGACATCAAATCCAGCATGAATGTGAATGAAATGATCAGACTATAATAGTGATCTTATGCCACAAATGATCTTTTTCTCTTCAGCGCACCTTCCAACCAGTCCATTCCTCTTTGGCATTTTCTCCGAATGGCACAACTTGCAACAAAGACGGCCATGACAAGAACCTGGAGAAGAAGAAGAGAGGCATGGGTGGTGCAGAACTGGATAATGTGGGGCCCAAAGAAGGGAAAGGGGGAGGTGGAGGAGGGCAGGTTCCGTTCCATGTTAATTCGGCCTCCGTCACTGGCATAAACGCCACTTTGCCACACGATGCCTGGACATACCCTTCGCGAGGAGCTGTCAGGATGGCCCCCACTGTAGTGACCAATGTTGTTCGTCCCATCACTAGCACCCCTATCCCCATCGCCAGCAAGCCAGCTGATGGGGGTGTGGCTGTTGGGACCCTACCTCCAGACGGGAAGCCCAAGCTACTGATCGGTGCCAGCGGAGCAGGAGGAGGTGGGTACTTTCCCTCCTCTTCTCCCAAACCTAATGGGCAAGGAAGCTTAGTAACTGGCCTAGTCCTGGGAGGAGCCTTCCCAAACCAACCCACCGTTCAGCTCATGACCCCACCCCAACCTACTCCATGCAACGGAGCCCCTAGTAACAGTGTAGTACCCCTTCCTCTGCTTCATCACCAGTTCCTCCCTGCTGCCTCCATTACGCCCCCTAGTGGTGGGAAACCCATAACACAGGTGCAGTACATCCTTCCAACTCTGCCAGTAACTGCCAATCCCAGCAGCCCCTCCTCCCAGCAGCCCTCCAGCATCCTTACCTTGCCCAGTGCCGCACCCACCCATGGGACTCTGGCCAATGGTGTACACTCAGGGGCGGGGCAAGGAATAAGATATGCTTCAGTCCCAGCGGTGGGAGGAATCAGCCTGGGAGGTGGAGGTGAGATTTGGGGCAGTTAAATTGTGGTGAAGAAAAGGGGCACGAGTTAAGTTAAATTCAGGATTCCCACAGGGATTTTCAGGAATGTCAAATTCATGGAAATGAATTAAAACTTTAAATGAATGGACATTTTTATAGTAAATAATAGACATTAAACTTAATTTAATTTTCACTCTTAAAAATTAATTTGATCAGTGTAAATTACCGTACCATTTAGGGGTTAGCAAGAATTTATTAATGTTTTCAAAAGAAATCTCTTATGCTCACCAAGGCTACATTTATTTGTTAAAAATAGTAATATTCAGAAAGATTATTACAATATAAAATAACAGTTTTCTATTTGAATGCATTTTAAAAAGTTAATTATTTCTGTGATAAATCACATTAGAAGTCATTCTAATACGCTTGAGTTGGTGCTCAAAAGATCTTATCAATGTTGAAAATAGTTGCATTGCTTAATATTGTTTTTGGTAAAGTTCAGGAAAGTACAAGAGAACAGCATTTTTTTAAAAACATTTTGTAACGTTTATTTAACTGTCACTTTTAATCAATTTAATGCACCATTGCTGAATAAAATAATTGTTATTATTATTATTATTAAATGTAAAATAAAATAAAAAAACCTTGAGCAGAAGTGTATATCCACTGCCTCTTCAGTATGTCTCAAGTTTTTGTTGACGTCATCCAACCTGAAATACATTTATTTTATCTTGTATGTAGGGGTGTGCGATAATGAAAATTGGGATTTTTCGATAACGATAATTAGACGATATTTTGCAGAGTGTGTTATTGTGCTGATATCTGAATACCGTGCACAGCTGCAGTTTTTGATATTCTTCATATTCTGTGTGGTCAGTTCACATCAGTGATAGAAATGTATCTTTTCATTTAAGTTTAAATAGATTTGTACCTTTATTAAAGCAATTTTTTCTAAAAGTGTACATATTTTGAGTCAAATTGTTACATTTAACCAGTCAATTAAGATAATAAACATTTAGGCTGTTACGAAACAAATGAAACCAGTATCATCAAAATGAATCTCTGCAGAAGTGGCATCTGAAGTGGCATTTAGATGTATTTACACTATACTCAGAGAGACATGGAGTGCTTTAACCAGTTACAAATGCATCATTCGACATCTTATAAAACATTTAATACTGATATTTACAATTATCAAAAAAATGAAAATAAACTTTAAATGTGAAATTAACCGCCAGTAGGTGGCAGTAAGTCACTGTTAACTGTTAAATTGAATAAAACACGACGTTTATTCAGTTGACAACCTTTATTGCCTCGCTCGTCACACAGACAATCAACGTTACCCTTGTTCCTTTACCACCCCTCCCCTCTCACAGCGCGCGCTCACCTTTGAACCAGCGCATGCGCTAACCTCACTTTTGACCCAGAAGTACCTTATTCCAAGCAAACAGAGTGGGGATGAAATAACATGTTAACATTAACAAGTGAGTTATTGCGACTGAACCGAATCATTAAACGGTTGATTCATTCAGGAACAAGAAAACGAATCGCCGTCATGTTGCTCAGAGATGCAAAACCTCGCTGTAGCTGTTTGGAATTATTTTTTGTCGGTGAAATGCAGCAAAAACAGGCAATATGGTGTATAAAATGTAAGTCTTTTGATATTAACTTATTGTTTATTGAACTGTTGTATAAAATCAATATCACATTTGTAGTCAAGCTTATTTTTGAAGAAAAAATTAGATTTTAACTATATGAAACGTAAATATATAGATTTTCTGTCCCCATATCTTGAATTTTGCGGTCACTCTTAATGCATTTGAATCGACTGAACCATGCAGTGAAAGAACACGCTCTAATTGCGTGCGTGCACTGTTTAACTCCTTCATCACCACGCAGGCTAATGTATGCGTGCACTCCGTAACGTAGGTGTTTTGTTGGGTTTTTGCAAAATACTTGCAAAAATCATTAAAACAATAATTACGATATTATCGCAGACGATATATTTCACACACCCCTACTTGTTATGATACTTCATTTTTTTTTTAAATGGAAAAAGAGGTTAATAAAAAAAGTGTACTTATTTTAACCTTTGGACAGCACTAATATTTTCAAGTTTCTGCTTTAGAGGTTTAACAGAGCAAAACCTGTGGTTGTGACTGACTGGATATTACATTTAGTGTAAAACAGGCCCAATATTTGACATATGAGTGAATTGGTTCTTTTCAATGACTCAGTAGAACCACTTCACAAATGACTAATTCGTGAGCAAAGTCAGTGAAATTCATTTCAAAACATGTGGGAAGTCTATAAGTTATTTGATGTGTCCTCATCCAAGGGAATGTGAGCTTTATTGATGCTTTTCAACAGATTTAATGAGGTTTCACAAGCTTACAAGGATCAGGATTATGCACACAGTGTTATGAAAATGAGTTTATCAAGTCTATTCTCGGTCTCTACTATATCAGTCCTTTTCATCTCTTTGCACAGTTCAAGCACAGTCCCCAGTCTTGCAGAGCAAGATGTTGGTTCCCATGGCAACAGTCGGAACAGGATCTACACCTCCGCAACCAATTTCCCTGGTGGGTCCACCCCTTCCTGTTCAAAATGGGACTCAACCAGGAAGTAAGGTAGATCGGCTCGAGTTACTATCCTGGTACATGAACTAAACGCATTTATTGTATTTGCAACAGATGTGTCGGATTCATGCGTCTCTTTGCTCTTCAGATCATTCAAATTGCACCAATGCCTGTGGTCCAAACAAATGTGCATCCTGGAGGATCAGTGCATACTGGCAGTCCGTTTCCTGTCTCTATGCCAACGGCGACTGTCACCCCTCCTCAGACGGTGCTTTTGACATCACCACCTACAAGGTACTTTACTGCCCACTATCTCTTTAAAACTGCTGCCAGACATCTGAGCACTGAAACATATCACAGTCTAATCTTCTAGTGACTGTGCCAAGTAGGACATGTTCCTCAAACAACATCTGATTTAACATTGTACTAACACTGTTTTTTAGAAGACAATAATCTTTATATTCTTTTATTTTAGACAAAAATATTAAATATTTATTTGCCTTATACATAATAATAAATACATTTTGACAATGGGCGCCAAACATTAAGAAAGTTACTACATTTGTTATTTGACAAACGTTTTTAAGATGAAATAAAAAATATGCATAATTATGACTATAATTAAAGGATTTTACTGACAACATGCTGTTAATTCTTTTACTTTACATTTTTGTCATTTAGCAAACGCTTTTATCCAAAGCGACTTACAAATAAGAAAAAGTTAAGTTAAGTGTATAAATACTATATATACACATTTAAGAAAATTAAGAAATTAAATAAAATGACAAATGCATACAACAACATTTCAAAACTAAACATTTAAATGAAAACAAAAATAAAGCTAAAACAATTCAAATATTAAAACAACAAAAGGTATGAGTATAAAATTTTTCTAACATGACACTAAGCCAAACACACGCACATATATATATATATATATATATATATATATACAGTATGTTATTTCATTTCTGTATGTTGAAGTAACGTTACTAAAATAATCCCAATTTATTAAAACTAAAACTAAAGAAATACATATAAAGACATAATAAATTCATACATAATTTATCTAAAATTAAAATAGATAACAAATCAAATGGCAGTAGTTTATCAGTAATCCTAAAAACTAAACCTGCCAAACACACATGCTAACAAACAACAACTTACACGTAGTAAGAATTGGTTAAAAAAACTAAAACAGAAGGGAAACAAGCTGTAAGAAAGAAGATAAATAAAAAGCGATACGTTACACTCTTCGGTCTTCACACTGAGGAGGTTTTCACGCGACCGCTGCCGCGGTAAACTACGCTTTTTTACACCCATCTAAAAAAATACTACTCCAATTCAGCAGAACACACTTTCCTGTTAATCACAATACATGGCCAAGCACGCCCGACACTGACAAGGGACGCTGTACAGAATAATAATACTGTCATACTGTTACAAAATAACATTGCAAGATTTAACAATGCACTAACATGTTTTAAGAATGTATTTATATTAGGGCTGTCAATCGATTCAAATATTTAATCGCGATTAATCGCATGATTGTCATGAGTTAACTCGCGATTAATCACACATTTGTATTTATTCTAAATGTACCTTAAATTAATACTTTTCAAGTTTTTAATACTCTAATCAACATGGGCATGGAACAAATATGGATGTTTTATTCAAATGTATGTTTATTATTATTGAAATCATAGTCAACATAGACATGTTTCAAAGATCATAGATGTTTTTCAAAGAACTTGTTCATGACTATTAGACACATGAAAATAGAAATACCGGGTTCCCATTACTTCTCTTTCTTTGCACTGAGTAATTTACTTGCACAAACCTGTTTAAATTTCTGCATACAGGGCAGCTCTTCTTCTGAACATGCAAAATGTACATAGCCTATATTGTTTATTATTACACTTGTTTGCCTCTCCGTGCCCACATACTGTATTTTGATGCAGCTAAATTATCAATAAAACAGTTTTCATTGATCTATTTTACTGTTTCTGTTGTCAGACAACAGAATGAATATGAAAAGTGATTCAAACGCGACCCATTAAGACTAGGCTACATAACCAGCTCTCACTTCCAAAATGGTAATCTGCACAAAAATCCTGATAATCGAAAGAGAGAAAGAGAGAGGTGTGTGCAGTACCGGCGATTCTCGGAAACTAAATAAGGTTTTGGCACTTTTTTGGGGGGAAAAAAAGTCGCTAAAGGGGTCTACAATTTTGTTAAGTTGGCAACACTGTGCATCTCCATTTCTCCAACTAAGGGTTGGGTCACGGGCCAAACAGAAAATATGCTCTGCGTTAATTGTGCAGTTAATTATATATATATATATATATATATATATATATATATATATATACATATGATATATCTGGTCCCAGTATCGATCAGTCTCGGCTGGTCAGGCGGTCACGGTTCGATACGATTTCGATAAAACAAGGGGAAAAAAAATCCACTAGGCTCGGTTTATTTTCATGTTTTTTGAACAGACAGTAGTGCAAATAAAAATAAAAATTTCACCTAGATGTGAAAATACAAATTATTAATACTAATACTATTATTACATTGCTATATTATGTATAAAATCTGTTTTGTTTTCATTGTGAGTGTACACAAATAAAAGCAGACCTTTATCAAGTGATTATTAATAAGACAATAAGTGTTTAAAGTTGATTATGCTGGTATAAGGAAACAGTTGAAGTGATCGCGCGCTGGAGCACACACACACTTTTTTATTAATTGTATATTATTATTGAAATTTAAAATGTTACAAACATGATCATGCACACACACACACACATGATCACACACACACACACACACACACACACACACACACACACACACACACACACAAAAACACATCAGTTCCAGCATTACTAAAGTTGGTAGGCTACTTTATCAAAATAAAATACAAACATCAGCACATCCGCCTCTGTGTCACCGTTGGAACGGGACTGAATTAACGTAACTGACATAATAAATTCATAATTGACATAATAAATAATAGTTTAGCATATTCATATATTCAAATAAGTTACATAACAAACATGGAAATATAAAGGAATATTTGGATTTGTGCCGAATGAGAGAGGTAGGATACACGAGCACAAAAGCTCTTGTCAGTCCATGGGATAAGGTTTTGTCAGTCCATGTGAGAGACGCGTTCAGAATCAGCACATGGTCACTGTCTCAAGCGTGCAACTCACGGCATTCGCTGTTCTTCTGTTGGCTGTTCTTCTGCTGGCACTAGCAGTTATCAAACAGTGTGGCATTACTGCGGGCACCCCGTCTGGATTGGGGGGGAATTGCCTGTATTCGTCGTAAGGCCTCATGCAAAATAACTCAACACACAGCCATTAATGTCTCAAACTGCTGGCCACAAAAGTGAGTACACCAATCAAGTGAAAATGTCCAAAACACCTGCAAAGGTTTTCTCTCCCGTGTCATGCAACTCATTAGTGTCACAAGGTCTCAGGTGTGAATGGTGTGGTTGTGTTATTGCTCAATCACTCTGACATACTGGTCACTGGAAGTTCAACATGGCACCTCATGATAAAGAACTCTCTGAAGATCTGAAAAAAAATTGTTAACAGAAAGTTGGTGTAGGCTATAAAAGATTGGAAGAAAAAGATGCACAACCAACCGAGAGAACCACAGCCTGAGGATTGTCAAGCAAAATCAATTCAGAATTTGGGGTGAACTTCCAGAACAGGCCTTGCCATGACATCAAGAGCACACTGAATCAAATTGGTCAATTTGGTCTGCAGTTGTCGTCCAGAAGGAAGCCTCTTATAAAGATAAGACAAGCAGACTGAACATGGATTGCTGGAGCCATGTCCTGTGGTCTGATGAGACCAAGTTTTGACTTATTTGGTTCAGATGGTGTCAAGAGTGTGGCGGCAAGTTGAGGAGTACAAAGACAATTGTGTCTTGCCTACAGTCCAGTACGTTACAGTCTGTGATGGTGGGGTGCAATGTCATCTGCTGGTGTTGGCACTGGGAGCTACAGCTTCCTTCTGCTGAGGTAACCATGAATGCCAACATGTACTGTGACCAGTGATGGATAACGGCGCATAAATAAACTGCCAAACTAACGGCAATCATTACTATGGTTACGGTCACTGGCGGTTTTCACGCACGTAGTCGGTCTCTCTCAGCCATAGGACTTGCACAGTTTTTTCTCTGGTGTGTGTGTTCGGGGTGGAGCGGGACATATGTCCATCC
Organism: Gymnocypris eckloni scoliostomus; assembly: GCA_027564155.1. NCBI lineage: Eukaryota > Metazoa > Chordata > Actinopteri > Cypriniformes > Cyprinidae > Gymnocypris > Gymnocypris eckloni. Next base: position 264,579 of record CM050421.1, on the reverse strand, counting down.
CTTTATTGTGTGTACCCATCTTCTGTGACTAATTCCAGCAGTGATGATTGGCTGTACAAGAGTCAAATTTCATCCAACCAGAGGCTGGTTTCTTGAACATGATGGTGTTCACACTCACAAGGCCATGCACAGTTGCACACATCTCAATCCAATCCAGGAGTCACCTTTGGGATGTCCAACGATTTCAAAGGTAGCTTTTGCAAACTGGAAGTATAAGCACTGGGCTACTTTTCAACCGTTGAGGTGAAAGGCAAGAATGTTTAAGTAATGTGCAACTTATGCCCAGGAAGAAAGAGTTTCTCCATGTCAGTGGCAAGTAATTCTAATCTAAAGAAGCACCTCACATCATCACGTGCCACCACAAAAATAGTGGCTAAGAACGCAGGAGATAACGTGAGCTCCTCTACCAAAGGAGGAGACGGAGCCATGACATCAAAGCAACTAAAACTAGATTGATACATTGTTCAGTATTATATTGAGAGCACTTCTTGTTAAACTGTTTACTTTTGTGAGGAAGAAAATACTTCAAGTAAGCTACAGTATGTCTACCAGTTGTGAAGTTGTGTGACAGTTTTATCATTTTAATTTGCACTACAAAGAGTGTATGTATATTTACTATTAGTATTTATTTATTTTTGGTATATTTCTTAAGAAGCATAATTTATATTTAGACTTATTTGTTGGCCAGTTGTGGTCTGTGCAATAAATATTAAAAGTTCTAAACCATCTATGTGTTTTATTGTTCCACTATAGCAAAATGATAATATAAAAAAAAAAAAAAATAGTGTAGATTAGCGTACAATGTTTTATAATTTATTCTATTTAGTGTCCATTTCATTCATTTAACATATTTAATATTGGGAGCATCCAAGTTATTTGACATATTTTAATAAATTTTTTAAAGTAACGCAATAGTTACTTTCCCTGGTAATTAGTTACTTTTATAATGATGTAACTCAATTACTAACTCAATTACTATTTGTGAGAAGTAACTAGTAACTATAACTAATTCATTTGTTTAAGTAACGTGCCCAACACTGACTGTGACATACTGTAGCAGAGCATGATCCCCTCCCTTCGGAGACTGGTAGACAGTATTCCAACATGAGAACGACCACTGCCTTGCTAAAGAAGCTGAGGGTAAAGGTGATAAACTGGCCAAGCATGTGTCCACACTTAAACCCTATTGAAGGAAGGTGGAGGAGCGCAAGGTCTCTAACTACCACCAGCTCCGTGATGTCGTCATGGAGGAGTGTAAGAGGACTCCAGTGGTAACCTGTGAACTCCATGCCCAAGAGGATTAAGGCAGTTCTGGAAAATATTGGTGGCCACACAAAATATTGACACTTTGGGCCCAATTTGGACATTTTCACTTAGGGGTGTACTCACTTTTGTGTCCAGCAGTTTAGACATTAATGGCTGTGTGTTGAGTTATTTTGAGGGGACAGCAAATTTACACTGTTATACAAGCTGTACACTCACTACTTTAGATTGTAGCAAAGTGTAATTTCTTCAGTGTTGTCACATGAAAAGATACAATAAAATACTTACAAAAATGTGAGGGGTGTAGTTACTTCTGTGGGATACTGTATATATATATATATACACTGTATATATATTTTATGTGTATCAGTGGCGGCTGCTGGTCTTTCAATGAGGGGAAGCTCATTTTTGGCCAACATCATACAAATTGTCCATTTTATTTATACGTAAATTCTGCCTTACATTCCTTTTCAAGAAAATGCTCTAGCCTACTGTATGAATGAATGAATGAATGAATGAAAACTATCTAAAAAAAGATATTAAACTCGAAGGAGGAAATGTGGGAATTAGGTTAAATTGAAACAAGGAAGGTGGAGTATAATTATGTGAAATGTATGATGAAAATTGACTAGCTATTTGCCAAGCAAACACCAAGAAATAGGTTGCAGCAGTTTGTCTTTCGACTAAACTTGCAAAATCCGCGATGGGACTGCGCTCGAATAGATTCAGCGTCAGAGACTTTTTATAGAATCGCTGTCAATCAAAAGGAGATGCAGTCTTTCGACAGACCCTCCAATAATTAAGCAGAAGCCAGGCCAGCCCACTCCTCCATTCACCCCCAGAGACGCTGAGCGTCCGTGGGCGGGACATAATAACAGCATTTATCCAATGACCGTCTAGTTTGTATAAATATGTTGTCAAATTTTTTGTCACTGATAATAAAAATCGGAAGAAAAGGATTATGAAAAATCTGAAATAAAGATTTTTTTTTTTAAATGATATGCCATTTGTGTTTTGTCAAAAAGCACAAACTGTCTAAAACTAAAATAGTGGTGTAAAAATGAACACTTTTATACCATTTTATCAATTGTTCATCCTCCGATTTGAGTTATTAGGGTTAGGAGTTTATTTGTTTGACATGAGTGTTAAGAGAGATCCAGATACAGGTCTTATTTGGAAAAGTCAGTGTGTCTCAAATCTAACTTCTGCTGTGTCTTTGTTGCACAGGATCACATATGTCCAGTCAACTCCTGGAGTTTCAGCTCCTTTGCCATTGGGCTCAACACCTGCAGTCTCTTCCACCCACCAGACCCAGTCACCTGCTGGTCCATCTTTTTTGCAATCTCCAGTGGCGACCCTTGGCTTCACGGCAATTGCCCCAGCCGGTCAAACCTTGGTTCAACCGATTGTTGCAAGTGAGTGTTATGACTGAGAGTTCTTTAAACCACCAACACGTATTTAACACTGTGTGATGAACATCATCAAATTTCTACCACAGGTCAACCACCCCTCCTGGCTCCATGCCCGCCCCAGAGCGGATTGTCACAACCTGCACAAGCCTCGACGGCCACCCATCAACTTCTGACCGCCATTTACCCCAGCGTCAGCTTAGCCGGAGGAGTTGTGTCAGTGACAGCCATGCCACAAAGCACAGCAAGTTTCACATCAGTTCCAGCATCATCCTCGACACCTCAAGCGAAGACCCCCTCAGCCACTGCTGTGCAATCACATGCGCAGACAGATGCACAGCTGCAGTCTCAGGTAAACATGCACATGGAAAAAGAGAGAGGACCAGAATCTAGGAAGGAGATGGAGATACAGAGAGACCTGGTGGTGTCAAAGGATGGACATCAGATGCTACCTAGTGGTGGAGGAATCGGTGCAACACACACATAAAGGTAAATCTAACCTCATTATCAAGCCTCATTAATTTCAGTTATAAATTTGGCTTTAAGTTAAGGTGAACATTGAAGTAATGAGTAATAATTAACAACATGTACGTACTGTAAGGTCAGGATTAGGAATAGGGTTTGTTTTCAGGTTAGTTGCATATAATAATGCAGCATTTACTGTTATTAGTTAAAAGAAGTACATGTAATATGTTAAAAGAACACGAGGATACTACAAAAGGATACTACAAAACAAATATTATGGCTATTTCAAGGTCTTTAACAGCAGTTGTTATTAAATACTAACCAAGCATTTGCATTACTGTATGTTCTTGCAGTCTCTCGAAAGTCATGTTCAAAATGTTCAATAGGTCAGCATTGTGAAGGGAAGGAGGATGGAAAGAAAGGGAGCAAAATGGAACGAGAGTCTGAGAGAGACGTAGGAGGGGGCCCGTCTCAAACAGAGAGAGCTGAGAGAGCAAGAGCGATGGAGGAGGAGAAAGAAAGTCAAGCTGAGATCAACAGCAAAGACGAGAGTCGAGAGGTGAGAAGCTTTTCTCAGCTGTACAATACAACTTAGCTAAATTCAAACAGTTTTCATATGAAACTGAACCGTGCAGGTTCAGATCCCCACATTGTTCTATAATCACTTTTAGATTTTTTTCTTTCAGGCAGGACGCAAGCAAGCTTCTGTTTTGGACCCCGCCACCCCCTTTGCAGACTGACCCCCCTTCAGTTAAAAAGACCAAGTTCCGCCCACCTCCACTGAAAACCCCTCTGATGCTGGTGACAAGTGAGTGGCATTGCCCTTGATCAGTCGACAGCAGATTTTAGTGTACCATTTATATACTATTATAGTAAAATGTATATTTTAATTCGCTTTTATTTCTAATTGTATTATTTTTTATATTCTAAATTACTAGTCGACTAAAATCGACGAATCGCGACAGCCCTATTTAAGCTATAATCCAATCAATAAAGACTAGTTTTAGTTAACAATAACAACAGTGGACATTGTAACAGTATCACAATTCGGGCCAAAAAATAATTTGTGCGTTACTGTAAAATTCACATTATCTTTAGTATTCAAGATGGCAGTAGACCTTCAGATATATTTGATATCAAACTAGATGTGATATTACTCCATTATTTAGCTACAGTTTACTAATTTACTTCATGATTTTCTTCAAATATTTGTTCAGTCATGACAGTTGAAACTGAGTTGTAAAAACTGACTGTAGTGCATCATTTATTCCTAGTATGCATTGTTACACATTTGTTTGTACTTTCAGGCCTTATTCTTTTGCATTTACACCAAATTAGTTGTCATATGTCAGTTATTATTTCATTTTGCAACAACTGTATTTGCTCTTTCACAGGGCGCTGTTTAGCTCCTCTTTTGAAGAGCGTCTTAAAGAGCTGCCGGAGTTCAAGCCTGAAGATGTGCTGCCCTCTCCCAATTTACAGAGTCTAGCAACTTCCCTAGAGCCATACTGGGCAGCTACCGCAAGAAGAGGAGGAACTCTACAGGTGAGAGAAGAGACAGTCAAATACCATGGTATTTCTCAGACAATCACATGTACATTAATGCATTTAGCAGATGCTTTTATCCAAAGAGGAACAAAAGCAATTTCAGCAAATTATATTTATTATACGATGCCAGGTTTATTAGACAACACTATATTGAGAAGCAAGCTAGAGAAAGGGATCTAGGGATTCTTTTTGCTTTAATCTTTGCTTTTGGGGTGATTTTGATCCCTCCTTTTCTTTCCTTCTCTAGATCTTGACTCCATCGACGACCCCAGTTCACCACGGAGGAAGAGTCACCGCCAGTCCAGCTGCAGCTCAGAGCCCAACACTCCCAAGAGTGCTGCCAAGTGTGAAGGGGACATCTTTATCTTCGACAAGGCTGGTGGGCTCAGTTTTATGTTTAAACTCAGTCTCATGGACGAATACATAAAGATATGTATTTATGTGTGTTTTCTTGTCTTCTGTGTTTATCAGTTGGAGAGACAGAGCATATTTTGGAGGAGTTGGACCGTGCCATCTTCATCTCTGCGTAGGATGTTGGACCAGCGGCGTGCGCTCGTTATGCAGCTCTTCCAGGAGCACGGCTTCTTCCCCTCAGGTAACACTAAGTTAACCATCTCTCAGTATAGCACAGCCAGACTGATGACTTGAATGGACCCTTTTCACATTTCCGGGTTTCTCAGCAGAGGAAGTCATCATAGTTTGCTAAACTTAAATAGCAGTGAATGGGAGACTACCACAAATATATATTTTTCCATCCCCCAAAATAAAACAACACGATAGTGTTTTCAGAGAGAACGGCAGTCAGAAGAGAGAACAATGTCAAATTTACTGTCACACATTAGTGTTAACTATTTGTTTTTGTAATTTGAAGCAAAGGTAATATAAAGTATAGTGTAATAAATATACATACACTTTACCTGTATTTATGATGCTGATGACCAGTGAAACGTGACAATCACAGTCTTATAAAAGGGGTTCATTGAATTTATACTTCTATTGAGCAAAACATGTCGATTTCAAATAAATGCTGTTCTTTTGAATGATTTATTCATCAAAGAATCCTGACAAAAAAAATCTACATTTTCACAAAAATATTAAGAAGCAACTGTTTTGTTATAATTGTTTTAATCTTGTTACAGCACTTGCATATCATTGTTCTTTTGTTGATTTTGATTGCTTCCATTGTCCTCATTTGTAAGTCGCTTTGGATAAAAGTGTCTGCTAAATGACTAAATGTAAATGTATATGTAACTGTTTACAACAATTGTAAGAGTAAGAAATAATTTCTGAAGGTTCATGTGACACTAGCTGCGTTTCCATCCACCTATTTTTATCCGCATTTTAGAATATTGCATAAAAAAAACGCTGGATGGAAACGGCAAGATGTGCAGAAATTCTAAAAATGCACATACAAAACGTATTTTATAGTAGGACAAACTTTTTATCCGGTAAAACAAAATGCGCATAAACTACGATAGAAATACATTTACCGAATAAATAAATTCCTCAATGCACATCAAAAAAGTAATGTGACTTTGCGCTATGAGACGGATAACTTGACTAACCGGCGGACCGATCTTGTTCACAGCATCCATCAGTTGTTATGGTCATTCTGAAAAGCCTGAGTAAAGTCTGTCATCAAAGTATTTCTGTATAATTGACATGACTGTGTTTCCAAACAGCTGGCACCACCTCGAGCAGTGACAGCATTTATTGTGTTACGCCTGCTCTCTCTGAGGCGCAAATAATTTACATCATATATGAAAATGATGATTCAGTGGCTTCTTCTATATTCTTTGTGATATTTAGTGCCACAGTTTACTAGGAAGTGACGATTTTGTTCTCTTTGACTCGTTGGATGGAATCGGTGCTTTATTCGTATATATTTTATGCGATATTCCAGTTTTGCACATAAGTTAAATTCAAATCTCATAAGCCAGGTTTACATCCAAATTTGCTAATTTAACTTATTCGCAAAATTGAAATATCGCATAAAACATTTGCGAACAAGCACCGTTTCCATCCAATGAGTCAAAGAGAACAAAATCGTCCCTTCTTGGTAAACTGGCACTAAATAGCCTATTGAAAACTAGAATAAGCTATTGAATATAATAATTTTCATATATAAAAAATGACTTGTGCATCAGAGCGAGCAGACAAAACACAATAAATTCTGTCATTGCTTTCGGAGGTGAATGCTGCTGTTTGGGAACAGAGTTGTGTAAGACAATTATACAGAAATACTTTGATGACAGACTTTGCTCAGGCATTTCAGAACGACCATAACAACTGATGGATGCTGTGAACGAGATCGGTCCGCTGGCTGGTCAAGTTATCCCATCTCATAGCGCAAAGTCACATGACTTTTATTGAATATGCTTGGAGGAATTTATTCGCAAAATGTGTTTCCATCTCCCGTTATTCGCATTAACTATTTTTCACACAAGTCAAAAACCACCTCAAGCGAGAGTAAAAACTTTTTTGCGAATTAAGGGATTTTTTGTTCGAAATTTGGCGTTTCCATCACTCGTTTCTCAGCAATACTTCAAAATGCACATTAAACAGGGTGATGGAAACCCAGCTATATCTACTGAAGACTGTATTAATGGCTGCTAAAATCACAGGAAAAAATGAAATGTTAAAATTTACATTCAAACTATGAAAATTTGTTTCCACCAGAATTCAGAGTTTGTTTCTCACAATTCCAACTTTTCATACCACAGTTCTGACTTTACATCTCAATTCTGAGGAACAAGTCAGATATAAAGTTATTGAGATATATAAGCTCAGAGTTGTGAGAAAAAATACAAAAAATTGCGATGTGTGATAAAAAGTTATACATTTACATACATACATACATTTTTCAAAAATAAAATTGTACAGTTATCAAATTCATCGCTTCAGATGCTCAATGATATGCATGTTTATTTTTTGTTTTTAACTGTCAGCATCAAATGGAAAAGAAAAAATGCATCAGCCATTGTTGTGAAGGCAAAGCTTAGCTTGCATATCTTTTTCTTTCTGGTACAGCGCAAGCCACAGCTGCCTTCCAAGCTCGCCACTCGGACACGTTTCCCAGCAAGGTGTGCCTGCAGCTGAAGATCCGCAAGGCAGAAGATCATGCAGACCGCCGGCAGTTCTGAAATCGTGGGAGGCGTGGCCAGCGGAGCTCTGTCTCCGCCTCCACTCCCGGACCATCCAATCCAGCGGCCAGGGAGAATTCAAGCGGACGAGAGGGCAGGGCCACGGAAGAGCCAAAGAAAGACGCAGGTGATCCGCAGGAGTCAAGATGAAGAACGACGGAGGAGACGAGTGGAACGAAAGAATGAAAGAGCGAATGTAGGGGATGGATTCTAGAAATGTAAACCCATTTCCGCTGGCGATATACAAAGTACAGCACTTATGTGGATTTTGCTTTGTTCCTAATCGAACTGATTTCGTTGCCATTGCGTTCACTTCATTGATGTTCTGTTGTTATGCACAGTTACGCACGCACGCACGCACACACACACACACACACACACACACACACACACACACACACACACACACACACACACACACACACACACACACTTACTTTATGCAAGTACATAATAATATCACTTTCACACATTAACGACTTGCACAAGAAACGCATAAGGAGGTCGCACTCATTTGCATATGCCACTCATGTTAGGTCATTGGTCCACCTCTGCATTAGGGTGTGGCTTCACTTTCTGTCGGAATTTTAGAGCCCTTCAATGCTGCACCACAGGCAGCACCAACCAGCCTGTTTGCACATCGCTCAGTAAAGCCCCATGCGTGGGGCCAGCACAGATTTTATCGAATGGACTGAATGTTTTAGATGAGAAATTAGACTGTTTGAGGTACCGGTAACTTTCAATCCAAAACAGGGATGGGTGGGTTGTGGGTGGGGGGTACAAATGCGCTTGCACTTTCATTTGTATAGACGAGACGGAGGAAAGCAATAGCCGGGGGAGGAGAAGGGTATTTGTGCAAATGTTACGCCCCCGTGACGGGGTACATGCATCGGCTGTTACTGTTCTTCAGCACGGGCTGTAAATTCACAGGTTTTTTTTGTTTTCGTCCCTGAAGCAACAAACTCAAGACTCACGTAATCACGTAGACCAGCGGAGCAGAAAACAGAGGCTACGGCGACCGCCACAATTGCATAAACAACAACAACAACAACACAGCACACTCAAAAGCGAGAGGAAAACATTGTCCTAACCTCAAAAAAGAAGACGCAAACGAATAGAGACACTACCCCTCTTCGAATCAACGTGCCGTTATGCTTTGTCGTTTTGTTGTTGTGTCGTAATGGTGGAACTGACTGATATCTTATTTTGTATTAGCTTGCGCCTCTTCTTCTTCCTCTAGTGATATTTTCAGCATGGACTAATCCAGCTATCTAAGTGTTGGAGCGAAAAGAAAAAGACTCTGTTTTAGCCTCTTAGCTGAAGCTCCTCTTCTGGCCGCCTACTTAGGCTTTTCCCGTACACTGTATATGTATAACCGTGATGCTGGGAGGGGGGCAGAGGGTGGGCATGAGGCTCTCTCTGTGTTCGTTTCCTTGCTTCTTTCTTTTTATATTTCAATCAGGTGTTTGCACAATATATGGTCCTAGACCATGGTTTAAATCAGGAAAGTATTTGTTTTAGATATTTAAAACTAACCAACGACTTTGTTTCATTGCGTTCGATTCTCCCTTTCTGCATCCCGTAAGGAAAGCCCTTGTTTTTTCATCTCCTTAAGACTTTTAACCGAAGTGTTGATGGAAAGCGCCACTTTAAGCGCTGGTCTGGAGTCAGAGTAAGCTTTGTAGTCTGCGACGACTGCTTCGATTCAGGATTACGCAAGGGAAAGCTGACCCGAGACCAGCGCTGGGGCGGCATTTCTCAGGATCTCCTCTTTCTTACTCTGCCTCTTCTTTCATTGGTGCAATAGGACGTGGGTGGGAATTTATTTTGAAGTAGACGAGTGACCTGTTAGTGCCATAGATTTTCACTGTACAAGCTGTAATAAATATATATATATATATTGAAAGGAGACTGGGGGGAAAAATCAATAAGTATCGAGAAAGAAATCCAAACTGAACAAACTAAAAAAGAAAAAAAAATGTACCCTAGCACTTTCTTGCGTCTGGTTTTGCTGAAAGAGAAGGAGTGATGAGTATATGCTACTCAGTCTTCACTTGAATGTGTGACAACATAAATGTATAAATATACCTATATATTTCTATATGTCCATGATATACAGATGTCTGTGTGTGTGCGAGTGTATGTGCTTAAACGTTACACGCACCCTGACAAATCAAACTTCCTCCCGAGCAAATGCTATTCATATTTTCACTCCCGAAAATGCAGTGGCACTACATTATAAGACTGTTAGCATATGCCTGAAAACCGGTGGCTACTGATGTGCACAAGGAGAAATCGTATATATAACCATTCAGCTCGATTCTGAACTTGATTGATCGGCCCTTTCTTTCCCTTCCCCCAGTGTTAGACAAATGCTCGCACATACACACACATACCTGCACATGTATGCGTGTACACCTTATGATTGTGTATCCAATAAACTGTCTTTACTTTGGAGAAGGAGTTTTAGAATGAGAAAGATGAGTGTAAACTCATCAACAGGCATGTTGACCATGTGCAATATTTCTAAACAAGAGATTATTGAAAAAATTAAAGACCTAACACAACGCTTGTTTTTTTATAGTTCTTTTTGCATGTATGATAAAGGTATGTTATGGATGGATGGATAGACAGACAGATAGATATACATACAGAATAAAGCATATTGATATGCAGTGTTATTTTATAATCTTTTCTGTTTTGATTAATTATTTTTATTATGTTTATCAGTAATAAGGAACAGCTTATTATTATTTTTTATTAATGTGAGTTTAATTTGAATTCATTTTAAATGTTTTGTTTTCTAATTGTTGTTATTATTATTATTATAATAATACACAAATGACCAATGACTAAGGGTGTTATTTTTATAATATATTTATCATCTTTATCAGATCTAAAGTTTTATTTACAGGTAGGAACAACTCTTTTTTTCTTTTAATATCTATATATCTATCAATCATTTGTTAGTTTTAATATGCATTTTATTTTAATTAATTAAAATGTTTTTGTTATTTATTATTATTAACAACGTACACAGATAGGTAATTGTGCATGATAAAGTTGGAGGCAGATAGTGACTCAGGTGTGTGACACCTGCTCCTGGGGGTCAATATAGCGCCGAACTGCATTCCCCATGAGGCTGAGCGTATTCCTGGCGCGTGAGAGAGTGGGTGAACGCTGAGGGTCGCGGCAAAAGGTTTGTCATCTTTTCGTTTTTAACCCAATATTTCACCCTGCATCAGGCCAAGTCGAAGAGGAAACGCTGATCCTCGCCCCACAGCCTCGGCACACTTTCAGCCAGATATGAGCGGCAGCGGGCGGCCCAGGACAACCTCGTTCGCTGAGACTCAGGGGCGTCCGGAGCCGCTGTATCATCCGCCGGATCCGCCGCTGTCGTGGGGAGCAACGCAGGAAAGCCCGGGGTCTCGCAGGCCTCGGCGGACAGTTCATCTGCTTGCGCAAATTTAAAACTATCTAGTGAGTATATAAGCGAAGTTAACGCAGTTACGAGTGGACATATCGTAGTATATAACTGAATGGCACGCCCATGTTTTCTTGATATTGACAGTTAACTTATGTCATCTTCACGAAACTAGCCTAAGCTAACCATGGACAATTGTAACAAGTGTCAAACATAACAAATGTAAACCGATCAATTCTGACCAAGTGTGCTGCGTACACAGCCTTTTGGGACATTAACATTACCAAAATAATGGTACTGACTTCAATATTGGTTTTCATATGTAACGTAATATAATACAATGGTGCTACCAGATAAAACTGTATTACAATGGTCCCATACCCCAAAATAACACAACTTTACCATGGTAAAGTTACCATGGTACAGTGAAGAAAGCACGGAGTAACGTTATCCTTGTTAGTTTTGGTGTAATAATGGATAGTGGATAATGCTGTCTAAGTAGTAGCACACTTGGATTTGAGACATTATCATAAACTTAAACTGGTTGACCAGCATGTTTCTCCATGGCTATGTTATTAAAGTGATTGTTTAAATGCTTTACTGAGCAGCTTACTAGGTTGTAGGGCATGTTGAATTGGTGGCAACTACCCTTCCTGACACACCCACTGTCATAATGTCCTGTGTGAAGGACACAGACAGGTCAGGTCCATATTTAGTGATATATGTGTCATTTAGACTTACACACTGTTTTTTTACTAAGTACACTTGCATGAGGCTTTTTATTTTTAAGTTTATGTTCAATATGCATATCATTCTACAGCTTTTATACTGCTAGAAATTTTACGGTTACAGTGATGCTTGCAGTCAGTAAATGACCTTTTTTAATCATAATATGTGAATATATTTCCTTAAGATTATGTTGATTCAGTATACCCTGTATATGGCAAATCGGTAGGAATATATTTATTTTAGAGAGTAGCATGGCTGAATGTAGTTGCTGCAAGAACATCATCCCTGACCAAAATTTCCTGGTACATATTTGTCCGTTTACACCCAGGAACAATCTGATCCAATCTGATATAATGTCTCAAATGTGTTGTAGGAGACAGTGGGAAGGTGACCACAGTGGTTGCCACCGGGCCAGGGCCCGGATCGCCCGCTGGAGGTGTCCTACACTGATATCAAGGTGATCGGTAATGGCTCCTTTGGCGTGGTGTATCAGGCACGCCTCGTTGACAGTCAGGAGTGGGTGGCCATCAAGAAGGTACTTCAGGATAAGCGGTTTAAGGTATGACACAACCACACAAAAGCATATAAATACTTGCTGACTCGCTCTGTTAAATAACCCAGTAATTCCTGTGTAGTAGTTCTCAACAATTTGCTACTAAATTACAGATGAAATGTAGAGTCTTTGACTCAACAAAACACCACTGTAAATCCTAAAACTATTGACTAGCTCACAAACTCAATGTGTTTGTGTAAACATCATAACACCTCAGAAAAATCACATTTTTTGCAGTTAATCACTCTTGCATATGTGAAAAATATCACTCTTGCATATGGTGATGTAACTAAGAGATTATTAGTGTAAACAGTAAGCAACATAGAATAGTTAATTTTTAATAGCGGAACATATTAAAATGTTATTTGGTAGTTAAAAATAAAGCAGAACAAAATTAAATAATAGATGAAAAACAAAAAAATAGAAATTTAGTTATGGCAACTAATTTAAATACATTTTGAAAATCTAAAATGACTAAAACTGAAAAATAAATAAAGCTAAATAGAAATAAAGTGTGACAAATGAAATGGAAAAAATAAAATAATACAACTTGTAGATGTAGATTAAAGAACAATGTAATATGCAAACTGTATGTGTTTTAAGTTCTTTATCTGCCAGGCAACAGATGCTTTTCATTCAGAGTGACTGACCTTACACTAATTGGGAGCAGTCTTGGGTCAAGAGACCTCAGTCTCATTATTCTGAATTGAATACTAGTACTACAAGCCACTAGTATGTTATATGACTCTTTTCAGCCTTACACCGCTAACCGTTTCCATGACCCATGTGTGCTGTCCTCTCCCAAACCAAACACTGTGCCCTTGAATGAGGCACCCTGGCTGCTGTAAATGCACTGTTGTGACTACTTGCGTGTAACAGTTTCTTCTGTGTTCATGAAGAACCGAGAACTCCAGATCATGAGAAAACTGGACCACTGCAATATAGTGAGGCTGCGCTATTTCTTCTATTGCAGTGGAGAGAAGGTAAAAGAATTGTGACATTTGTTGCAAAGCTCTATATTTATACTACTGTTGAAATGTTTGTGGTCAGTAATGTTTATATTTTTTTTATTAATATTTTTTCAGCAAGAATGCATAGTGCATTAAAAGGATTTAAAGTGACAGTAAAGGCATTAATGATTTTAAAGAAAGTATCCTGGTTGCTACAAAACAATATGAAGCAGCACAACTGTTGCATATTAGAATGATTGCTGAAGGCTGGCGTAATAATACTGAAAATTCAGCTTTGGATCACAGGAATAAATTATGTTTTGAAATGTATTCAAATGCAGTTGCTTTAAATTGTAATAATATCTCACAATATATATATATATATATTTTTTTTTTACTGAATTTTGATCAAATCAATGCAGCCTTGTTGAAGCTAAGATACTTCTTTCAAAAGCATTTAAAACATACAGACCCCAAACTTTTGAATAATCTTGCATGTCATGAGAATACCTCTTAAATTAGGTTCAGATCGTTGTAGTTAAGATAATGGTGACTTTTCATTCTGATGAAAAGCCTGTTCTATTGACAAGTATGTGCTTGTGAGTTGGACCTGCTATAACAGCTTCCACACTTCTGGGAAGTCTTTTGGTTAAAAGTTCAAATATGGATACCAAGGGCTTTCCCTTATAGTTTTGAGCATGTAATGTAGGGCTGTCAAATTGGCTGAAAAACTAAATTAGATTTTTTTTAAATATATATATTATAAAATAAATCGAATTTAAAGGTGCACTGTGTAATATTTAGGATGATCTATAGACTGAAATGCAATATAATATACATAACTACGTTTTCAGAGGAGTATAATGACCTTCCATAATGAACCTTTATGTTTATATTACCTTAGAATGAGCAATTTATATCTACATATACCGCGGGTCCCCTTACATGGACATCGTCATCATGTTTCTACAGCAGCCCTAAACGGACAAACTGCTCTACAGAGCGCGTTTCGTCACTGTGTTGTTCTTGTGTAAAAACACAGACACGAGGATGAACAACTAACAGTAATATTCGCAATGACATCGGTTTATTGAATAATTAAGCAAATATAATTCCTTAATTTACCTTTGTAAAGAATGTCATCTTAGCCCTGTATCGGCCACCGTAGCTTCTCTAAAGGGAGGGGTGAGCGGGGACTGAGCCGTTGGTTGCAATTCGCAACCTCAACCGCTAGATGTCGCCACAATCTAAACATTACACAAAGGCATAAATTCAGCTTGGAAAAAAAAAGCTTTTGGCTTCTCTCCTGAGGCCACAAGAGGGCGCATCGAGCAAAATATTATCAAATGCACGTTTCTTAAAAGTAGGGCTGGGCAATATGAGCAAAAATAAATTTGTGATTTTTGGCTGATTTGCAGTACATATCTCTGTATTTTTGTATTTGGATCAAACAAATAAATAAAGTGAATGTAACCATGTTGGCATATATAATGTGCAAAAAGGGTTAAAATCACATTACATTCTAACATTGTAACATTTTGATCTAAAAACAAAAATAATGCTTTTAAAGCAAAGTTACATTTACTAAACTAAAAAATAAAATAGCACAGACTAGGCTAGTTGAGTAAAAAGGTTAAGGGCTAATTTTGATTACCCCATTGCAGTCACTTTACAGTTAGTGCTATCATACAAATACACTTACTTGTAGGTTTCAAATGTCCAACTACAAACATTTATGCTAAATTTATATTTGTTATTTTGCTCCTATTTCATTACCCACAGTCTTGAGGTAAACAACATCTTCTCCACATTGATGTTCTGTTTTTCCGCAATATTTTGAATGTGCAGCACCGCATCGAGCGGGTTCAACTGAACTGGCTAAAAATAAAAGCACTAAAATGAAACGACACCTCGTGATCGCATTTTGTGTGCCAAGCTACCCGGCGGACACTGTTGTTTTTTATTCGACAAATATTCGAAATTCGCATTTTTGACAGCCCTAATGTAGTGTAATTTTGGCAGGTTCAATTCAATTCGAGTCAAGTTTATTTGTATAGCGCTTTTACCAATCCTTGCAAAGCAGGTTTACAGAAAATATTAAGTTTCTACATTATACGTAGGAGTAGGTTATTAGTGGTGACTATGGCAGAAATGTACAGTAAGAATCACGTAGTAGTTACAAATTACACGTAATTAAACAGACTGTGAACACTATTAACTGGAATGATTGTATGTTGCGATTAATCAAAATGTGGTAGTTTTATATGTTGTTCCAGGATTAGCATCATCTGGTTATTGTTTGTCATAATTTACAGAGGTTAATATGTCTTTATTCCACAGAAGGATGAGGTTTACCTCAATCTGGTGCTAGACTATGTGCCCGAGACCGTCTACAGGGTGGCACGGCACTTCAGCAAAGCTAAAACCATTATTCCCATCTTTTATGTGAAGGTAAAGTTGACTGAACAAACTCTTCAATTCATGACATTTTAACAAGGCAACACAAATCAATGTACTATTTTTATAGTTAGAGCCATATTAGTTGGCAGAAGAATCAATCCTATCAGGATTAATACATTTAACTGTTTGCCTACTGTTTTATTATATTTGTTTTGTGTTGTCACTTTGGAAAATCACTGACACACAGCCTCTCAAGGCTTATTGCTTTAATAACTTTTCATGTTTCTAAGATAACTCTAATTTTTGATGACATAACCAAAGACATATGGACAGGAAATAAAGAATAAAATAATATTACTGCCTGTGTTTCCAAATCCAATCAAATCATAATGGATCAAATAATGTCCCAAGGCCCACCGCACATTATTTCCTGCATAATATTTATTCAGTTTCACTATGAAATGAGTCACATTGTTAGAATTTGTTTATTTATATTTTAAATCTATATTTTAATTATCTTGCCAGAATGGGTTAATGTGTGGGCGAAAATGTAAAATTTTGCATTAATATTTTTTTTGTTTGTTAATACTTTGGAAAAGAAAGAAAATAAATAATAATGATTAAAAACAATTTGCAAAAAAACATTACTAAATAATAATGTATATATTAACGAATACTCATTTAATTACATGATTTAGTTTTAAGTAATATAAAATGCAGGCTGATTAAGACATTGCCTTTTTCTTCAATATAAAGATGCTTACTTGTCTTCTTGTTTTCTCTTAGGTGTATATGTATCAGCTTTTCCGCAGTTTGGCCTACATCCATTCCCAGGGCGTGTGTCACCGAGACATCAAACCACAGAACCTCCTGGTGGACCCAGAAACAGCTGTTCTCAAGCTCTGTGACTTTGGCAGGTCAGTGCTGTGTGTGTGAACGAGAGCACGAGCGAGTGGGTGGATCTGATGGCTTCTCAAATGTGTCCTTCTGTTCGCCAGTGAACATTATGTTCAGTTTTAATGGGTGTTACACTATAATAGTCATTATATTTTGAGAGTGCACCTCTTTGTAAGTGTGGGCTTTAGTTGGTGTCTAGATTTGATGTGTGTTGGGGATGCATTAACTCGCCCTGCCTCCGGTCTTAGTAAGTTATGTTTGTTTTTGCATTGTTAAATATGTTTGCAAATGGAACTGTTCTTGTCCACGGTTCATTGACAAAAACAATATGAATTCAGATGTCGATGGGGCAGGTCAGATTTTCTCTCTGATGTTATCCTTTGTCCTCAAGGCCAAACTCTAGCTGCTTTTTCTGATGGATTCCCATTTAAACAGTCTTTTTTCAAAGCCGTTTTTATGAGAACCACTTGAACCGTTGCATGATAGGCAGATGTGTTGACCACTGTAATCCAGACCACATTTGTTTAATTTATCGCAATTGGAAGTAGTTAATTTGTGATTTTGTAAGGCACTTGATGGCATTCAGGCCGTTAGGTTTTCTTTTGAGGGAACATGAACATGCTTTTTGTGTCTGTAAAAAGTGGACAATTTGGCAACTCAAAGGCTTGAAAATAGTTATTTGGCTGAGTGGAGAGATGCACATCAGACTGTTTGATCACTCTACATGAAAGTGAAACAGCTGTATTGAATTTAGGAGCTGTTTTCCCTGCAGTCCTGTCATTCAGGCATGTTTTATTCCATTCGTTTTTACTTGCTTTAATTAAAAAAATGACAAAGCATTCAATGCCAAAACCACTGCGTGTACAAAAGTGGTGAAATACTCTCCTTGTACTAGGATGGAGAGAGAGTTTTATGGTGTTGAGCTTGATTCAGTTTTTGTTTTGTTGAGGAGCTATAAATCTTTTTTTTTTCATACTGACTGTCTGATTAAAGTTTTTCTCATAATTCAAATCTTTCTCTCTCAGTGCAAAGCAGCTGGTGAGGGTGAGCCCAATGTCTCTTATATCTGCTCACGATACTATCGTGCCCTGAGCTCATCTTTGGTGCGACAGACTACACCTCCAACATTGACATCTGGTCAGCTGGATGTGTGCTTGCCGAACTGCTGCTGGGGCAGCCCATCTTCCCTGGAGACAGTGGTGTGGACCAGCTAGTGGAGATCATAAAGGTAAACCTAACCCTTTACTTTTGAGCTGTACTTTTAGATTCAGTCCAACACTGTTAGACAAGATGATTTATAATGATAAAAAATTATACTTTTATTCAGCAAGGATGCTTTACTGTTACTTGTTATTAATTTAAAGACCTTTGTAATGTTACACAAGATTAAAATTTCAAATGAATGCTGTCCTTTCTAGTTATCAATAAATCCTAAAATTGAATGCATCACAGGTTACACAATAATACGAAGCAGCTCAAATAGCTGCCACAACCATATCACCCTGCAGCCCAAGACGGGTTGCCCACTGAAGCTAAGCAGGGTTGAGCATGGTCAGGGTCTAGGTTTCCGTTGGAAGAGGTGTTAGTGAGGCCAGCAGGGGGTGCTCTCCCTGTGGTCTGTGTGGGTCCTAACGCCCCAGTATAGTGACGGGACACTATACTGTCAAACAAGCACCGTCTTTCGTATGAGATGTTAAACCGAGGTCCTGACACTCTGTGGTCATGAAAAAATCCCATGACACTTCTCGTAAAGAGTAGGGGTGTAACCCCGGTAGGGCTGAACAATTAATTGCATTTGCGATAATATCGCAATATGAAAAAACACGATTTCGCACGGCTGAATCGCACGGCTGCGATTATACTGTCACGTGACACGCGAGAGTAATGTATGACGATCGTATGACATCCAAGTACGGCGAGAGAAAGCATTAGGAGACGTCCGCTCTCTTATAGCTCTCGCGGTACTTTGATGACACATCGATCGGTCTAGCAGTGCTGCTTCAAGTCAAACACATCTAAACAGTCTTCAGAGGAAGCATCATGTTGGCACGCTGCTATGTTGCCAAGTCCGCAGTTTGCCTGGGTTGTTTTCGTGTCCGCAGGTCTTTCATAACGTGTGGAATTGATGCGCTACATGTAAACAATATCCTTTGTTGTACTTTCCTTTGTTTTAGAAGTCTTCAGCTTTTAAGAACTGCCGGGTTCTCCTGTAGTGGGCGGAGCTAATGCGTAAATGGCAATCACATTGGCCGGTGCTCACCTATCATCCCTGTTTTGATTTGCGCGAATCAGTTCGAGGGAATGCAGACGACCTGAATAATATTCATGAACCCAGCAGCTCAATAATCCTTAGTGCGTTTTATATGGTTATTAATAGTAGAATTCATGGTAGTTTTGTCATCTTATCAGTATTATTTGTAGTTTTTCCCCCTTTTTTATAGAAACACTAAATTACAAACAATAGCACCACCACCAGTCCTACGTTTAGACAACATGACAAATATGCATTCATACATGGTGATTCTAAAGTTTTATCATCATATAGTGCTAAATTATCATAATATCATATAATGTTTGACTGAAATAATCAATTGAATTTGATAGGTGTCTCTCACATTGTCCCACAGAAACATTAAAATAGTGTAGATTAGTGTAATGTTTTATAATAATATTTTTTTCTATTTGGTGACCATTTCATTAATTTAACATATTTAATATTGGGGCATCCAAGTTATTTGACATATTTGAACCTTTTTTTTTAAGTCACTATAGTTACTTTCCCTGGTAATTAGTTACTACTATTAGCTATTTTACAGAGAAATCACAGAACAGTGTTGACAATGAATTTTTGCGCTGAATGAGTCTGTGCGCGTGATCTGCGCGTGATGTATTGTACGCGTTACTGTCTGTAGCCTATGTGTGTGTGTTACAGTGTAGCAGCGCATTAGATTAGAACGTGATTAACTTACCTGTACAATAAGCTGTTTAAAACCTGCATTTTGCCGTTCAATTTCCAGCACCCAGAAATATAATAACACGTCTTGTGGAGCGCATGCAGAGTATGAATTAATTTGTAATTTTAACTGTTTGGAAACGGAGCGTAAATGTGGATTTATTACCCTATTGCGCTCTCTATAGGACCAGCGACTAGTCGACTTCAATCTTAAAGCATCATGGCAGAGCACTGAAGTCGATTAGTCTGTGCAACCCCTATACTATACAATAATTTATTTAATGTCTTTGATTAATAATGAATATGAAGAGCTTTAAAAAAAAAAACGCATATTAAATCGCTATCGCAATATTGGTAAAAACAAATCGCAATTAGATTATTTTCTAAAATCGTGGCCTCCTAATAACCCCCATCCACTTGATTGGCTCTCTGACTCTCTCTCCTCTCCACCTGTAGCTGGTGTGTGGTGAGCGCATACACTTGATTGGCTCTCTGACTCTCTCTCCTCTCCTCCACCTGTAGCTGGTGTGTGGTGAGTGCATAGACTTGATTGTCTCTATGACTCTCTCTCCTCTCCACCTGTAGCTGGTGTGTGGTATACACTTGATTGGCTCTATGACTCCTCTCTCTCCAAGCTGGTGTGTGGTGACACACTTGATTGGCTCTCTGACTCTCTCTCCTCTCCACCTGTTGCTGGTGTGGTGAGCGACACTTGATTGTCTCTATGACTCTCTCTCTTCTCCACCTGTAGCTGGTGTGTGGTGAGCGATCTACTTGATTGGCTCTATGACTCTCTCTCTCTCCACCTGTAGCTGGTGTGTGTGGTGAGCGACACACTTGATTGGCTCTCTGACTCTCTCCACCTGTAGCTGGTGTGTGGTGAGCGACACTTGATTGGCTCTCTGACTCTCTCTCTCTCCACCTGTAGCTGGTGTGTGGTGAGCGACACTTGATTGTCTCTATGACTGACTCTCCTCTCCACCTGTAGCTGGTGTGTGGTGAGCGCATACACTTGATTGGCTCTATGACTCTCTCCTCTCCACCTGTAGCTGGTGTGGTGAGCGACACTTGATTGGCTCTATGACTCTCTCTCTCTCCACCTGTAGCTGGTGTGTGGTGAGTGCATACACTTGATTGTCTCTATGTCTCTCTCTCCACCTGTAGCTGGTGTGTGGTGAGAGCATACAATTGATTGGCTCTATGACTCTCTCTCCTCTCCACCTGTAGCTGGTGTGTGGTGAGCGATATACACTTGATTGGCTCTATGACTCTCTCCTCTCCACCTGTGTGTGTGTGTGGTGACACACTTGATTGGCTCTATGACTCTCTCTCTCCACCTGTAGCTGGTGGTGCGACACACTTGATTGGCTCTATGACTCTCTCTCCTCTCCACCTGTAGCTGGTGTGTGGTGAGTGCATACACTTGATTGTCTCTATGTCTCTCCTCTCCACCTGTAGCTGGTGTGTGGTGAGAGCACACTTGATTGGCTCTATGACTCTCTCTCCTCTCCACCTGTAGCTGGTGTGTGGTGAGCGTATACACTTGATTGGCTCTATGACTCTCTCCTCTCCACCTGTAGCTGGTGTGTGGTGGTGATATACACTTGATTGGCTCTATGACTCCTCTCCACCTGTAGCTGGTGTGTGGTGAGCGATACACTTGATTGGCTCTATGACTCTCTCTCCTCTCCACCTGTAGCTGGTGTGTGGTGAGCTGACAAGTTTCTATGACTCTCTCTCTCTCCACCTGTAACTGGTGTGTGGTGAGTGCATACACTTGATTGTCTCTATGTCTCTCCTCTCCACCTGTAGCTGGTGTGTGGTGAGAGCATACACTTGATTGGCTCTATACTCTCTCCTCTCCACCTGTAGCTGGTGTGTGGTGAGCGATACACTTGATTGGCTCTATGACTCTCCTCTCCACCTGTAGCTGGTGTGTGGTGAGCGACATTGATTGGCTCTATGACTCTCTCTCCTCTCCACCTGTAGCTGGTGTGTGGTGAGCGCATACACTTGATTGGCTCTATGACTCTCTCTCCTCTCCACCTGTAGCTGGTGTGTGGTGAGTGCATACACTTGATTGTCTCTATGACTCTCTCCACCTGTGGCTGGTGTGTGGTGAGCGCATACACTTGATTGGCTCTATGACTCTCTCTCCTCTCCACCTGTAGCTGGTGTGTGGTGAGCGCATACACTTGATTGGCTCTATGACTCTCTCTCCTCTCCACCTGTAGCTGTGTGGTGAGCGATACACTTGATTGGCTCTATGACTCTCTCTCCTCCACCTGTAGCTGGTGTGTGGTGAGCCACACTTGATTGGCTCTATGACTCTCTCTCCTCTCCACCTGTAGCTGGTGTGTGGTGAGCGATACACTTAATTGGCTCTATGACTCTCTCTCCTCTCCACCTGTAGCTGGTGTGTGGTGACGCATACACTTGATTGGCTCTATGACTCTCTCCTCTCCACCTGTAGCTGGTGTGTGGTGAGCGATACACTTTGGCTCTATTGGCTCTCTCTCCTCTCCACCTGTAGCTGGTGTGTGGTGAGCGACTGCGTCCTGTTGTGGCTGCTGTCGCTTCATCCAAGTGGATGCTGCACACTGGTGGCTGGAGGAGACCCCCATATTGTAAAGCACTTTGGGTGTATAGCAATACACAAAGCGCTATACAAATGCCTCATCATGTGCGGCAAATCAGCATATTAGAATGATTTTTAGCTTGAAAATTCAGCTTTGCATTACAGGAATAAATTACAATTTAAAATATATTCAGTTAGAAAAGTTATTTTAAATAGGTAGTATTTCACTAATACAATTTTATTTTTTTTATCTTGGTGAGCATTAGAGACTTCTTTCAAAAACAGAACAAAAAGTCCTTGAATGCTAGTGTTTTGTTTTAATGTTTTTTTTTGTTTAACCCAGCATTCTTCGGGATGTTTCTGTCTTTCTGCTCAGGTACTTGGAACTCCCACAAGAGAACAGATCCGTGAAATGAACCCGAACACAGAGTTCAAATTCACAGATCAAAGCACATCCATGGACCAAGGTAAAATCTCACACAAATATCTGACTCACATCTACAGCCAAAGCCATCAGGGATCAGTTAGCAGTGTTACAAACCCGGCATATAAGTATTCTGAAGTAACAACTTTTGACAATCTGCAAGTGTTCTGCTTGTTCTGTCCAAGAGACAGGAAGAAACAATCTGACCGACATCTAGTGAAACAATTTGAATATATTACAAAGGTTTTAGACTTGACAAGTTTACAAAATTCAGCAGTTACAATTACCTTTTATTTATCGTTTCATTGTCTACAGGGCCTCAGACAAAAATCAATTAAGGAGCCATTGGCTCCTTCAAGAAACAACCGACTGCTTATAGACGCCGAATGGTTATTCTGAAGTCAATGTATTATGTGGCATTGTTTACCTAAGCTTTACATGTTTTCCACAGTTTGAAACACAGAATGAGTGATTACAAGAGACATTTCAATAAGTTGTACTGTAAGCTATCTTGTAAAATAGCTTATCTTTTGATGTTCATACATGTTCCTGTGGCTCAGTGGTAGAGCATTGCGTTAGCAGCGCAAAGGTCGTGGGTTCAATTCCCAGGGAACACATGTACTGACAATAAATGTATAGCTATTTTACTGTAAGTCATTTGGATAAAAGGGTCTGATAAATGCATAAATGTAAAAGTTCATTTCATACTATAATAATAAGTAAAGAGAAAGATGCCGCTCAAACTGAGGCACTCATGCGACCATTCATCGCACATTGAGCACCAAAATGGTATTGGTTGAATTTCGTTATAAATTTGGCAGAATTTAAGCCGATGCTTTGTTTAATAAAAGGTAAAATAGCACAAAGCTTATTGTGATAAATGGATGGGAACTGTGTTACAAATAATAGCAGAACACAACATATAGACAAAAGATCTTGATATCAATAAGCCATATTAGTATTGATTATAAACGAGAATTGTTAACTATGTTGTTAATGTCCACACAGCTGACAGCTTTACCTGTTGTAGTTTGTTAAAGCTGTGCACGAAATAAACGCTGCTTTTCTGCAATTTATTTTACATGTCCCTGTTATTTTCAATCCATCTCATGCAACTCAACTGGAGATAAGGGCTGTTTGAAAGGCTTTTCTCCCACTACAACTTTGATGCACTTCATCTCAAATTATTACATCAACACGGCAATCGCAAAACAATCAGGAAAAAAGGCATTACATGCAAATTCTTAGACCATAACTTAAATTTATATAGTCGCTAGTGGCGACCTCAGCAAAAACTTCACAAATTAATATTTTGGGTCACAAATGCGACTGTTTTAGTCTGAGTCTTGGGCCCTGGTCTATATTCTGTAGTTTTATTTCAGTGTAGTCTAAGTTGTGTTAAGCAATGTTTCGTACAAATAATGATTCAAATGGGTGATTATGACTATGATGAATCTCGCCATGTTTTGTGTACAAAGAAGAATAGTGCACAAAAACCGAAAGTGAATGATGTGAAGGACAGTCAAACACTAAGAAAGGATTGTGTCCAAACAATACACATTTACTGCAGTAAAGTGACCGCTATCCTTTATTTATTTTAAGACCCTGATTCCACAAAACCCAACCACCGAGATCTTCACAAAGCCAACATCTGTGCAGGAGCTGCGATTGCTAAAACTTTAATCACAGACACCAATGAAAAATATGAGAAATATGGTGTCCATGATCATAAAACCCAGACAGACAGCTGGAGCACCAATATGAATTTCATCATCTGCTCTGGCCAGACAAATCACTAGAATATGATCAAACCACTGTGGACCACTCCTTCAACATCTCTGAACCGGCAGAAGTTTTGATAGACAGCATTCAGTGGAGACTATTCGAAAGTTGTATGAATCTATTCTAAGAAGGCTAGAACTTGTATTAAAGGCAAATGGTGGTAAACACCTTAATAAAGAAACACTGCCTATTTCCCAGGTGTTCACATTATTTTGTCCAACTCTAATTTTAATCTAATTTGAGCCAGCTGTCTGTTAACTCTAGTGTTGTTTCCTTGTTTCTTATGTCATTCCTCCACAGGTGTTTAAACCAAGAACTCCACCTGAGGCAATAGCCCTGTGCTCTCGGCTGTTAGAGTACACGCCAGTGACACGACTGTCTCCGCTCCAGGCCTGCGCTCATGGTTTCTTTGACGAGCTCCGCCAACCTGGAAGCCGTCTGCCCAGCGGTCGAGAGCTGCCTCCGCTCTTCAACTTCACCACCACAGGTGAGTCACATGAGCCTTTCATGTGTATCCTTTGAAACAAACTTCTCACTAATTGCATGCAGAGGTGTACTCCAAGAAACGCATCTGAACAAAACAGATTTCTGTAGGATTAGTGTCAGTTTCAGCCTGATGTTATTCAGACTCAGAACAAGGATCTAGATCAGTATTTAATCTGCCTTTATTGTAAGTCCAGCTGTGAGAATCATTAACGGGAGACATGAGAAATCTCTGCCCAGTGCACCAGACCATTTATTAAAACTAGCCTTTTCAGAGCTGAAGCAGTCTCGCATTAAGATATAACCACCCCATTGATGTATTATATCAACACCTATTTCCCCAATTTGACCTGTCCTGATAGAAGACCGTATAGACAGCAGTCCGTTGAGGTTAGCAAATTATTCATTCACATACGCTGACATTCAAAAGTTTGGGGTCTCATTTTATTTTTTTTAATTAAATGGAATAAATTATTTTTATTTATCTAATCCTGAAAATATGGATTACTGTTTCTACAAAAATATTAATCAGCACAACTGTTTTCAATACTGATACTAATTTTAAATGTATTTTGAGCAGAAAATCAGCATATTAGAATGATTTCTGAGGGATCATGTGACACTGAAGACTAGAGTAATGCTGATGCTAAAAATTGTTCATTCAAAATAAAAAAATAATGTTCAAAATGTAAGTTATTTTTAAATTCTAATAATATTTCACAATATTACCATTTTACAGATGTGTAAAACAAGTGTAGCCTTGAAAAAAACTATTTTTAAAAATATTGTAAAAATCCTCCTGACTTCAAAATTGTAAAGGTAAAAAGACAAGTTATCTGTCATTATTTACTAGGGTTGGGTACAGTTCACATTCGAACCAGTACAGTATCGGTACCTCTTAATTGCAGTACCCAACGGTACCTTTTTCGCACATTATTCTCTTTGTAACAACAAAAAATAAAATTCAGTCAAAAATAAGTCCAAAACACTCAATTTCAACCTTCTGAACAATAGTTTTTTTTTCTGATAATCAAATGAAGGCATGAAACATTTATTTATTTTTAATCAAAGGAAAATTAAAACTTTACATTTTTTTGGCAAACAAACCAAGATATTTACTTTTAAAATGAATACATGGTTGAAAAATTGTGTGAATATTGCTTTAAAAAAAGTTTAAATAATAATTGTATTTTTTCTACAATTAAGTGGTTAATGTGTTTGTAATAATTATTTTGATCATTTAATTGTTTTATTTAAATTAGTCAGTAAATGTAATATATAAAGACTTACATTTATGCTGTACAAAAGTAATACAAGAGTAATATATTTCGGTTACATGTAAAACCGCACTTTTATTTTGACAGGTTGCCGTGAAGTTTGTGTATACAGTATGATATGATGCTAGTTTTCTCAAATTAAACTGTAAATTCTCACGAAGTGACTCTAACAGACTGTTCATGTGTGCATGTCGTCATGTACAGGTGCATCTCAATAAATTAGAATGTCGTGGAAAAGTTTATTTATTTCAGTAATTCAGTGAAACTCGTGTATTAAATAAATTCATTACACACAGACTGAAGAAGTTTAAGTCTTTGATTCTTTTGGCTCTAAAATCATCATAAAGCTAAATTACAGCTACGTTTGATGCAAGAAACCTTGACTAATATAATTGGACTTCAGGGAAGAAAATTAAATATTACAGCCCCTCCAAATGATGCTGTTACTTTTCTTTCTTATTTGGATTTTTCCTCCCTTTGGTATTTCTTAATGATGCAGTGCTTGCACATTTTATTTTAGGTATTTATTTGTTTTACCATTCAACCCAGAGATTAGTTTGTGTGAAATGTTTCTGTTCTTAAGAGCATTTGCTATTTTTCTTCTTTGTTTGTTCCACTTAGCGGTCTGTCAACAGTGTGTTTCTCTTTATTTCAGAGCTGATGATTCAGCCGCAGCTCAATTCCACTCTCATTCCACCTCATGCCCGCGCACAGACCGTAGCTTCCTCCAACGGTAATGCTGTTATCCTTCTCATTAATGCTCTTCGAGTGGGTGGGGTTAAATCAAAACTTAATGTTAATAAAGCCTTCCTGTTCTTTATAGTGCACAATTAATCAGTGCATTTATTCTAATTAGAAATTGCTGCTTCTCATTATCTTTCTTGGACAATAACTTTCTCTGCGTCTGAAATGACTTTTCTGATGTAGTAACGTCCTACTTGGGTATTAATTTAACTCCTGTTAAACTACCTTTCTTTAAATATATTTTTTAAGCTTACCAAGGCTGCATTAATGTAACCCAAAATATATTAAAACTGTAATATGTGAATATATTATTACAATTTAAAATGAATGTTTTCTGTTTGAATGTAATTTATTTCTGTGATGCAAAGCTGAATTTTCAGCATCATTACTGCAGTCTTCAGTGTCACACGATCCTTTCCAGCAAAATCATCGACTTGATTGCACAGATATTATTTAAACTGAACTGAGCTGGACGATGCCATCACTAAATTCAATAATGAAATGCATTCAGCTGATAATTGAGTGTTAAATCCTGTCATTTTACATTATTGACACAATTTTCCTATTTTGATATTTTGCAGTTGCTTTGTTACAATTTGTATTGTTAAAAGAGCTGTATAAATAAAGGTGACTTGACTTGACTTTAGGAATTCTTTAGATATGATATGCTGATTTGCTGCTCAATAAATATTTTATTGTTATAAATGTGTGGTGCTTTAGTATTTTTGTGGAACCATGCTACATTTTTTCAGGATTCTCTGATGAAAAAGATTTTGTAAAATAAATATTTTTAACATTATAAATGTCTTTCCTGTCACTTTTGATCAATTTGAATAAATCCTTGCTGAAAACGATTTATTTTATTTACTTATATATATATATATTAAACATTTATAATATATCTACCTTACTGACCCCAAACATTTGAACACTAGTGTATGTAACATTTAATGTGTTTATGCCTTGTGTTTGCTGATCACACTGACAAATATCATTTTACAATGTCTTTTTGTGTTCCCTTTATTCTCTGCCAGATGGTTCTGAAGGTTCTGTACAGCCTGGATCTACTCTGACCAACAGCACCTGAGGCTGTCTCTCAAAAAAATCAAGCTTGCACACCACAGCATCTGAGCACATCTCTCCCTCAGACAAACACACACAGTCTTACACACGCTTTACCTCATACACGGCTTCTCCTCCCTATAGCTCTAATTCACACATGTACCGCCTGATTCAGAATTACCAGTTACTGCACGGCGGTCTGGGAAACCCGATGTTTGCTGACTGTTGAACAAACTTGCAGTCTACAGAGAAACATACTGGACACACACATACACACTGCCATGCACATGCAACAAAAAACAACAAAAGTGATCTGCTAATATTTGCTTCAGATAATAGAAGTAGTCAATCTCGAGAGCGCTCCAAAAGGCTGCGTACGCCCGTAGTAAAGCTCACGCGCAACCATAACGCAACACCATGCGTGTTTTGGAGGTCAAATATGATTGGTTCAGTGGCTAGGGGCAGGTCCTCTGTCTTAATTTATTGAAATCAAAGTTATCGGTGGATGTTTTCCCTTGATTTGTTTAGGAGTAACACTCTTGTCCCTCTCAATATCCCTATTCGGTGTAAAATACATTTAGCGAGGAACAAGCAGTCACGGTAAATTAAGTATCTTGTTGTAAATGTCAAGGAAAAGAGGCGAGACTAAATGTGGTGGTTTTATACAGTTATTTTATTGTATTAAAAAAATGAGAATATCTTGTTTTAACCTTCTAGCAAATATATTTATTATTTTAAAATGGAGAGTCGAATGGACTTTTGAGAAAGCATCTGCAATCGTTTCCATGTGGAGTAAATGAAAAGGTTTCTCGCTGTTGTTGATCATTAAGAAGGGAAAGAAAGTGGTATGCAAGACAATATTGTTGTACTGAAGTGACTTTATATTCCTGGGCATTTAATTATCATTAACTGTTAATGATGCACTGGGTCTAGGCTTAGTTTATGCTTGTGAGATTACGAAGTCTTCATCCGTTCCGTTCAAAGTCATTTTTAGGTGACGTCAGGTTTGAAGACTGAACCATGATTCATAATTCAGTGTTTCAGTACGTTTTCTTTCTGTTTTAGCATTTCGGTCTATGCCATTTTTACGGTAAATTAAGCGACTCCTAAGGTCTTTGTGGTAGAACAGTTCTAGAATATGTTTGTGAATCTGCACACGAGTTGAAAATCGTAACATCAAATGGTCTGTCAACCGCATCGATCCACAAACTGTCCAAAAAATGACTGATATAGTTTGTTTTCTTGAGAACATATCTGTTAGCCTCTCAATAATCCCTGTTCTGAAGCCCTCATGGGCCCTTCTTCCAACTTTCTGTGACGCTCCTGCTGTTCTCCTGTTCTTTTTCATTAGTCTTTTTATGTTGTTCGGTGGGTGTGGTTTGACCAGGTTTGCTCCACCCACCTGTTTGTAAATATCCTTCAGTTTTTAAGCCCTGTGTTAGATGTAAATACCAACACTGTACCACTTTTGTGTTTCTGTCGATGTCTTTCTCTCCCTTCATCTCTCGGGCTGTCTTCTCTTAGCTCTGAAGAGCTCAACATCAGTTTTGTTTGTCATTTACAGTATTTATTGTCTTGCAC
Organism: Gymnocypris eckloni scoliostomus; assembly: GCA_027564155.1. Taxonomy (NCBI): domain Eukaryota; kingdom Metazoa; phylum Chordata; class Actinopteri; order Cypriniformes; family Cyprinidae; genus Gymnocypris; species Gymnocypris eckloni. The sequence continues at coordinate 234,914 of CM050421.1, read as the reverse complement.
TGTAATGTTGAGGCTGAAAGTTTCACTTTTTTGTGACATGGTAACCCTTGTCAGCGTACTGTATGTCAGTTCATAAGCTCAGCGCTCGATTTGTGAGAAAAAGGATTTGTTTTATTGAGTAAAACTTGAGGTGCGAGTCCAACAGGGTCATGTTTTGTTCTTGACTTGGCAGTTGGCAAAGGTGCACTGAAAGCCATGCTCATACGGTCTGTTTTTCATCAAAAGGACGGTCTCTGAAGTCAATCGGCTGCTTTGTGGAGGTTTTGCCAATCTGGCTTGAAGCCTCGAAGACCGTGGAATGTGTTTTATTCTTTAATCGGACATCTGTGAATCAAGCCCACAGCATCATGTATGTGTACTCTTAGAAAAAATGTGAATTTGTAATATATATATTTAAATGTGTATGTGGTTTGAAGTTTATTTTCCTCTCCTTGAAGGCTTGTTAAATGAATTGAGACCAGCCTGGAAGTCTCTTCCCCTTCATTGCTCCTATAATCCCCCCGTCTCTGCCTTAAGTCTGCCATACAAACATTAGTCTGTTATTACTTTTTGTTAATTGTCAGAACTTTCTGCCTCAACGTTCTGTCCCAGGGTAAATCGTGTCCTGATGCAAAGAGAGAGACGAAGTGAGCGGTTCAGAATAAATTGAACACATTTAATAAAGTGACGAAACTGAGTTTTCAGAGGCAGTGCTGGTGTGTGCTGAAAGTGAATTTGAACATGTCTTAACTGTTAACATGAGCTTCATTTACCATCAAGTTGAATACATTTATGGTGCAGCCAAAAGTGAGACCACACTGAAAATATGTGATGCAAAATCTGTTTTAGAAAAGTTTTTATGTTTTAGTGTGACTTTACCCTCAATTTAAATATATAATTTAATATTGTTTATATAATTTGCATAATAGCAAATCATATTTTGTAATAAAAACAAATTGTATTAATCTTGAATCAATAAACTGGCATAATTTGATATAATATATTTACTAATGGAAACAAATTGTATTAATATAGTTAAATGCAAAACAGATACATTTAATAATAGTATTCTTGAACGTTTGAACCCTGCTGAATTTATATCATTTACATTGTGTACTATGTATATGTCTGTGAAATATGCATCTGGTAAAATATTTGTAATTAGTTTTTCATTTTAAAAAGGTTGTTTGTCATTTAGCAGATGTTTTCTTGCCCAAAGCAACCTCTAATACAGGACAGGCAGTCTGAAAGTGACCTGGAGTGAAGGGACATTCTCAAGGGAATTCAACAACAGTGAGTACAGTATTATCACACGTCAGATTCGTCAACTTGTGTATAGGCCCTTGCATCCGAGAAAGGTACTTTATAGGAACCTAGAAAGCTCCAGGTTTCTAAAGCTAGTGTCACTGAAACCTGTCATCATTTATTTACTGTCATGTCGATCCAAACCTGTATGATTTTCTTTCTTGAGGAACACAAAAGCAGATATTTGAAGAGGCTTTCCCAGACAATACAAGCAAACCAGGACATTTCAACCTAAAAAAGACCAAAAGATGCCATACAAATATTACATACAGTTGTGTGCTATATATATATATAGTGTTGTTATGACTTATATAATTGTTTAATATATATGTCATAACGCTTTCTGTGAGGAACAGAAATTATAATATAACCTGATATAATTTCCACATTTCTTCTATAATATGGCTTCAGAAGAATTATATGTAGTGTAAGTTAATGGTCTATTATTGTGTTTTCCATTTCATTTTTGTAGCTTGAAAGTCATACAGGTATTTTTTGTTGAATCATTAATGATACCACCAAAAGCAATATTTAGTCATTCAGGTACAATATTGACAAAACAAGGCCATCTACGGTTTCTAATACAACGATTTTAAAAATAGCTGTTTGGATGTTGTTTCACCTTCAAGCTTAAAACATTTTTAAACCACATCATTGTAAATGAGCAATAAAAACAAGCGTGCACCAGAGGGCATCATCACACAAAAATACGCAATAGCGGACAATAAACATGCTTCCATTCGATTCTGATTATGGAAATGGTTTTTGAGGAACGTGTCGAGACCCATCAAATCTTGGCCTCACGGCATGCATTAGCATGCGACGCTGATTGTGTTAATAATTTCAGCCACCTCTGGCCTTTCCAGATTATCGCTGTCTGATGTGCGCGAGCCTTAAGAGATGGTTGCCAGGAAACAGCCTGCACATTAATTGCCAACATTTCTGATAATTCAGTGTAATGTGTTCAGAAAGATCGACTCGTCTGGAACTCGTCTAGGTGGTGTCAGGTTAAACGAATGATAAGCCGGGGAAAGGCCCTAAACGGCCCATTTTTTTCACATTTGTATTGGTGTTTCTGTCCGTGTCCATGAGTCAGCACTCCGCTAACAGGTCATTACTGACAGTACTGATGCACTCTGAGACGACCCATCAAGCATCTGATGCTCTCCTACACTGTTTACTGCTGTGTATTGTGAGGAAACAGGTTGACATCCAGGGAACTGTACTGTGCATTTAGTGTGTTGCTGTTTTTGAACAATGCACCTGGTGTGATATGCACCAAATGCCGTTGTTTTTTTTTTTTTTTACTCTTTTAAGTTCTGTCTTTGTCCATATCTTAATTACAGTGGGGGTAAACTATCCTCCAGCCAGTAGGGTAAGATTGGGCTCCTACCACAATTTTATTCTCTTGACCCATAGATGGCACAATCTCAACACTTTTGATGAATGGCTATGCTGTGATATGTTTTATTTTGTAATTTCATCAACATATATAAGATTTAGTCAATCAAGACTGTTGTGAGGTTAATTGATCTAATTTTGTGTCTCAGGGAAATAGTAATCTGACTTGTGTTTTTTTGTTAATGTTTTTAGATGTGTGAAAATTATAGTTTTTATTATTGGTATTATTATTTTTAATTAACCTGAATAATAATAATAATAATGCATTTATATATTTATTTAAATTCAAATGATAAAATTAGACTCTAGGGGTAAGATGTGCATCCCAGAATTGGCACAGAAGGTCCCAATCGTCATGATGAAAATGTAATACCTATTATCATTGATTTATATTAAAACCTATTGGCTAATAGTGAAAATTCTGTTTGCATTCATAGTGTTGTTATTATGCATATTATCATTAATTCAAATATGAATAGTATAACTCGTTAGTATAACTAGCTACATGTGTCGGTTTGACACTATATACAGTGGGGCAAATAAGTATTTGATACTAGAAAAATAGAACTTAATATTTGGTACAGAAACCTGTTTACACAATTACAGCGGTCAGACGTTTCCTGTAGTTCTGGACCAGGTTTGCACACACTGCAGCAGGGATTCTGACCCACTCCTCCATACAGCTCTTCTCCAGATCCTTCAGGTTTTGGGGCTGTCGCTGGGTAACACAGAGTTTCAGCTCCCTCCATAGATTTTCTATTGGGTTCAGGTGTGGAGACTGGCTAGGCCACTCCAGGACCTTGAAATGCTTCTTACGGAGACACTCCTTAGTTGCCCTTGCTGTGTGTTTGGGGTCATTGTCATGCTGGAAGACCCAGCCACGACCCATCTTCAGTGCTCTTACTGAGGGAAGGAGGTTGTTGGCCAAAATCTTGCGATGCATCCATCCTCCCCTCAATACGGTGTAGTCGTCCTGTCCCCTTTGCAGAAAAGCACCCCCAAAGCATGATGTTTCCACCCCCATGCTTCACGGTTGGGATGGTGTTCTTGGGATTGTACTCATCCTTCTTCCTCCAAACACGGCGAGTGGAGTTTATATCAAAAAGTTATATTTTGGTCTCATCTGACCACATGAGCTTCTCCCATGCCTCCTCTGGATCATCCAGATGGTCTTTGGCAATCTTCAGACGGGGCTGGTCATGTGCTGGCTTGAGCAGGGGATTTTAATCATGACGGTGTAGTGTGTTACTAATGGTAACCGCTGAGACTGGTCCCAGCTCTCTTCAGGTCATTGATCAGGTCCTCCCGTGTAGTTCTAGGCTGATTCCTCACCGTTCTCAGGATCATTGATACTCCACGAGGCCGGATCTTGCATGGAGCCCCAGTCCGAGGGAGATTGACAGACATCTTGAATTTCTTCCGTTTTCTAATAATTGCACCAACAGTTGTATCCTTCTCACCAAGCTGTTTGCCTTCTGTCCTGTAGCCCATCTCAGCCGTGTGCAGGTCCCTAGTGTCCTTAGACAGCTCTTTGGTCTTGCCATAGTGGAGAGGTTGGAGTCTGATTGATTGAGTGTGTGAACAGATGTCTTTTATACAGGTAACGAGTTCAAACAGGTGCAATTAATACAGGTAATGAGTGGAGGATAAGAGGACTTCTTAAAGACAAACTAAAAGGTCTGTGAGAGACAGAATTATTGCTGGTTGGTAGGTGATCAAATACTTATTTCATGCAATAAAATGGAAGTTAATTATATAAAAATCATACAATGTGATTTTCTGGATTTTTATTTTAGATTCTGTCTCTCACAGTTGAGGTGTACCTACGATGAACATTACAGATCTCTCCAATCTTTGTCAGTGGGAAAACTTGAAAAATCAGCAGTGAGTCAAATACTTATTTGCGCGCACGCGTGTGTGTGTGTGTGTTATTATTTTCACTCAATTGTATGGTAATATTTGCGTTTTTGTTGTGCAAATAATTGGATTAAATGTATTATATAGGATTTGAAAAGTGGGCTCACATTGACTGTTTCAACCAAGACCTCGCTTGCTTTCTACATCAACATAATTTTTGACCTAAATCACTTATTATATAGAAAAAAAAATATTTGTTTGTGGCAAAAAACTCTTGTACTCTGAGATCATAATATCATATTTTGCTTAAAGGGGAGCCTTTAGCCGTGGTGCATCTTACGTATTTAAAGGAGACCATATAAAGCTTAGAAACGTGTTTCCTTTTGGCACTGGATCTCAGTTCAAGGCTAATGCATGACTTTTCCTCCCACTTAAAATATTCTGAGCTGTGTGAAAGAAGAATTGTCAGATGTCTAGTTATAAATAGCTTTGATGGAATTAAACGTTTGCAGAATGGTTTTGAATACCTCATCCTTTGTTGGGTTTGAATGAAGGAATTCTGAAGAAAGGGATTTTGTGCAATGGCAGTTTAGCAGTACATTAAGACTTCGTTAAACCTGCTCAAGGTGCACGAGGAGTCGTTTGGTGAAAGTGGAGGTGGAAAGTGTTTTGCGAGAGCATTCGTTCACAATGAAGTGGATCCTTTGTATTTGTTATTCCGAGAAGTAAGAAAATGCCTTTTGTGTGCCGTGTGGGAGTGAGTCATTAATTAACTTTCAGTGCCTAATGAAAGAGCTCGAAGGAAAGAGACGCACTAATGAGATGAACAGCGGTGTAAATTAATGAACTTCAGTACAGGCGTATCAGTCACCAGTGCTGCTGACACCAATCCCTTCACGTCAGTCCGGCCTGTTAGCACTGGCCGCTTCTGTATCGTTAATATATGAGCGCAACACACCGCCAGAACGCACAGCTCGGTTGATTGACTGAATATTTGAATGAATAGATGTTAAAGTGTCACTTTTGTCATATCACTATGGCTCTTTTATAAATCATTTAATGGTTATAAAGCTATCAATAAATAGACCAAAGTAAAAGTGAGACTTAATTGAAGGAACAAACACAAGCTTTGTGTGGATTGTTGAAATGGAAGGGCTATAAAGCAGAGCAATGGACTGAAAAGGCATCTTTAAATGTAATTTCATCTTTATTACCACACTTTTCGCTCTTTAATTTATATTATGGAAATGACTGGACAGAAAATGTCAAATAAACAATACGGTTTGTAATATTTAGTTAAATCTGCTCATTACACTTTAAAGAAACCAATGCAGATATTCAGATGAGCTCATCGATTTGCACATTTAACATGTTCACGGTTCAATTATGCTGATTTATTAGATTAAATTAAGATTTCTAGTCACCTACAAAATGTAAAAAATACTTACTGTTCATCTTTTATAACAGCCCTGCATCTTGGGGAAAATTCAGCGGAAAAAAATACCTAATGTTACCTAATTAGATGATAAATATATTAATAAATATGAATCAAAAACATTCATGTAGACCTATTTTTTTCACGGTGTAACAATACATTATGGGTGACACTTTACATTACATTTAACTACATTAACATGAATAGCAATTAACAATTCTTCTAAAGCATTTATTCATCTTAGTATGCATAAAGTAAAGCATCATTTCCAGTCTGCAAAAGTGCCCCCCCACGAGGTCTGTAACTTTCTGTTGCTGTTTGTATGTGAAGTAAAACACTCACAGCAAACATCTGGGTCATGTTTGCATTTTCTTCACCTGAATCTTTCATACAGTACATGTGAAAAATGATTGAGAATTGAACAAGTTAAATTCACGTTCAAGTAATCTGTCTCAGAAGATAGGAACGTATTGTGGCAGTTTATGAAAAATACAAGACTTCTTTACCTTACAAACGCGATAAAATGCACATTTTGTAAGAATTGTGACATGTTTGAACAAAAACAGGCACTACTTTTGGAATCAGCACTGAAAAATGAGTAAGACTTCGTTGGGCAAATATGGTGCATGGTGGTGTGATGTGCAGGATTATACGAAGTCTCTCCCAAATTGTAGTTCATAAAAAAGTTGAAGGTGCTTGTATAGCATACCATTTTCAACTGATTCTCTTCATCCTTTTTAGGCTAACTGGCTTGAATTGTCCAAACGTGCAAAAGCGGCGTACTTTGCCCACTTTGTAGAAGTATGTGAATTGCTCTTTATCTAACATTAACACTCCTTTGTGTTTGAGAAGGCTGCTGTTTAAACCACAATACTAGTCGTTGATTCATTAAAAATCATTTTAGCTTTTGAATGTGTTAACCATCACCACCTCGGCCTTATTACTGCAGATAGTGTGGACTCTTGGCTCTTCCTAATTAAAATGCCATGCCTGCTTGTGTTTATTTATATCTTTTTTTTTAAAGCCTGCACATTTTCATTCAGAGAGCCGTTCTGATCGTGACCCAGACTGCACCTCCACAATCTGTTCTTGATGAATTCTTTTATTGTTGCTGATGTGGGACTCGTCCATCAGTATTTCATTCTCAAACCACTGAACTCCAGACAGAACTGGAACTGGAACGCATCAGAGAATATCTTTCAAACTTTTATTTGAAAAATAATAAAATGAATGTTTCTTGATAATAATGTTGTTGTTTATAACAGTACATTTAAATGTGAAAATGTACAGAATTTGAAAGCACACAAAGCAAATCATAAGATATACAAGACATTGCAGAGGCTATATATTTATATATCTATATATCCTCACAAACACACACATTTATATTATATCCTATGAGTCAAATTATGCTTGCTGTGATGAATGTTTATCTTATAAGCAGGGGTGTGAAGTAACGGATTACAAATACTCATGTCACGTTACAGTAATTACGTAGTTTTGATCAGGAATTGTAGTTGAGTAGTTTAAAGACTGTACTTTTACTTGAGTACATTTTAAGTGATTTATCGGTACTTTTAATCCGCTATTTTCCTCCGTTTGTGGTCGTTACATGCTTATTTTAATTATTTGTATCCATCAACGTGATTGGATAGAGAGAGAGAGTAATCGGTCTCATGACTTTAATCAAATTGTGCATAGAAAACTTTAACCGCCAACTGTTGTTTATCATGGCTGCCAGAAGTGCATTCTTCAGGCATCAATTCAGTCGAGTTATCAGCATCTTCCTCTAATGTGTTAAGGTACATTTGGGATTTCTGCTTACTAAATGATTTGTATATATGCTTGCCTATCTACAAGGCCTGAAATGTGGTGTGAGGTTGTGGGTATTGCGGTATACTCACTCAGAGACGCGCGATGTGCGCTGTCTCGTCTCTCCCTCGCGTGTGTTCTGCTGCAGTCACTTGGATAACTCGTTGTTGCTTGTTGACATTTGACGAGTTTGAGCGCGTGATGCGCGCTGTGAAAAAGTGTTTTGGAAACACTATAACAATTGGAAATAATTTACTCAAACTGAATAACAGAATGTACAACTTTTAAAAAATATATTTTTTTTTGCAGTGTACAGCATTTATTATGACGGGGTAGAATCCACAGCTCAGTACTCACTACTCAATACTCATGAGTACTTTTAAATAGGCTACTCTTTTACTCTTACTCAAGTCGTTTTTTGGAAAGTACATTACTCTACTCGCACTATATTTTTTGGAAGGTAATTGTACTTTTACTTGAGTATGTTTTGTCAGTACTCTTTTCACCACTGCTTAAGTGTTTTAACTGTCTTATTTGACCTTTAGGACTATTATAAAAATATATACAGGTGCATCTCAATAAATTAGAATTTTGTGGAAAAGTTAATTTATTGAAACTCATGTATTAAATCAATTCAATGCACACAGACTGAAGTAGTTTAAGTCTTTGGTTCTTTTAATTGTGATGATTTTGGCTCACATTTAACAAAAACCCACCAATTCACTATCTCAACTAATTAAAATATGGTGATTATGCTAATCAACTCAAAACACCTGCAAAGGTTTCCTGAGCCTTCAAAATGGTCTCTCAGTTTGGTTCACTAGACTACACAATCATGGGGAAGACTGCTGATCTGACAGTTGTTCAGAAGACAATCATTGACACCCTTCACAAGGAGGGTAAGACACAAACATTCATTACCAAAGAAGCTGTTCACAGAGTGCTGTATCCAAGCATGTTAACAGAAAGTTGAGTGGAAGGAAAAAGATGCAGAACCAACCGAGAGAACCGCAGCCTTATGAGGATTGTCAAGCAAAATGTATTCAAGAATTTGGGTGAACTTCACAAGGAATGGACTGAGGCTGGGGTCAAGACATCAAGAGCACCACACACAGACGTGTCGAGGAATTTGTCTACAGTTGTCGTCAGAGGCGTCTTACCTGGACTAAGAAGAAGAAGAACTGGACTGTTGCCCAGTGGTCCAAAGTCCTCTTTTCAGATGAGAGCAAGTTTTGTATTTCATTTGGAAACCAAGGTCCTAGAGTCTGGAGGAAGGGTGGAGAAGCTCATAGCCCAAGTTTCTTGAAGTCCAGTGTTAAGTTTCCACAGTCTGTGATGATCGGGGGTGCAATGTCATCTGCTGGTTTGGTCCATTGTGTTTTTTGAAAACCAAAGTCACTGCACCCGTTTACCAAGACATTTTGGAGCACTTCATGCTTCCTTCTGCTGACCAGCTTTTTAAAGATGCTGATTTCATTTTCCAGCAGGATTTGGCACCTGCCCACACTGCCAGAAGCACCAACAGTTGGTTAAATGACCATGGTGTTGTGTGCTTGACTGGCCAGCAAACTCACCAGACCTGAACATCGAGAATCTATGGGGTATTGTCAAGAGGAAAATGAGAAACAAGAGACTGAAACATGCAGATGAGCTGAAGGCCACTGTAAAAGAAACCTGGGCTTCATACCACCTCAGCAGTGCCACAAACTGATCACCTCCATGCCACGCCGAATTGAGGCAGTAATTAAAGCAAAAGGAGCCCCTACCAAGTATTGAGTACATATACAGTAAATGAACATACTTTCCAGAAGGCCAACATTTCACACTTTTTTTTATTTTTTATTATTGGTCTTATGAAGTATTATAATTTGTTGAGAGTGAATTGGTGTGTTTTTGTTAAATGTGAGCCAAAATCATCACAATTAAAAGAACCAAAGACTGAAACTACTTCAGTCTGTGTGCATTGAATTTCATTACTTTACTTACTTTTTAGTAATTTAGCAGAAGATATATATGTGTATATATATATATATATATATATATATATATATATTTATTCAAAGTGACTTACAAATAAGAAAAATAAGGCTCAGTGGTTAGAGCGTTGTGTTAGCAGCGCAAAGGTTGTGGGTTCGATTCCCAGGGAACACATATACTGACAAAAAATGTATAAGCTGAATGCACTGTAAGTCGCTTTGGATAAAAGTGTCTGCTAAATGCATAAAATGTAAATATATACACATTTAAGAAATTAAAATGCATACAACACCATTTCAAAACTAAACATTTCAAATGAAAACAAAAAATAAAGCTAAAAACAATTCAAAATATTAAAACAACAAAAGGTAAGGGTATAACAATTATTCTAACATGACACTAAGCCAAACACACACACACACACACACATATATATATATATATATATATATATATATATATATATATATATATATATTTAATATATGTATATGTGTGTTATTTCATTTCCATGTAGTATGTTGAAGTTACATTACTAAAATAACTTAAATTTATTAAAACTAAGGGAAATATCTATAGAGACATAATACATTAATTCATAATTTATCTAAAATTTAAATCGATGACAAATCAAACGGCAGTAGTTTCAGTATCAAAAACTAAACCTGCCAAACACACATGCTAACAAATAACAACTTACACATAGTAAGAATTGGTTATAAAAACTAAAACAGAAGGGAAAAACAGTAAGAAAGATGATCAATAAAAAGCGATACTGATATCCCTTGACAGTGTCTCTGCCCGGTGGAGTCGCACGGTAGAGTCGATGGTCTTTACACTCTTCGGTCTTCACGCGAAGACATATTTAATACACGAGTTTCACAATTTGAGTTGAATTACTGAAATAAATTAACTTTTCCACGACATTCTAATTTATTGAGATGTACCTATATATATATATATATATATGATATGTTATTTAAAAGATTATTAATCTTTCTTGAGTTTCCCAGATCTAGAAATGACATCTTGATTTATAGTTGTTATATCTAATCCATTTGAATGCTTGTTTTGCTTTAATCCTGGTTTATTTTGAACACATTTTAAGTTGTCTTGAGACCCTCTGTTTCAGAACCTCTCTTCTTATATGCACTGTGCTTCAAATATTAGATGTAGCTGGATTGCAAGCTTGTATAAGCCTTCATTGATAATGAGTGGAAATGGTTGTTTTGTGTGGTTTATATCTGAGGATATTGTTTCCAAGCAGCAACAAACCTTTATCAAGCATTACGACTCACAAAAACGTACCATGGTAACCACATTTTCTGCCAAAATACCTTAGTAACTGCATTTATTTTTAGTACTAAAACACAAAATTGTTACATTTAGTTTAATAAGGTGTTGTGGATTCTTATGGGGAGGTTAGTAATGATGTTCTGGATGTTTACTGGCCAGAAGTCAGAAGATCCCTCCCTGTAGTCTCTGTTATTCATGTCTGTAGACATGGCTTGGTTCCCTCCTTCAGTATAAATATAAGGTCACTTGCTCTATTACTCTAGTAAGTTTCTGAAACATTACTGTAAGTTAGTCAGTTATGCAAATACCCTGTAGAGTGACACTGAGAATGCACCAGGCACTTGCATTATGTAATAAAATGCATTTGGACACATTTAGCCTGCAAACATTTAGTGTACTTGAGTTTGGATTCGGACTAAAGGGAATTTTATTGACACTGCACTCGTGTCTCTGGCTCGGTTTAAATTTGGTATTAAGATGAATTTTTGTCAGTGCAGTCAAAAGTGGACAATGTTAAATACAGGTGTAAACCGTAACATAAGACATTTTAAGCTTGTTCAGAGGTAGTTGACAAAAGCATTCGATCAAATTGCTTTGCTTTGAATGAATACGTTCGAATAGCCACAAACTCACCAACCTGACTTTTGAGAGGGTACACCAAATAAAATCAATTCCAACTGAATTATGTTGTGCCGAAACACACAAGTTTTGATTAAAATTAATGTTAGCATTCCATCCTCTCCGTTCGCTTCCTTTCCTGCATGCTTGTAAGCCTTGTAATGGTAAATGGTATTGGTTCAATCGTATTTGTGCGCTTTGTTCAATAGTATTTGGCGCTCTTATGAAAGATGTAGAGTGTGATGAAATACGGAAGGGTCTAGACGAAATACGAATACAAGTGGTCACACAAGACTCATAACACATGCAAGACCTCACCTTTGTCATTTTATCACCCTGAAGTTGTTCTAAACCTGAACAAGTTTTTCTTCTATTGAACAGAAAAAAAAATATTTTGAAGAATGACAGTTGAGACAGTTGAAAATCAGACAGTTGATGGTAGCCATTGACTTCCATAGTATGGAAAAAAAATACAATGGCTACCGTCAGCTGTTTGGAACATCTTGAAGGTGAGTAAATGATTTCAGAATTTTCATTTTGGGGTGAACTATCCCTTCTTTATAATGGAAAAAGATACTTAAAATTATGAAAATGTTCATCACACTAAAAAAACTGTTCACTGAAAGGTCTTTGGGAAACCCAAAATGGTTCTTCTATGGCATCATTGTGGGAAAAACAAACTCTTTTTGGAATCTTTATTTTTAATCGTGTAGGTGAAACTTTGAATCATTAACCTGAGCCACAATAGTACTAATCTTTGTCATAGCAATAATACAGTATGCCTATAAATCATAGAATGATATGGGTTCTCAGTCAAAGGAAGAGTTCGGCTTGCTTAAGAGAATCTTTATTCTAATTTATCTTTAAATGGCAGTGATGTCTATCACAAGTTATCGCTATTTTACTGTAGTAGTAATAACAGCTAGTGGATATGGTGTTTATGTTTATGCTATGTTACAAAGCAATTTTTTTTATTTTACTTAAATTCATAAACGTTATGGCAACCTAAGGAAGGAGATACTTTGGAAAAAATGTGTGAAAAACCCAGATGAGATTTGCTTTCTTGTTCCTCATTCTCTAGTGACGACAGAGGCTGATGGGTGGCTTATCGCAGGTTATCAGTTGATTTGTACAAACATGCTCCAGTAGTTAAAAATCCATTGTTTAAATCAACAAAGCAGCACATCAGATATATTTAGCTGATATGGGATTTGAGTGCGGAGGTGCGGATTACAGTGAGAAAACATCAACAAAAGCACATATCTAAGATCTCTCACACACTTCGGGATGTTTGTCTTTTGTATGCTGTTCATTAAATTCATTCACATTGACTGCGGAAATTACACCTGTATCCACAACCGTGAGGCCTTTCATTTTAAACCGGTGTCTGTGTGCGACAGTCGATCGTACGGCAGGATAGGTTCGACTTAACCTGATCTGTTCATTCAATACGGCAGGATTCACAAAGTGAGACTGACAGAAGAACATATATTTCTTTGTTTTTATTTTCATTTTGCGTGTCATTGTCTTCGCTGTACATATGCTAGCGGGGGTGGCTAGCGGTGTCCATCGCCAGAGCGTTGCAAAACGGCCATCTGTCTGCAATGTCTGTCAATACACAATCCAATAAGACAGGCAATGTAATTCACAGGAGGCCTTTCACACTTCTAGAGTCCAAAGGGAGCGCTGACACGCCGCAGGTTTGGATCTAGTGTCACATCCTCGCTGAACGTGTGCACGGCATGATAGCGGGTATTTAGCACTCGTTTATTTAGCACATCCTATTATGTGGATGTGTGTGTTGTTCGGATTCGTTCTCATTATCGCTCTCTCTCTCACACATTACTTTCATGTTCACTGTTACCTGGGTAATTGTTTGTGAGTGTGTGTTGTTTCCAGGTCTGCTGGGATGGACGGTAATTCCTCCCCGTTCATGTTCCTCAACCTTTCGGCAGCTGTTTGGATCTCTGGAGGAAGTTCACCTGTAACTCTAATACAGCATCAAATGGAGCTCTGTAACATCTGCTCAGCCGCTGAAACATCTCTGAGAATAATGCATTTAAACAGGGTTTCTGTGGGTCTTCAAACATCTTTAAGAGTCTTAATTGACAAATTAAGGCCTTAAAAGTCTTCAAATCATAGTCATGTCTATATGTTGAATGCAAAAAAAGGAATATTTTCCTCTGTATTTTTGTCATTTTCCTGTTCAAATATCTAGACATCCTTAAATCAAGGTTTACATTTCATTGAGATGGAAAATGGAGATGTGAAGTCTTATTTTCTGAGAATTTGAACAAAAGTGAGTTTTACTTGAAACAAGAACAGATATCTATCAATGGGCAAAGAATATAAAGAAAGGACACTGGCATATTTCACTTCATCTCGTATGCCATTTTATACTCGTAAATGCATATTGATTTAAGAATCGTTGGACATGTTTTACTGGTAAATGAGACCAAAACACAGGAGGGACAGCAGTGTGATCAGACGTTCTTTACCAAAAAAAAAGATCAATCTGTTGGAAGTTTTATTTTTAACCTGTTAATAATAAAGTGTTAAGATAACACATTTTATATTCTAAATGTTAGCTTTATGGAATGCTTGTGAATTTTTAACTGTTTGTTACAATTTGCCTTTTTCTTGTTGTTGTTTTTTGCACGTCACCTAAAATTAATTTTCATTGAAACAATGCAATTTTAGTTAAAATAATTAATGTGACATAAATTATTGACTACGTTTAAAGGACATACATTGTCTAAAACCTTAAAAATGAACACGGGCTGTGGGCTATTTAGGCTGGTGCACACCGTTACTAATGATGACATTTATTGAACTTTAACTGAATATCAAGCTTATTTACCTGTAAGTAAATTATGCTTAATGTACAGTTATATTAAAATAACGATGTCAGGCATCATGTATTTTCTTGTGTGTTAGATTGCTGTGGTTTACTTCGTTCTCTGACATTGCTGGTGAGGTTTGTTTTCTCTTATGCCGTGATCTGGGCAATAAGGGCATTTTTCCTCACTACAAGCGGCTGATTACTCGTCTCTTCACTGTGGGAGCGTCTGGCTGTCACGATGTCCTGTAACAATTACCTTCTGAATCTTCCTCTAATTAAGGGCTAGCCTTCATACTCATAATTTAGCATAAAGTGCAATTTCCAGCGTTTATTATTCCATGAATTAAGTGACGTGAACTCAACACATTTCCACATTTTTTATGGTATTGAATTAAGTTGATTAATGACAATTAAAGCTGGTTTTACCAGCTATTTAATTAAGGAGATGACATCATGCTACTGTGCAGATGTTGTGTTATAATAAAATGTGATGCTTTTGACCTATCAGCGTTAATTGAAATGAGATTCTTGTCTAAATCTTTTAATTTGTTTATTGCAGATATCCTCTCTGACTCTGGTATGAGCAGTTGATCCAATCAGAAATGGCACAGCACTACATGCAGGTATGAGCCGTGTCCAAAACAATTATTAAAACCGCATTTGGAGGTAGTTAATAATGCATATGAAATCTGTACAGAAGGGATGCGTGTTATGAGGTATAAACAGAAATCTGTCTCGCCTGACCACTTGTGATCGGATAACCCGAGACGGATTTTAATCCCAGGTGTAAACGGGGCGCGCGTCTTATCTTCAGCACATCCTCTCATCCGTTACCGGTGTCAGGAGTGCAGGACTTTTGTTTGTTTCTGTCCAAGCCTGTCAGGTTCTTCACCGCTGCTTCATCTGTGCCTGTGATTGTGAACTAATTCACTACTCTTTCAGATAAAATGGTACAAAAGCTGTCATTGGGGCGGTTGCCTTTCAGACGGTACCAATATGCACCCTTTAGGTACAAAATTTCTCCCCTTAGGTACTAATATGTATATTTGAGGTAGTAATATGCACCCTTTACGTAAGGTACAATGGTGTACTTGAAATTGTTCCACCCCAGTGACAGCTTTTGAACCTTTTTTCTGAAAGTATGCCTCTTGAACAGTGTAATATCCAGGAGAGAGCCGAGAAAATGCTTCCGCACAATCACAGCCACTCAGAATATAGATTGATATTTAAGCTGCTTACACGTCATGTCAGAATAGCAGACATGAATAACAGCAGTTAGTTAGGCATGTTTCTTTAACTGCTTTTGAATAGTCTTTCTATTTAAAGGCAGGTGTGCATTGACAAAATACATAGTTTACAAGGAACATACACCACTGTTGAAAAGTTTAGATTGGGAAGATTTTTTAAGAATTCTCTTCAGTGAAGTCACCAAGGCTGCATTTATTTGTTAAAAAATACAGTAAAACAGGAATGTTCTGAATTAAAATTTAAAATAACTGATTTCTATTTGAATATAAATTGAAATGTGATTTATTTCTGTGATGCAAAACCGAATTTTCAGTATCATTACTCCAGTGTGTCACATGATTCTTAAGATAATTCAGTGAACAGCATTTATTTGAAATCAAATCTTTTGAAACTTCATAAATGTCTTTGTTGTCACTTTAGATCAACTTAATGCATCCTTGCTGAATAAAAGCATTCATTTCATTTAAAAAAAAAATCACATTACTGACCTGAAACTTTTAAGTGGCAGTGCAAATCGGGAAGAAAGTTATAATAGACAATAATTCATCAGCGCCGTATTTCTTTGGAGGGATTTGACTTGTATTTTTCACTGTCTGTGGGAAGGAGTCACATACAGAGTGATCAGTCACATGACATTTATGGATTTGCAAAAAAGGCCACTTTTTTTCTGGAACCGGCATCCAGGCTGTGCACTTCAGGGCTAAATAAGCTATTGTGATGGATGGGAATGCTTAATGGATATTTTCCAGGTATATCAGAGCTCCTTGGAAGAGAAGCTACCTGTCAGAAGACCAAATAGAAGCCATGTTTGAAGATCCCACCATAAGACCACAGAAAATGTCAAGACCTCCATCACAGTGCTGCCTCAAGCCTCCTTACAGTATCTGTTCCCGCCTCCAGCCATCTCTTCATCTCATCATGTTTCATGGCCAACATGCAAGCAAGGTTTTTATGCAGTGCCGATGGAAACCTCACTGCTACGAGGTGCGCTATAGGTCATTTCCTATCATTTGAGATCTGGACCACCACTGACAGACTTCACCCAACTGCAGCGTGCAGGACTGTGAAAGAAATACAGGAGTGGACAGAAGGAACGACACTGGCCCAGAAGTAAGCGTTCGCTCAACATTTAGTTTCCATGGCAACAGTAATTAATCTAATGAATAGGATTGAAGTAAGAGGTTATGATTATGTTGTCATTACCCATGTATGGGTCAGTCAGTAATGTCAATGATGGTCTCGTATCAGTCACATTATAAATGATACTAATGATAATGCCATTGCTAATGATTTCAGTTGCTGTGACACAAGCAGTATGCAGTAGTCATGTGAGGCTTGCAGTCTATGCAGTGGAGGGAAATGAACACAAATCCTGTACTTGATTTAAAGTACAAAGATCCTGATGACAAAGTGTGACAGTACTTCAAATTACTTACAGTATTATTAAGTATTTACTTATGACTGTACACTATATTTCAATTTTCAGAAAAGTCTTCTATGCTCACCAAGGCTGTATTTATTTGATTAAAAAGTTAAATATTATTTATTCTAAAATAACCTATTTCTATTTGAATATATTTTAAAATGTCATTTTATTTCTGTGGTCAAAGCTGAATTTTCAGCATCATTACTTCTGTTGTCAGTGTCATGATCCTCCAGAAATCATTCTAATATGCTGATTTACTGCTTAAGAAACATATATATTTTTGCAGTCAAAACTGTGACATTATCAGGAGTATTTGATCAATAGAAAGTTAAAAATATCATTATACAGTCACGTTTGATTAGTTTAATGTGTCATTTGCTAAATAACATTATATTCTTTTAAATACAATCTTATTGACCTTAAATTTTGAACAGTGGTGAACTTATCAAAAGTAGTATTCATCTAAAAGGACATAATTCATTTATTTGGTCACTGTAAAGCCTCACATTCTTTTAAAAAACAGGCATGTCAAATATGTTAATGTAACTCAAATTAAATGATTACGCTTTGAAATGTAGTGAAGTAACAGTTTTCCGAAATAAAACTAATAGTGCAAAAGTTCTCTGGACTGCTTTTATAATGATGCTTTTATCCCTTTTGTTGTTTTACAGTCCCTGCACGTTCTTCGAAACATCTCAACACGGGTGAGTAAACTCTTCATTTTTTTGAGGAAATATCCCTTTAAGAGTTTTGCTTAAGACCACAATCTTAATACCTCATAGCTTGCAGGGTTTGCAACCTTTCGTTTACCAACACAGTACATGAATGCGGTTTATTACTGGACCAGCATGACTCAAACCTCCTTTAGCCTAGTTACACGGCATCAATAACCTGCAACAGATTTGAGGTCTAATCGAGTTTGAACTCGCTGCTCGCCCCACAACGCATCTCCTTCAACCACCCACACAAACTTCCACTCATACACATTCAGTTGGCCGCTGCAGATAAATATGGGCAGGACTGGCCGAACCAGGCTGGCCATGCAGACAGGACTGCAACAGGCCAGGCAAGCATCTGAAGGATTACAAATTTTATTTTAAATGTTTAATTTAGATACACTTCCTGACTAAAGAAAGTGTCAGGAAATACAGATGTTTGAGAGCGTTTCCTGACCATTTGAGCTCGAGACAACGGTGCCTTTTGTCTCTTATGTTAATGGTAAGATCAAGGAGTCAGATTCAACCTTTGTTAGGTTTATTGGACCACGGGAAGGTTCCTGTAATTAACTAACGCCTCCCTCAGATGTTTGCTTTGTTTGATGTTTGTCTCCACCTCTAAGAATCCCTCCTCCAAAAATACCTATAAGATACCCTGTAAAAATGACTTAGATGAGATCTTCGATGACTGCAGATAACAACACATGTCATAGAATAAAGAAATTCTGCTGACGATCCAATCCGAAGTCTCCTGGTCTTCTCTTCTGAGTTTTCTACACTTTAGAAGAACAAAGTTTTCAACAGATGCTGCCGTGAACCCGGATAGAGTTCCAGCTTTCTCATCTTTTGGAATCCAGCGAAACTTCAAACTGAACAAGGATTCCCAGACTGAAATTTTCTCTGGTGAGTGCTGTCTCTAATCCGAAAGAACCTAAGACCAGTACAAATTTTTGTATCCTCTGTGCCGTCAGAGAAGAGTTAACATACATCTGTAGGGTTTTGTTTAACTAAAGGTTATCCTCTGTTTTCAGACAGGGAAGAGTTTATCCTCTGTTCTTGTAGGCAGGGAAGGTTATCCTCTGTTTTCAGGCAGGGAAGGTTGGCATTACGTGCTAATTTTTGGTTTATCCTCTGTTCTTTCAGGCAGGGAAGGTTAGCATTACGTGCTAATTTTTGGTTTATCCTCTGTTCTGTTCAGGCAGGGAAGATTTAGCATTACGTGCTAATATTTGTTATCCTCTGTTTTGGCAGGGAAGAATTGGTTATCCTCTGTTCATGCAGGGAAGATTAGCGTAAAGTGCTAGTGAATTGTGTTATCCTCTGCTTTGCCAGGGAAGGTTAACAATAGTTGATCTGTGTTAACAAGTGTACCCTCTGTTGATCAGAGAAGTTTTAGTGTTTTGATTGTGTGATAACAAAGAAACTCACAAAATGTTTAGAAAGAATGCTAGACTGATCCCCACAACTGAAAAAGGTGGTCTAGCGACTCCTTTGTGGTCAGATAGCGAATTCAAATCACTTTTAGGAGTGCAAATGAACATAATAGTCACTGAGAAAGTTAGACAAGAACTAACTCAGAAATATGAGATCCATCCAGACAAGACTTGGTCTGTAGATGAGTGTAAAAGGTACTGGGAGCATGTATTCGCAAGAACAATGTGAAAGGCATTATCTGCCACAGAGAATTTGGTTTAGCACACAACAGTCTCAGCGTAACTCAGAGCTAGAGAAACAGAACAATGAGCTCCGTGCTAGAATATACACTTTGACCAAGAAATTGAACCTCAAGAAAGAGGCAAAACTGATGTGGAAGTAAGTCAGCCTGATAACATTTACCCTGATTTACAAGCGTTTTTGAAACAGATGTAGCTCTCAATCAGTAACTGATGTGCCTGTAAATTCCTTCAATGTGTGTGGTGCGAGGAGGAGATCTCAGGGATTGAGGAAACTGATAGTGTTCCTCTCAATTCTTCTGTGGTGCAAATACAAACTGTTGCCAAAGCTTTAGGTCCTAAAGATATAGAGAGACTATCTCAAAGTTTACCAGCAGCACGCACACATTTTTCTGAATTTAGAAGAACATTGATCAGTAAATGCGTCTTTATGACATGTCGTTGACAGAAGTCACGCAGCTGATGTCACAAATACTAACTGAATCTGAATTCAACAGTTTTGAATCTGCTGTCACTTCTGAACTACGAAATGCCAGTAAGGGTGATTTAAGAGAAGGTATTTTGAAAATCCTAAAGAATATCTTAGGACCCAAAATAGATTGGTCTAGAATTACTACCTGTGTGCAAAGGAAAGAAGAAACTGTGAGTGAATATACTGAGAGATTTTGTCAGTCAGCTGTAATCTACAGTGGAATTGTTGATGACCCTGAAAGTGTGCTAGATGACAAGGGACCCTTGGTTCGTATCTGGTCAGATGGCCTTGTAGCCGAATACAGAAAAGCTTTACCATTCTTAGATCTAACTTGGTCTAACAGAACTCTCAGAAGTAACCTAGACAGGTTAACTACATGGGAAAGAGATGCTGATGTCAAAGCAAAAGTAAGAGTAGCAGCAGCTACGTTTAACACAACGAAACAAGACAATAGATGGTCTAAAAGAGAAAGCAAATGCAAATACTGTGAAAAATTTGGACATTGGGAGAAAGAGTGTAGGAAGAAGTTGCAAGATAGTAAAAGAAATGCTATGCATAATTCTGCTCCTTCTCAGCCTGCACACAACCCTGAAGTAGTTCCGCCAGTGACCACTGAAACTGTGGTACAGATAGTTCAGGCTCTTCTAAGAGCACAACAAGACCAGGAAAAAACTAATTATTGGGGCTGTGAGTAGCTACCTTTCCCTGTAATCCAACACAATGACCAAAGAATTTTTGTGAAAGGTAGCATAAAAGAGAAAGAGATTGATTTTTGCTTGATACAGGTGCAGAAATTACAGTAATTCCTACAAAATTGGCACAAGGTTTAAACATCCCATACAAGAAAACCAAACTTTGTTTAACTGGTGTAATAGGTGAAGATTCTGTTTTGTATGAAACTCCCATAGAGGTACAATTTGGCCCAAAAACTCTGACTACAAAATTGCTATGCGCTCCATTAAATACAGGTGCATTTTAGGCATGGATCTTCTGAGACAAATAAATCTAACTTTAGACATGTCCTCAGAATCTACTAGCATAAAAATTTCCTCAGCACAGATTTCTACCAATAATGCAACCCCTCCCGAGTATGTTTTCTTACAGAATCATCCAATTTGGGCTAAAGACAAGGATGATTGTGGGTTGTTGACAGGTGTAGAACCAGTTAAATTGACAGGAACTCCACCTCCGGTCACCAAACAATATCCGATTAATAAGGAAGCTATACAGGAATCAAACTTATTGTAGAAAATTTGCTGATGCAAGGAGTGCTAGTTAAAACCAACAGTCCATGTAATTCACCCATATGGCCCATCAAGAAATCTAATGGGACATGGAGACTTACAATAGACTACAGAGTAGCCAATAAACATATTGAAAAAATCACCCCCCTAGTGGCAGATCCATCTACAATTTGTAATGGCTTACCATTAGATTGTAAGATTTTTTCAGTAATTGATATGTCTAATGGATTCTTTTCTGTTGCACTCTGACAGCCAGCCATGGTTAGCTTTCACAGTTGACTATGAACAATACCAGTGGACACGATTGCCACAGGGATTTCAAAACTCCCCAACCATATATCATCAGGCTGTCAGACGTGATTTGTGTGACCCAGAATGTCCGTAAAACAGTCCACTATGATCCAATATGTTGATGATATTTTGATTGCCTCAACAGATCATGAGGTACATCAAACTGAATTGGCATCATTGTTGGACTATTTGCATAAAAGGACACAAATGCAGCTTTCACAAAGCTCAAGTTGCTAAAAAGCAAGTCACATTTCTGGGTCAAACAATTGGTGCAGGAAATAGATCCATTACACAGGATCGAGCGGCTTCAGTCAAAGCCATACCTCCGCCTAATACCATTAAAACACTCCGCTCATTTTTAGGAACAACAGGTTATTGTAGACCTTGGATTGAAGACTATGCCTCGATTGCTCAGCCTCTCTATGATTTGTTGAAAGGCCATGGTAAAGATTCAGATACTGTTTGTATGGAAGAACTTCATCTCAAAGCTTTTAATGATTTGAAGAGAGCACTATGTCAAGCACCAGCATTAGGAATTGCCCAATCTGATAGACCCTTTGTGCTTTATGTCCATGAACACTTAGGCTTTATGACTGCATGTCTAATGCAAGATCATGGGGCAGCTTACGCCCAATTCATTACTATTCGGTAAACTTGACATAGTCGTCAAGGTATGGGCCCATGCCTCAGAGCAGTACAGGCAGTTCATCTAGCGCTTCAGGCTTCATCAGGAATGGTGTTAGGTCAGACTGTAAACGTAAAATGCCCTCACACAGTGTCCGCACTAATGAATCAAGCAAAAGTCACTTCTGTCACCTCCTCCGTTGGGGAAATTGGTTAGCAACTCTCACAGCCCCGAATATTGTTATACAGCGTGCACCAGTCACGAACCCATCCTCATGTATGATGTCTGCAATGACTGAATTTGTGTTAGAGGATGAAGGCGAAATGACTCATGATTGTGTTACGCTTACATATGCAGCGACAAGTGAAATAGCAGAAACTCCCATAGAGAACGCAGAATTGAGTTGTTTGTTGATGGTTCAGCTCAAGTTATTGAAGGTAACAGACGAGCAGGATATGCAGTCACTTCCACCACTGAAGTAGTTGCTTCAGGTCGTCTTCAGATCATTTTTCAGCTCAAGCTGCAGAACTAGTAGCCTTAACTAGAGCATGCACGCTAGCTTCAGGATCGGTTGCAAATATCTACACAGATTCCAGGTATGCTTTTGGGGTAATTCATGATTTTGGTGTCATTTGGCAAACCAGAAAATTTCTAACTTCTGCTGGATCCCCATTAAGCATGCTGGATTAGTGAAAGATTTAATGTTTGCCATGAAACTCCCAAAGAAATTAGCAGTGATCAAAGTGAAAGCACATCTCACAACTAATACTACGGAAGCTAAAGGTAATGCTCTTGCTGATGTAGCGGCTAAACAGGCTTGTTTCTATGCAACTGTACAAGTGTGTTCAGGTAGTACAGCACAGAAGATAATTCTACCTCCTGAATCAATCGTTGATCTGTATAAAGCGTTCCTCTATATGAAGCATGGACATGGTTAGACAAAGGAGCCACTGTGGATTCATCCGGCTGCTGGACCAAAGGGGAAAGTATGTTGCTCCCGAATCACTGTTGCCATATTTGGCTCAACAAATACACAGTTTGGGTCATAGTGGTCCAGCAACGATGAATCACAGGTTCTCAAATCAATGGTGGAATCCAAAATTCAGAAACGCAGCCACTGAAACAGTCAAGAGATGTGTTACATGTCAGAAAAATAATGATGTACCAGCAACCATTACACCAGCAGCACATACCCCAGCTCCACCAGGGCCATTTCGTCACCTGCAAGTTGATTACATATCGTTGCCCCTTGTAAAGGAAAAACTGACGTTTGGTAGTAATAGACAAGTTCTCAAGATGGGTAGAAGCTTATCCAACAGGGCGCTACAGCTGCACATACTGCTAAACGTCTTGTCACTGATTTCATTCCCAGATGGGGATTACCAGATTGCATTGACTCAGATCAAGGTACCCACTTCACAGGACAGGTAGTCAAGGAAGTGTCTAGAATGTTGAAGATTAAGTGGAACCTTCACTGCCCCTATAGGCCACAAGCATCAGGACAGGTTGAACGATCAAACAGAACAATCAAAACCAGGCTAAGCAAAATGCATCAGGAAGGAGTACCATGGGTTGAAGCACTGCCCGCAGTACTGTGTAGTATGAGAGCATCACCTAACAGATCAGTAGGACTGAGCCCTCATGAGATTATTACTGGGCCCAATGCAGATGCCAGGTGTGATTGATCTTAGAAATGCTGATGTGCACATTGCTTCAGATGCCCTGATCGCTTACTGTGAAAACCTCACAAAGGCAGTGCAGAGTGCCAAAGAGAGAGTTGAGTCGTGTTGGCAGACTCCACCAGAAGGTGGACACACAATCGTCCCAGGTCAATGGGTCATGATAAAGACATTCAAAAACAAGCCATTAGAGCCTAAGTGGTACGGACCACATCAAGTGATGTTGATTACAGCAGCTGCAGTATTGTGTCAGGGAAGGAAAACTTGGACTCATGTGTCACATATTAAGGTTGTTCCTCCCCCTGCAGGGATAGGATAGGGCAGACACAAGAACCAGTGAGGAGCCCAGGGAAGAACCGAAAGCAACAGGCTTCGGGGGCCAACCCTGAGGTGAAGATTTCCTCATAGGCCTTTCCTCCATTAGTCCATCCTTTCCTCACTGTTCTTTAGGTGTCAGGAATTGAGAAATAGGGAAAGAAGGAACAACCATAGCAGACTATATTTTGAACAGAGGATACAACCCTAATGTATGCAGACTCTACAAATACTGCTCTGTGCCGTTGTTCTCTCTTGTTTGTGTTTCTTTCTTCCTCTGTGCAGATAACATTTGATGGCTGTCCTGAGATCCATATGCACCACCCTTCTCACCTGCGGATGAAGCCACAACCTCTAGAAAACAACCAGACCCATTGCCAACTATCACACAAGAAAGAAAGAAGAAAGAAAAGAAGAAAAAATACACAACGCAGAGACTCACATACGATCTTTCAGCAAAACTAATTGCATGTTTTGTTTCTGTGTCAGCATGCAATTACATATAAGCAACACAGAACATGTACACTGTGCCTGTAACGATTACAAGTTACAAGAATTAACTTTTAAGTGTCTAAATTTGTATTTTTGTGAGAGTTATTAGAACTCTCAAAGAGGGATTGAAGGATTACAAATTTTATTTTAAATGTTTAATTTAGATACACTTCCTGACTAAAGAAAGTGTCAGGAAATACAGATGTTTGAGAGCGTTTCCTGACCATTTGAGCTCGAGACAACGGTGCCTTTTGTCTCTTATGTTAATGGTAAGATCAAGGAGTCAGATTCAACCTTTGTTAGGTTTATTGGACCACGGGAAGGTTCCTGTAATTAACTAACGCCTCCCTCAGATGTTTGCTTTGTTTGATGTTTGTCTCCACCTCTAAGAATCCCTCCTCCAAAAATACCTATAAGATACCCTGTAAAATGACTTAGATGAGATCTTCGATGACTGCAGATAACAACACATGTCATAGAATAAAGAAATTCTGCTGACGATCCAATCCGAAGTCTCCTGGTCTTCTCTTCTGAGTTTTCTACTTTAGAAGAACAAAGTTTTCAACACATCCATACATTAGGGTGTGCAACGGAAGTAACAGTGCAAGCAGAACGACTCATTAACTTTGATAGCAGAGGGTTCTGTTTGCACCAGTGCAGTACCGTGGCCTGCCACTGTGTGTGTGTGTGTGTGTGTGTGTGTGTGTGTGTGTGTGTGTGTGTGTGTGTGTGTGTGTGTGTGTGTGTGCGAGTGTGTGTGTGTGTGTGCGTGTGTGTGTGCGTGCGTGCAATGCGTGTGCGGTGTGCGTGTGTGTGTGTGTGTGTGTGCGTGCGTGTGCGGTGTGTCACTGAGGCCGTGTCCTCTGGCGGATGTGTTTTGAAGGGCAATAAGAGAAGAAAAAAGACGAGTGGTGAAATAGAGCCTGTGTCTATGAAATAATGGCAAGCCGGAGGATCAGTTGGGCTGCTCGATGAGAAAGAATCCTAACTGGCTTATAGTCAATTTCTTAAATGAGCGGGCTGTAATGAACTTGTGATTAGCCATTAAACGAGTCCAGTGCATTATCTTCCGAGCCAAAGCCGCTGAATTAGAGGAAAAATCCTTCCTAAGATGGCTTCCCCAGAATAATTGGTATGGTACAAACCACATCTTTGTTGTGCTGATGCAAGAGTTTGCAAAAAGATTTGTTTAATTATTTACTTTAGCTTCAAGCATTACGTAGAGCGCTCTGAAAAGGACTACTGACACACTGGTACACGGTGCAAATTTAAGAAATGTCCTCTCTTATGGTATGTTTCTGTGCTCGTTCAGTCGGCCTTTAGGGATTTAAAGATGCAATTTGAACATATCTACTAAAGATGCACTGGTTTGAGTTACACACCATTGTTCATTCCAGTACACTCGGTGATAAATCCTTCCCTCTCTACGAGCATCTACTGCTGCACTCGCTCTTACGTCAAGGTCAGAAGGAGCATGTTAGTCTGAGGGTGAGATTGAAAGAGGGAGAATTAAAAAATAGTTTGACCTGATGTCTTCGTAATGAGTCATATACCTTAAAGGCATAGTTCAGCCTCAAATGAAAATGGCGTATGGTGTTATTTCTTCAGTGGGGAAACAAAAGGAGACATTTTTGAAGAGGAATTCAGTGCTTGTTTGTAAGCTATTACAGTGAAGAGTAATGGATTTTTTTTTTGAGAATTATGACTTAAATGTAAAGCTAGCATATCAAGATCATTTTAGATAAAGTGCCTTTGTGTTTTGTAAGCATCCGTGCTTAGTGTTGAGGGTAAAACATTACAAGTAACGCAAGTCACGTAATAATATTACTTTTTTCAAGTAACTAGTAAAGTAACGCATTACTTTTTAATTTACAAGAAAATATCTGAGTTACTTTTTCCCCATTTATTAACTGACAGTGCGCTGTGTGAACATGTTACTGTAGTTCTAGACTAAATGTGAATGTGTATTAATTCATCTCACTCTCAAAAAACAGATGAATTAAAACAGTGAAATGCAAACTCAGAATATGACGCAAGCCTGCAATAATTAAATATGTTAAACAACACAAATGTATCTAATCTCATTTTATTAACCGATGTGTTTGCTGCTGACCTTTGATGATCCAGTTCAATCATACTAATAATCAAACATGACTTTAGATAAACTAACAATTGTGCTTCATTGTTTTTATAGCTGAAGAGTGTTGAATCTTCTCCTGTGTTCTTCTGTACAGACGTGATTTACTCGTCCTTCAGCCTGAGGTTTATTCATCACACTTTTTGGTGTGAAAGGCTTTACATTTGCTATAAATAGAACTTATTATATTAAAAACAAACAATCAAGCCCTGCTCATATTTAAAAAGTAACACGAAAGTAATGTAACGCATTACTTTCCATAAAATGTAACTAAGTGACGTAATTAATTACTTTTTCAGGGAGTAATGCAATCTTGTAATGCATTACTTTTAAAAGTAACTTTCCCCGACACTGTCCGTGCTCATTCATTGTAGATTATTGTTCAAGAAAATACTATTTCAGTCTTTTTACTTCCGAATTTAACGTTTGATTCAGTGTTACTTAATGGTTAAATGATTAATCATTTAATGATTAATAATATTGTTTAAAAATATAATCACGATTTTCATTAAATTTTTTCATTAATTTTTTTAATTTAATCAGAATTATTGCACTTTCACAATAGCACAAACCAAGAGAATGTCAAGACGCATGCTTGCTCGTAGACTTAGTCATAGCAAACTGCGTGAAAGAAAACCGACTGGCTGTATTACACTTTTATTTGAGTAGAATCTCTCAATCTAGATCTAAACCTTTTCTGTTATGTAGAGATAGCGCATGCTCATGGTTGCCAGGTTGGAGGAATTAAGCAAACCACTGGGCAGAAAATGTATCGATTTTTAAAAAAGGAACTCTTTTTGAGGGGATTTAAACACTTGAAATCTGGAAACTGCAACCATAAAAGCTTTGGAGGCTTGATACCAAGAAAAAATAATGTAAATTAAATGTTTTGAGGATAAAGAACCAGTGGGCAAATATTGCAGACCATTATGCTTAATAAATCGAGAGAAGCTGGAATCGTGGTCACAAATAAAAAATCATCAAGCAGCCCTACCTTGACATTTCTTTGTAATTAATTGTAAGATTGAATGAAAATGGTTTCAAAGTAAAGTGTAAATACATGCAAAATAGAGTAAAGACAGTGAAATCTTCTTTTAACTGTGGCTTTAAAAAGCTTCACCTGGAGGCCGAGGAGATGATTCACGTCCTGTGAATGTATTTTGGTTTGTTTGTATTTGTTCATGTGGGATATGGCACACGGTAGAAGTATCTATCTGATATTCTAGTGCAGCTGCTGCTAAGCCAAACTGAATGAATTTCTCACTGCTGTTGCATCACATGTGTGTTTTATTCTGAGTTCCTTCTTTCCACCTCCATGCACATGTTTGTAAAGTTTCTCTCTGTCTTCCTCTACCTGTCTTTGTGTATTCGTCACATCAACTTCACATTCTCACTGATCTGCTTTTGTCCACATTTCCACCTCGGCTGCTTTTGGCAGAATCGTGTTAATAAACTGCGATCTTCTCCTGCTCATGCGATGAACACAGAGCAGCGGCGGCAGAGGGAGAGATGAAGAAGAGATGTAGCGGAGCGTAACACATCGAGTCGTCCTGTGGCCCTCAGCAACACTCGTCACACTCACTGACAAAGCTCATGATGGCTCTGGAAAACAGCTCCACTGCCTCCCGGCTCGTCCTGCTAGCGTCTGCTGTACATCATCTCTGTCCTGCTTTCTTATTGTTATTAAGAAAGTTTTGCAGGGTGCAGTGCTCTTAGGTGTCAGGAAACTTTCAGAGGATTGTGAGAAATTATTCTGAAAGTTAGTCTGGAGTAGTTATCTTGGCTGGCTTGGCATGCAATTTGGAGGAAACATTGTCATAATAATAATAATAATAATAGTACTACTACATTTTATTCATGGAGTGGTTTTCAAGGTACTCATTTATTATTTGTGATGCTTACAAAGCTGTTTTTATCAACATCTCTTCCTGAAGCATTCGTGCAATGAATATGAATGATGGATTCAATTATTAGACTTAAGGCTTGTTTACATCAAGAATGATGACTATAACTATAACCATTTTAGCATTCATCCCAACGGACAATAACTCTGTTTATTATAAGCATGCAGTGCAGTTTTACTGTCTGTCACTTTAAATGCTCAAGGTCTTTAAAGTCGGGTGGATTCTGATCGACTGTCAATGGTTTTTATTCAATTGCTGAAGAAAATTGTCCCGTTTCAGTAGTATCACTGACATACTATTATTTTTTTATGAATATTTTGAATACATTTTATTATTTTTTGTTTTCATTTTTATTTTTTATTTTTAATAAGTTTATATAGTTTTTATTTTATTTCATTTTTTATACCATTTTAGTATTGAGTTGAATTAAATGAATGGAAACTAGTTGAAATATAAATACATTTATTAATATATAAAATGTTTCTATTTTCATAGAATCAGAATGATTATTAAAACGTAAATAATAAAATTATAGTTAAAAATGATAGTTATTGGTCTTGTTTTGGACAGCCATTCAAATGTTCTATAATTAAAATAAAGTTCTTTGCTTTTTTATGGTGATTTTGGTCTTAGTTATCTGCTTGTATCTGGCGATGCGCTTCAAAACTATTGAATTGGTTTTAAAAGTCTTTATAACTGTTGTTTGAGTCAGAATCTTTATTTCCTCACTGCATTTCTGTTTTGCGAGCATTCAGCGAAGGTCGGTCAGAAATGGCAGGACCGTGGCAGGATAAAACCTCAACCATCTTGGCAAGGGGATGAAGAGGGCTGGTGGTGCTCGGTGAATAGTAAGGTCGCGTTGTGACCTATGTGGTCATCGCAGTGACTCAAAAAGGAGCATGACCTTCATTGGCTCTCTTACTCCAGGCTGAAACCTCTGTTCTGTGTGTTGCGATGCCGTGCACACAACGCTTTGCTTCCAAATACTCCCCACGACCCATCATCCTCCACAACCACTGGCATGAACAAATGTGCAACGCCACATCCAATACCTCTGCCAATACCAAAAATACATCCTCGCTTAATAGTTATCTAACTTGTTCCTGTGACTTAGTGGTAGAGCATAGCGTCAAGCAGCGCAAATGTTGTGGGTTCAATTCCCAGGAACACACATACTGACAATAAATGTATAAGCTGAATGTACTGTAAGTCGCTTTGGATAAAAGCTTTGGACAATTTAACATTGTCACTCTAACTGTGTCCCATAAAACTGATTCAGTTCTGAATTATATCATCTAAACTTTTATATTAAATGAAAAATAACATTGTCCGTTTAAGTAGCTTCAAAATATGTATCCAGTTTTAGTAGCTTGTAGTTTAGGTAAATGCTTTTTTGCCATTCGCTTAACTTCTTAACTGAGTGCATCTTGTGGCTTTGTAAACTTCAAGGTTACTTTCCATCCCAAGAGGAAAAATCTGTAAAATTGGAGGTTGAAGTTCACATGTCTGAATTACTAAAGTAAAGTTTGCTTTCCAACACAAGTTTTATAAATTAGCAGATCACTTGCACATTTAGAAACCTGTATTTTGACTATGTTGCTTTTGTTGTCATCTTCTATTTCCTTCTCCATCTGCTTCAGTGGTTAGTGTGGGAAGTGTTTCCAGCAGAACATTCAGCTTCTGGCCTTCTGCATGTAGCATGTGCGCTCACTGGCTGGCAGAACATCCATGCCCACACAATGGCACCTGTGCTACCTGGCCTTCCAGTCGATGTCCAACCTGGACAAACACAGCTGCTGCTTGTGCCGTGTGCCGTCCACAATGCTGAGCAGCCGGTCTCAAATCGGTGAGTACTACTCAATCACCTGGTTCCATAACATGATCATTACATTTCAAACTAATTATGAGTTTTAAACTAATCCTAGAAATGTGCTTTTTATTTCTACTTTTATGGTGCCGTAATGAATCACAAAATATTATTCACCCTAAAATGAGAGATAAAATAAAAGGCGTTTCTAGTATGCAATTAAAAGCACTGGGTTCACTTTACTTGCGGGACAATTAAAACGAAGGACTGAGAGTTTAAAAAAGATTGTTCACTCAAATGTAAAGATTAAGGTCGGTAAGATTTGTTAAATATTTTCTGAATGGTCTCTTATGCATTTATTTGATGCAGTA
Source organism: Gymnocypris eckloni scoliostomus (assembly GCA_027564155.1). NCBI lineage: Eukaryota > Metazoa > Chordata > Actinopteri > Cypriniformes > Cyprinidae > Gymnocypris > Gymnocypris eckloni. The sequence continues at coordinate 203,992 of CM050421.1, read as the reverse complement.
AAACAGTAATATTGTGAAATATTATTACAAATTTTAAAACAACTGTTTCAACTGTAATTTATTACTGTAAAGCAAAGCTGAATTTTCAGCACCATTACTCGAGTCTTCAGTGTCACATGATCTTCAGAAATCATCCTAATATACTGATTTACTGCACAAGAAAAAAAATCTGATTATTATCAATGTTAAAAAGAGTTGTGCTGCTTAATATTTTTGTGGAAACCTGTCATAATTGATGATTATTTTTCTTTAAGAAAAAAAAAAATTCAAATGAACAGCGTTTTTTTAAATAAAATGTTTCTAATTAAATATTTAATTTATTATAAATGCATCATTACTGAATAGAAAAAGTCTAGATTTTTTAAAGGAGTTTCCCAAACTTTTGAGTGTAATGTATTACTACAGCAGAGTAAAATCCCAAGAACTAAATTACATTTGCGTTCATCTTGCCATCAACACTACATAAAGTTCATCTTTAAAAACATTACTATTTTGATAACACAAATCTTGAAATGATTAGCAAATACTGGCCAAGTATTAGCCAGAATTTGCATCTTCCTATTTTATAATCGTATTGTCAGGCAGTTCTCTGATATTTATCAGTTTATCTGAACTAGGGCATTTACTGACAACACAGCAGCTGGATGACTCTTATGACTAACAGTTGCTGGCTATTGGCTGAATGTTACATTACATAATTAATATTCATGAGCCACCCAGATAAGTTATATAATGTGGGATTAGTATTATGGGATGGCCGAAACAATGGATGTGGACAGTTGGCAGCTGCCTGGGAACGCTGGCCAAACTCTAATGGTGTCAGTCTTCCAGCATTGTCCTCTTCCTAATGCCCAGCACACTGACCTCACAGTGTCCTGATACTGGCTCCGGCCTGCCTCCACCACTTAGGCCTGGGTCTGCAATGCAGGGGAAGAAAGGTGGGAGGGCAGAAGGGGTAGAAAAAATAAGCACGCGAGTTTCCTTGCACGCTATGACACTATTGTGATGCCCACGGGGTCCTTCGACATTTATTGCTGCCTCCACTTTGCAGGCAAATAGCATTATCTTAACATTATGGACAGCCAGCCAAATTACACTTGCAAATGACGCTCTTGAAACTGATCCGAGATCTGTCCTCAGGCAGTCACCCTTTGCTACTATCAGCATTTGTCAAGAGCAACATTACATTAGGCGCTAACTCCTCAGCCGCTGCGTTCTCACGGAAAGCTGATTCTAGCAAATCTCCGACTCAATGTGAGAGTGCCTTCTAATGCCCATTTTCCGATAATTCATCATTCCGTGAGCCTCGTGTCTGTTTGCAAATGTCCGAGGTGCCTGGGCGTTGTTATAGTCTTCGGTTGGGTGGAGCGGGTGTGAAGCAGGGTCAGAAATGTTCTTGTATAGGGAACGGATGGTAATTTGAAATGTTCTAGCAGATGTTTCGGATCATATCTTGTGTGTGATTTTAAAGCCACTTTTTTCATTTGATTTTATAGATCAAGCCAATAATTGGGTATTGTAATGCATTCAATTATTAAATTCCATTGAGTCATTTGACAATTTTCTTTTAAATACAGTATATTTTGAAAAAAGTCATTATGAAGCTACAAATTACCCCTGAAAATCTATTTAAATGGTAATGCAGTGATCTTTTACTCACCCTCATGTCATTTCACACCCATATGACCTTTTTTCTTTTGTGAAAGACTAAAATGAATTTTTTTAAAGAATATCTTGGCTGCTCTTTTCAATATAATGAAACTTAAAGAGGATTGTGAACATGCCAGAGTTATCATATGGCTTTAGAAGACTTAGAATATAGCATATGGATGGCTTTTATATGCTGTTATTATTATTATTATTTTTAATTTTTTTGTGCCATTTTGAGCTTAACGTCAGCATGAAATAAAGTCTATTTTCTAAATGCAAGTTATAGAACTTATTGTGTTTAATTCATCCATGCACACAAAAACATATGTGTGTATTGTCAGTTCAGGTACATTTCAGTAAGTTTCCCACAAACAGCTATCAGCTACTTTCAGAATACTTGGAATATAGTGCACAACTCATGCGATTATTTATACGATACATTAATCATGCTTTTGTGTCCCTTTATTTCTAATGAATTGTAATTGTAAACACATTATGTGAATAAATCATTTTGTTTTCCTTTGAGAAAGTCTCACAGGTTTGAAACAACATGCTTTAATTTCTGAAATAAAAGGAATCATTTCTGACAGTGTTGTGCAGAAGTTGAAGGTGAGCAGGAGAGACAGGGCACTTAACCTCGTGTACACCTGGAGGGCCCAAGTGTCTTGTGGTACATGGAGTACAGTTCAAGTGTCAGGTCAAATGTAGTGAACTTTTATGTAGACAGCGCGTGGGAGTCTTAAATGACCGGAGTGCAATTATTTCCAAGCCATTTTCTCACTTCAGTTATGGCTGCTTTCTTTGTGTGGTGCTGCTTCAGGTGGTCACCGTGTCATTTTCAGCTACGTCACCTAAAAGCAAGCTATGCACGAAATGAGCCTTCATATGCCACTGATGGTTAACAGCACTCCGCAATTCCACCAGTGTGAGTGAAAAGTGTTGCGGCGTTAAAAATGAGATCACCGGAGACAAATACCAAGAAGCAAGAAACAAACCAATGGCAAAGCTAATCAAGTCTCTGCCTGGGGCACAAGACTAACAGAAAAACTCATAAAGAGTCCTAAAAGCTCTTGAAATGTACTTCTCCTTAATGGCTTCCATCTTAAATTTTGCCCTTGGCCGCTAAGCCCTGCATCGGCGTTTGATTGCTTCTATCTGATGTTTTATTCACATTATGCTGAGAAGGAATACTATCGGTTATGTTGATGCGCACCCTTTAAAGCCTTATTATTTGTGCTGAAACCTCAATTTCACAGCGCGTGAGACTGGCGTACTGTTGAACGGATGGATTTTAAATTGACTGGAGATTTGGTGACAGTGTTTATTTGAAGACAAACAAGCTTTCTGTGAGAGTTTATAATGGTGCAATGTTGTGTGCTTTGTACAACCAATGTTTTTACATTTGCTGGAGCTGAACATTAGACATTGCCTGTAGTAACCTTCATTTGAGTGTGGCGTCTTGCTTGGTTTAGGGTTGTGCTGTAAAGTAACATTTAATTTGTATTATTTGGGATAATAACACTATTACTACTTCTAAGAAATGATTCCACCAATTCCAGATTAAAGTACTGTGAAGTGATGGTTATGTTGCATGACCAGAAACCATGGTTGTATGGTAACATGTTGCTTATGTTGTAAAATGATTGTAGTTTGTTGAGTTTATAGGATATACACACCACTATTTACACGTTTTGAGTCAGTAATGTTATATATATATATATATATATATCAAAATTATTAATAGTTTTATTAAGCAATAATGTTGATCAAAAGAAACATTGACATTTATTATGTTACAAAAGATTTATAATTCAAATAAATGTATTAAAGGGGTCAAATGACGTTGCTAAAAAGAACAATATTTTGTGTAGTTGGTGTAATACAATGTGTTTATGGAGTTTAAATAAAAAAATTATAATTTTCCACAGAATTTCCACATGTTGCTCCTCTATGCTCCGCCTCTCTAAAACGCGATGATTTTTACAAAGCTCATTGTTCTGAGAAGCAAGGTGTGCTCTGATTGGCCAGCTATCCAGTGCGTTGTGATTGGCCGAATACATCAAGCGTGAGACGGAAATGCTACGCCCCTCACCGTATTGTGATGCCATGTTCTGCCGTGGTGAGATAAAAACAATCAAAACCCATTATAAACGAGGCGTTTGTGGCATCCAGTGGGGGAACATAATTACTGATTCTAATTACTTATACTGTCTTTTTACGTGTCACGTTGCATCGCGCCGTGTAAACATTACCATGTCTGTATTTGTGATCGGAGAAACGACAAACAATCGCTACTCTACACTGCTCAAAACTCATGTTTGAATAGTCATTGGCAAATTCTTTAAAAATGAAAACATACTTACATGAGTCATAACCCAGACTGTCCTTGAAAATGTGGATTTTCTCCACTTTATAGAAACAGCCTTTGTGCACAGCTGGCATTGTAGGCTACTCTCCCAGGTTCAGGAAACAGTCCTCTGTAAAATGTGCTGCACAGACTCTTAAATATTTGGGTTGAACTGTTCTGGAACAGTGTTATAACCAATGATTTCTAGTTGTGTCCTCTTTTTGGAAGCCCAAACAAAGTACTTTTGCTTTCACAACGAACACAGCATCTCCACGACACGGTGTTATGAAAATCTCCCCACACCGTGACTAGGTTGGCCATATCCATAACACCAAAAAGGAGGACACTTTGCGGCATTTAGTGAGGTAAGAATAATTGCATAGGGCCCTGGTGTACTCGCAAGTACAGTACAAATGTGTCCATCATATCGATGGTATCATGATCCAGTGATTCTGAAATAGCCCACTCTATTCATTGCCAGACAATTTGCTCTACGATATATCTTGATGTTGACCTAAGTGTAACAGAAGAGGCAAAAAAGTGTTTGTTCACAGTATTTGTATTTATTCAAGACATTGTGATGTCTGTTTCAAAAACTGACCACTGAGATGAACCTGTCTTGCACAGTGCACAGTGCCTGAAAACATAACATCTCTGTACTTCTGGAAATAATAGAAATACATAAATAAACAAATAATCTGACACAGTGCCTGAAAACATAACATCTCTGTACTTCTGGAAATAATAGAAATACATAAACAAATAATCTGACACAGTGCCTGAAAACATAACATCTCTGTACTTCTGGAAATAATAGAAATACATAAATAAACAAATAATCTGACACAGTGCCTGAAAACATAACATCTCTGTACTTCTGGAAATAATAAATACATAAATAAACAAATAATCTGACACAGTGCCTGAAAACATAACATCTCTGTACTTCTGGAAATAAAGAAATACATAAATAAACAAATAATCTGACACAGTGCCTGAAAACATAACATCTCTGTACTTCTGGAAATAATAGAAATACATAAATAAACAAATAATCTGACACAGTGCCTGAAAACATAACATCTCTGTACTTCTGGAAATAAAAAATACATAAATAAACAAATAATCTGACACAGTGCCTGAAAACATAACATCTCTGTACTTCTGGAAATAATAGAAATACATAAATAAACAAATAATCTGACACAGTGCCTGAAAACATAACATCTCTGTACTTCTGGAAATAAAAGAAATACATAAATAAACAAATAATCTGACACAGTGCCTGAAAACATAACATCTCTGTACTTCTGGAAATAAAAGAAATACATAAATAAACAAATAATCTGACACAGTGCCTGAAAACATAACATCTCTGTACTTCTGGAAATAAAATAAATAAATAAACAAATAATCTGACACAGTGCCTGAAAACATAACATCTCTGTACTTCTGGAAGTAAAAGAAATACATAAATAAACAAATAATCTGACACAGTGCCTGAAAACATAACATCTTTGTACTTCTGGAAATAAAAGAAATACATAAATAAACAAATAATCTGACACAGTGCCTGAAAACATAACATCTCTGTACTTCTGGAAATAATAGAAATACATAAATAAACAAATAATCTGACACAGTGCCTGAAAACATAACATCTCTGTACTTCTGGAAATAATAGAAATACATAAATAAACAAATAATCTGACACAGTGCCCGAAAACATAACATTTCTGGACTTCTGGAAATAATAGAAATACATAAATAAACAAATAATCTGACACAGTGCCCGAAAACATAACATCTCTGTACTTCTGGAAATAAAATAAATACATAAATAAACAAATAATCTGACACAGTGCCTGAAAACATAACATCTCTGTACTTCTGGAAATAATAGAAATACATAAATAAACAAATAATCTGGCACAGTGCCTGAAAACATAACATTTCTGGACTTCTGGAAATAATAGAAATACATAAATACACTTCAAAGCAGCACAGTGCGCAAAATCCACGAAAAGCGTCTCTACTGCTTTTTGTTATAAATTGGTGCTCTTTTGTCCATTCCGGATTAAACGAGGTCTGACGTTTCGGCATGTTAACGTTATGATATGACGTAGCCAGCACGTGGAGGCTTGTTTATGTTTTTAACCAATGATATATCAGATATTTACTTGACACCGCTTTCAGCCAATCATTTGTTTGACCAGAGATTTTACGGCATTATACGCTATCCTGCTGCGTCCCAATACAGATTCTAGAGTGTTTTTTTAGACCGATTCAGTGCAACTCCAAAAAGGAGGACAAATGAGTGACCGGTTTGAGACTGCGCCGGACAGGGGGCTCAAAATCTGGACTGTCTGGCCAAAATCCGGACGTATGGCCACCCTAACCGTGACGTAGACATGTGGGGCGTCTTTAAATGAGCTGTTTTAGGGGGACATGGACAAGTCTTAACTTTTATAAATAATATATTTTTGGGTTTGAGACTCAAGTCTTTGAAACTTAAGTTTTTGTAACTTTAGGGATCTTATCGATGCATTAATAGCTTTTAACACTCCAAAGAGAAAGGAAAACTTAAAATCGCATCATAAGACCCCTTTAAAAAACAGCAAAACTGTCTTGAACATTGATGATATTAAGAAATGTTTCTTGATCAGTAAATCGGCATATTAGAAGGATTTCTGAAGGAACATGTGACACTGAAGACTGAAGTAATGATGCTGAAAATTCAGCTTTGACCACATAAATAAATTCAATTTGAAAATAAATTCACATGCAAAATAATTTGTAATAATATATCATATTACATTTTTTACTGTGTATTTTTATGATTAAACATAAGCAAGAGTTCTCTTGTATGAATTGGTACATGTCGACACCATGTAATTCAGACATGGTGTTCCCAACAAATACATCCACAGAACTGTTTTATATATATATATATATATATATATATATAGTATGCATGTTAAAATGCTGTCCAGTCAAATCAGTGGACTGGAACTAAATGTCTAATTATGTTTTTATAATTGAGGCTGGAAAAAAGCACAGGCTTGTCCCATAATTCACGTCTCGTGGATGGATAATGTGAACATGTGGTAGACTATATTGAAGGATGTAATCTCCACCATGCTTGGTTGCTCATATTCCATATGTCCAGAGCGTTATGGCATGAAATGATGTGCTGGAGACTCACCTTCCCCTACGCCGTCCCACAAATCACTGCGTGCTTTTGAAGTGAAAGACGTTGCATAATTGCAGATGGTTGTCCAGATGGTGATTATGCTCACCTTGAGCTGCTCTTGTTTCAGTTCACCCTCTCAAAAGTCATTGGGAAGATCTGACACTGGAGCCTGAACCGGTTTTGAACAACAGAGCTGCACGCTTCATTAATTGCAGTGAGCCTCTGGTGCTGCTTCAGTGATGCTGCTGGGAGTTTTCCTCTCTCAGATTCCTATCATCACATTGATCACTGCATGTAGCACATATACAGTGAATGATGGATCCCCACTGCACACTCCCTCTGTGAGAGATGATTCCCTCCTCTCATCCGCTGTCAATTCCTCTTTTCATCTCTGTTGTCTCTTCTTCATCTCATCCCTCTTTTTCTATCATCTCTTCTTTTATGCAGTTTTACTCTGTTTATACACCTCTATCCTTCATCTGTTTTTGTCCAATCCCATCTCTTTTCTCTCTGTTGTCTCTTCTTCATCTCATCCCTCTTTTTCTATCATCTCTTCTTTAATGCAGTTTTACTCTGTTTATACACCTCTATCCTTCATCTGTTTTTGTCCAATCCCATCTCTTTTCTCTCTGTTGTCTCTTCTTCATCTCATTCCTCGTACGCTTTCATTTTTATTCCATTTTCTTCTGTCACTTTTCTTGCCTTTCAACTGTTCTTCTCATCTTTTCTCTCTGTTGTCTCTTCTTCTTCTCTTCCCTCTTAAGCTTTTATCATTATACAATTTCTTCTCATCCCTTTTATATTTTCATCCCATCTTTTCTTTGTTCTCTCTTTCTTATTCCTATTTTCTTCTATCTCTTCTTTTTCATGTCATCTATTTTCATACCATCTATTTTCTCTCTGTTCTCATCTTCATCTCTTCTGCATTCATTTTAATTTGTATCTTTCTTTCATCTCATCCCTTTTTCTTTCATCTTTTATTTTTCTCTTCCATCTCATCCCTTCATGATCTTCATCAATCTCTTCATTTCATTACTTTTTCTTTCATCCATTCTTTTTCTATTAAATCTATTTTCTTTGTTGTCTCGTTCATCTCATTTATCTTTCTCATCTGTTTCTTCTTTTGTCTGTTTCATTTCCATCTCATTTATCTTTTTCATCTATTGTTTTACATGCAATCTCTTTTCTTCTTCTTTCTGTTATCTCATCCCTCTTTTTCTTGTCATCTGTTTTTCAAATCATCTTGTTTCTCTTTCATCTGTTCTTTTTTGTCTGCTCTCTTCTTTATTTTTCTCATTCCACCTCTTTTATCTTTTCTCATCTCATCATTCATTCATCCCATTTTTATTGTATTTATTTTTCTGTTCTATCTCATTCCCATTTCTATCTAATATATCTTCTTATACTTTTTCTTTTAAATTCTCAATTTACTCTCATCTCTTTCATCTATTCTTTGTTCATGCAATCTCTTTTTCTCCTTTTATTTATAGGCGTGTCTATTTTCACTAACTCCGCCCACCAACGTGTGATTGGGCTAGTCGACACTAAAAAGACGTCTGTCAAACATCAGCTCCAGTGGCGTAGATGGTAAAGAGCATACTGTAGTAATTTGAAGTGATAAACACGGATAAATTTTTTTTCCTCCCTTTCAAATCTCAGATCACGTCGTAATGGCAATTATTTTCAATAAAAATGAAGGAAATAGTAAAAGTAAAAAAAAATACTGCTATTTGCACTAGTGTAAATAGCCTCTATCACTATTCACACTATCGCTATTCCTTTTTGTTCATCTTTTGTAATATCACTTTTACCATATTCTATTCTGTCTTTTGTGTCTCTTTCATTTAATTACTATTTCTATTTGTCATTCCATCTTTTTCTCTCTTGTCCCTTTCTCTTTCATTTTTTATTTTCTTCTTGTTGTCTTTTCATCTCTTCCTCCAGTCGGTCATATTTTTATTTCAAACATTCTTTCTCATATCATATTGCCTTTTTCTTTCCGTTATTTGATTTCATCCCTCTTTTAGTCTTTAACCCCTATAGGAAATAAAACAAAATCTCTTTAATATCCCAATAGTTTCTTCTTTCACTAGAGAGCAACGGAGAGCACACGGAGAGACGTTTACTGCTTCAGACCTTTCCTCCTGAGAACAAGACCTCAGTAATCTCTTTATATCGTTTCCTTCTCTTTACCGTTCCCCTCTGTGTTCCACCTCTTTCCAGCGCACACACAGTCCTCTGTATCCTAATATCCGTATCTCCGTGGCCTTGCTAGGGTGACTATCTGCAGTGACTCTGCCAGCGAGTGCAAGCGTGTGTGAGAGAGAGAGTAAGCACACATCTGCACATGCGTGTGGACCTGTCGGCCTGTGCCCCTCTCGCCTCCTGCCTTCTGTGAGGCAGCATGAGTCAACACGGAGAACGCGCATGAATTTACATGTATGAAGCCTCACAAGCATCCTGTGGTGTGTGTGTGTGTGTGTGTGTGTGTGCACTCACCATACATCTTCATCAGTCACGCTTAATGCTTCATCTCCACATTTGTCGGTACTTTGCATCAACATTCCTGTGCTTCGCTTCCCTTCTCCTCCTCCTGCTCTTCCCTCCCACTCTCCATCGAACCTACAGCCCACCCTTTCCCACCTCGTCTCGCTCTCTCTTTCTGCATGGCTCACTATCTCTCACTCTGTCTCACTCACTCATTGATAGTGGAGCTCATGTGACCGGAATGCTGATTGGCTAATCACTATTCCATGGAAGAGGTTCTGTTGTGGGATGGAATGTCAATCTCTCTCTCTCTCTCTCTCTCTCTCTCTCTCTCTCTCTCTCTCTCTCTCTCTCTCTCTCTCTCTCTCTCTCTCTCTCTCTCTCTCTCTCTCTCTCTCTCTCTCTCTCTCTCTCTCTCTCTCTCTCTCTCTCTCTCTCTCTCTCTCTCTCTCTCTCTCTCTCTCTCTCTCTCTCTCTCTGAACAGAGGGACCACACAGTCAACTCTGGAGGAACAAAAGCAGTCTCTCTCTCCATCGTCTCCTCTTCAGTCCAGCTGAAATACAGGTGCATCTCAATAAATTAGAATGTCAGGTTTCTTCGACAGTGGCATTCAGTTCATCTGCATTATTTGGTCTCTTGTTTCTAATTTTCCTCTTGACAATACCACTGGGCAACAGTCCAGTTCTTCTTCTTCTTAGTCCAGGTAAGACGCCTCTGATGACAACTGTAGCCAAATTCCTCGACACGTCTGTGTGTGGTGCTCTTGATGCCTTGACCCCAGCCTCAGTCCATTCCTTGTGAAGTTCACCCAAATTCTTGAATTGATTTTGTTTGACAATCCTCATAAGGCTGTGGTTCTCTCGGTTGGTTGTGCATCTTTTTCTTCCACACTTTTTCCTTCCACTCAACTTTCTGTTAACATGCTTGGATACAGCACTCTGTGAACAGCTTCTTTGGCAATGAATGTTTGTGTCTTACCCTCCTTGTGAAGGGTGTCAATGATTGTCTTCTGGACAACTGTCAGATCAGCAGTCTTCCCCATGATTGTGTAGTCTAGTGAACCAAACTGAGAGACCATTTTGAAGGCTCAGGAAACCTTTGCAGGTGTTTTGAGTTAATTAGCTGATTGGCTTGTCACCATATTCTAAAATTCCAAAATCATCACAATTAAAATAACTGAAGACTTAAACTACTTCAGTCTGTGTGCATTGTTGAATTTATTTAATACACGAGTTTCACAATTTGAGTTGAATTACTGAAATAAATGAACTTTTCCACGGCATTCTAATTAATTGAGATGCACCTGTATATAGGGCCAGATAGGGGTGTGCTTGATTACGTTTAATTGAACCTGGATTACTTGTCTTTTTTTGGTATGGGGAGGATGTGATAAACTTGTCTCCTCTAGTCAAGCAGAAATAAGACATAAACCCTTTAAGATTCCTGTAAAATTTGCCTAAAACGCCTAAAAAAGGCATACCCAAAGTAATTTGCATGCTGTTCTTGGGCCATTTGGATGATATGCATGGTGTTGGTCTCCTTTGAAAGGTGACACTCTGAGGTTTGTTTCTCAACAGTCAGAATCACTGTAAGTCTTACTGATATTGAGTAATAGCACTTTGAATACACTAAAAAAAGAAAAAAAATTATTCCGCCTGCATTTTTTTTGTAAATAGAAGCCTGCAGATGACTATAGCTGGGAGGTATGAACTGGAAAATACATTGGGATCACAGATTGAAGCCTTACCAAGCCAAATTTCCCATTTGATAAACAATATATTAGAAAATTAGTGTTTTACACATGTTTATCTAATTTTATGTCTAGATGCTTCCAAAAAAAGTACACTTGGGAGACTCCAAGCGACCCTTCGTAACCAATGACACATACAATGCTGTAATGCTTGAATGCTTTAATGTAGGCTACAGTCATCATTTTGGGCTCTAATGAAAGGTTACACTTAGAGCTATTCAATTTATCACCCAGATTCACTGTCAATAATTGCTGACACATAGTAACTGAAGCATAAACACATTATAGTGGCATTTATTTATAGAATCCAAAATGTGTACACTTTTAAAATGACATATATATTTATAATTTATAATCTAAATAATTTGTTTCCTATATTTCTATTTCTGTACATAGTACATTATTTAATTTGTGGATTTTTCTTATATTGGTGTTATATTGCATCCCTACTGTGTTATTCCTATGTATGTCTGTACTATCATGCATGTCTTCATTATGTCAACAAAAGTGGTCTGATAAAGACACAGATTGTACATGCTGTGTTTATAGTATCTTAAAATGGTTTACATAGTTGAAATCACTAGAATCTCAGCTTTTTGGATATATGACATGAACAATATTGTGACGACTTTACCCTGTCACACCACTAGGTGTCCCGCCGATGTACGCTGGATAACTACTAATTACAGTATATATATATATATATATTTAAAAGTGGTCCAGTGAGATAACTTACCTCACATTGGGAGTACACAAGAATAATTAGGAATATGTGAATGAGTTGCATAAATTATTAATGCACACTTACTTATTTTGATCAACATTGATCCCATTTTCCTAAACCTGCCAATTAAAGGTGTAATAATCAGATCAGGAGGTTCACAATACCAGATTTTCACTATGTGATTATCATGGCCAAATGAATTCATGACACAACTGAATTTTCAGCATCATTACTCCAGTCCAGAGTGTCACATGATCCTTCAGAAATCATTCTAATATACTGATTTGCAGCTCATAAAACATTTCTTATTGTTATCAAAGAAAACAGTTGTACTATTTTGTGACAGCGATTCGGAATTCATTGATACATTATTTGATGAATACAAATACAGCATTTATTTAAAATAGCAATATTTTGTTCCATCGTAAATGTATTTTATTATCACCTGTGGTCAAATTAATGCATCCTTTCTAAATAAAAGTATAATTTCTTATAAATTCCTACATACAAAAATCTTGACTTCAAACTGTATGTAGATGTATTATTGAGAAGTATGGAGAGAGGCAGAATTAAATGGCAATGCTGAAAAGACAAGTGGACATAAATGATCAGTATTTAGTTTTTTGTTGTGTTCTGTGTATTTTGTTACACAAGACGTGCTATTTTGCACACCTTAAAAACAATAATCAGTAGACGTTACTAGATCATTTTGGACATTTAAGTGAGTTTTTATTAACACAAGCCTAAATCAGGGCCCTTTGTGTAAGTCTTTGCTAAGTGACATTACATACTTATTTGATGGTGATTTGCAGCTGATTTTGCTTTTATGTGTTAAACACAGCTGATGATGGCAATCTAACTCTCCACATTTACACTGTTGTTTTTGTTGTGATGATAAAATGAATGAAAATGACAGCAGCAATCGAAAGCTGGTTTGAGGGCATCACATTCATATCTCAGGGCTGGCCTGCCATTTGTAAGGAGCTTAGAGGAATTGATTGGTCTCCTCGTTTCATTTTTCCTTTCTTTATATAACTGTCAAGCCCCTAGATATTCATAAGCCTATATGTTATTTATGCAAAGCCTACTGTCAGCACATGACCCTATAAATGACTTTATGCTTCAGTGTGATTCCTGCATTTCCCTGATCTGCACTAAAGAGACCGAAGTGCTCATGCAACAAGTAGTCGTGCATGTCCATGAATTTTAAAATCCTCACTAAGTTTTGAATTATAGTCTTGTTTTTCAGTCATGTGAATGATTTTATGTGTATTGGATTTGATGGGAGAATCATAAATCCTACTTCAATTTAACTTTAAAGCGGCATAAATGACGCTAACACAAATGTAAGGCAGGGGTCAGGAAACGTTTGTCATTTACTGGGGGTGTTCTCTTTTAACAGCTTCTAATTGATCTCTGTGGGGAAAGGAACAAGGTATTTACAATAGATTTGGCTATTTTCAGAAAGAAAATGTAGTTGCCATACTTTTCTGTGTGTTTGATTAGGGTTAAAGGTAAACTGCAGGACAGTGACCCTCCAGTACCAAGTTTGCCCATCCCTGCTTCAAATCAAAGACGCTTTATAAAAGATGAACCCGTTAATTAATTATGATTATTATAAGAGTGTAATATACAAGATGATTAAATATATTTGTTAATATATTTAAATTATAAGCAAATGTACAGTATAACAGTGAGTGATTTCAGAAAAAGAAAGAAAATGTACCTTTATTGGTATTTGCTGCTGTCCGCTCCGGAAGATGCTCGCAGTTCGCAAGCGTTTTATTATTTTATTTTTACCCCCTGCTCGTTCGTGTGCCAACTGATAGGTACCTAAACTACACTGTAAAGAGATTGCTGTACATTTTATTATTAATGTTAATCACATTTGTATCACTTGTGTGCCATATTGCAAGTTCCTATTAGTTTTAGGTTATTTAGTTCCATGTTCTAAGCATATCATTCTCTCAGATAAATACTAAATCTATTGCTAGATTATATAAGAGATTATTCAATAGAAAATACTTGCTCATTTCATACAGGTAGTACAAATCACCAGAAGGGCAACTCACACTTGTCTAATGTAGTATTCTGGGGTCAATAATAGTTTGTGAAGGCAGTTAACCTTTCATCTCGATGGCCCTTTTGGCATTTCTGCGCTCCATGTTCCCTCCCTCCTTTCTGCTGATTTAACCTCAGGTGAAAACACTGCCATGCATTACATACATCAATAAGTTCCTGCTGCGAGATCTCATTTCCTGCGGACCAATGTCCCAGCATTCCCACAGCGAGTGCTGACTCTGTGAGCCGTCCAATCAAATCAATCTTTTGCCTCCGTTTGTGGTGTGTTGAGTGTCTCTTCTGTGTGAGGAACATGTATGGGTATGCATGTGTTATAGAAAGAGAGGGAAAATGAGACCGACAAGGGACTCATAATAACCGATTCCCTACAGACATCACTCTGAGCTGGAGCAGACTGAGCGAGAGAGAAAACGGTGTTAAATGCATGTGATTGAATGAGACAGTACATGAGAGACTCCTGCAGTGATGAGATTAAAGCCTCTACAGTACCTTATATGAGCAAACACTCTTTTACATACGGTTATGTTTTAAAATGAGCCTAAATAATTAAAGGACAAAACATTATTTTTTATAATAAAAATAATCATAATTTGTATTATGGTTCTTCCTCAGCTGTTGTTCCTAAACTGTGTGTTTCTTTCTTCTGTAAGCACAAAATAGACCTTTTGAAACATGTTCATGGAGGTTGCTATTTTTGGTGCAATAAAAGCGTATGACAATGCACTGTCAAGCTCCGAAACCAATAAAAAGCTAAGTATAAGTCCGTATACATTGCAACATAGTAAGTTTGTGTTAACAATGAATTTTAAGTTGTGTTCTATAGAATAAATACATTAATGGAAATTCTGAAATAAAGTTTGGAACAACATATAAAGGTACTGTAAAATAAAGTGCTACCTATTTTCTTTTGAAATGTGACACTGAAGACAGGAGTAATGTTACATCAGAAATAAATACATTTTAAAATACATTCAAATAGAAAACAGTTATTTTAAATTGTTATATGTCACAATATTACAATTTTTACTGTATTTTTGATCAAATAAATGCAGCCTTTATGAGCATTAGAAACTTATTTTTTTTAATCTTACCGACTTTTTAAACAGTAAAGTTAACGTTATTAAAAAGTATTTCAAAAGTAAAAAGTTATTCAAGAGACATGAAACTACTTATGTGACATTGTTTAGTTGAATCAACAGACAATTACACTGTCAGATTATTGTGTCCATAGTTTATTTTGCTTTCTTTAATGATTTAATATTGTCAATACACTTGACGCATAGTAACTTCTAAATGTCTCAATCGATCATTTCTACCAAGAACTGTAGAGTACTGTATGTGGAAATCTTCCTTGTCGTTGGGTGTATGTGTTTTGATGGCGGATAACGCTCCGGAGACCAGGGTGACTGTGATGAATGTACATTTTGATGTTTATTTTACAGTATTTGTGGGAGCGAGAGATATGAGCGAGAGAGACGGGGAGAGAGAGAGTTGTGCTTCTGATTGGATTGGAGGCAGTGCTGAAGAGGCACAGACACAACGAGAGAGAGAGAGAGAGAGCGAGAGGGCACGAATGCAGTTTACACATTAGCCCAGCTGCCAGAAATTACAGCAAGCCCAATTCTGCCGGACTGGAACAGGGGGGGGCGTGAAACGAGAAGATGGCAAGGACGCAGAAAATGAAGAGAACCCACCATTGCATTCTCTTGGGAAATGATCTGTGGTGAATAAACAGAAACCGCAGAAGAGGCTGAGAGAGAGAGGGAGAACGGGGGGAAGGAGGAGGAGGGGAGAGCCTAGCGTCCTCTGAGGTAGCGCCTGTGGAGCCTGTTCATGCCGCTGCGTGCATGTGTGTGTGTGTGAGTGAGTGCATGAATGCTGACATATTGATTTATAGCCGCATGTGTAATTCTCTAAGACTCCGATTAGCAAGCCGTTTTGCATTTATGCATATGACCGGGACTGATGCGGCGAGCCGCTCGGACACTTGAGCTCCTCTGATATCTCTGTCTGATGTTCTTCGTTTTCTCTCTGGCTTTTTTTTTTCTTTGTGCACACATTCATAATATCAGTCCTTTTGGCATTCTGTTGAGGTTTATCTGTTTTTCTTCCCCTCTCTGCCAGAGCAGTAGACTTACAGCATCACAAGTGATGGAAAAGAGCCATGGGTGAGTGTCTCGCTTTTCCTGTTTGCTCTTCTTCATCCCTCTTTTCCCTGCATGATGCACTATGAGTTGACCGCAATCATTTCCCTCACCCCTCTTTTTTTCCCAAATTCCTTTTTTCTGTTGTCCATAACCCATTTTATCCCCTTTTATCGTCTTCTCCTACTCTTTCTTTCTCTGCATCCTTCATTCTTTCTCTCATCTGTCACGGTCCCCTCTTTGCTCCCCCCATCGGTCCCCATCTTCCCATCCCTCAACAGCCATTAACAACTGTCTGTGTCACAGGAGCGCTCAATCTAAACCAATGCGCTCAGGTCAAACACATCCTTCACACATGCTTCGCACACACACACACACACACACACACACGCAGTCCTCGTATATCGTCACGCCGTATATGCATCTGCCGGTGAACTCTGCTTGTATTTCATGGGTGAGGCAGCGAGCGTGCAGATTGATGGTGATTGTGACATCTTACCCACGATGCTGTGCTTTTGCTGGCTATGCTACCATTGGCTCGGAGTGTGTGTGTGAAGGTTATTTAACTTTAGCACCTGGGAGGAAGGGGAAGCATATAAGCACATAAATACAGTAAAACGCACATTTTGGATACTGCAGCTTCTATATGGTGCACGAACTTGTAGCAAAGAAGTTCAATGAGTTCTCTTTGATATCTCAGTTGTTTCTCTTAGAGAGTGATGAGACTAAATGGAGACCAAATGGAGAGACCTCTTAGATGTTCATTCGTTGTCTCGAGAGTTTCACCAAAATGCCAACATTTGCAATTAAGAGCCAGGGATCTCAGGAATAACCCAATTTCTCATCAAATTCTAATGCTATTCACATTAAATGAATGGCTCCATATTCTTACTGTATGTCAAGTATTGTCTTATTTGTATCAATTTTCTTTCTCCTAAGACACCAAGACCTCCATTAAGACTTCTGAGCGATGAAAGAGCAACCGCTGAGATATAAAACGTCCTGTCAGTCGCTAGTCTACAGTAATATGGGGATCTGCCACCTCTTGACCACGCTAGATATAATCACCACCCTTCCTGAACAATTGGAAAAGATAACAAAAGTATAAAGCGACGATGATGAGAGAGGTGATATACTGGAAACCGCTTTATCGCTCGCGTGACGTGATTCATAAATTACCGTGAAAAAGAGTTGCGTGATATCACAGAGTGAAATACTGTTGTTGTCTCTACCTCTGTGTAACTGAGATGATGCAAAGTGTTGGATGTATCAGGGAAATCTTCAGAGTTGTAAATCCTTTTCAGAGCCGCTATCTCAGACAGAGGGGCAGGAATAGAGGATGACAAAGCAGACCGAATTGTGTTTCACTGTGCAAGAGAAAAACGAATCTTGTTTTCAACCTCTCACCTTCGCTTGGTTTCTTGGCACGATGCTCTGACTCGCTTGCAGATGCATTAGATCACACAGAAAAAAGTACAGA
This sequence comes from Gymnocypris eckloni scoliostomus, assembly GCA_027564155.1. Taxonomy (NCBI): domain Eukaryota; kingdom Metazoa; phylum Chordata; class Actinopteri; order Cypriniformes; family Cyprinidae; genus Gymnocypris; species Gymnocypris eckloni. The sequence continues at coordinate 186,134 of CM050421.1, read as the reverse complement.
ATGTGATCTCGGTGCCCTTTGCTGAAGTCTTTGTTAATATGTGTGCCGACGGTACAGAGTTTGATGTCTGCTAGAGTTTAGACCTATTGATTTAACATGATGGCTTCTAAAATGGTGTAATAAGGCTTTGACTAGGCAAAAATGGATTGGTTTGTCCCCATGCGTTATCAGATAATACTAAGAAGTGCCTCGATTTACCTGTTTTTCAAGGACAAATGCACTGACGTGTGTTTGAAATGGAATGTTTTCCCTTGTTTTCTTATGTAAAACGCATTGGCACAGCTGTCGCACAAAAACCAGGACAACAAATCCAAAAATCATATCAAATTCATCCAAATAATTGTAAAATGAATATGCTGTTAGCCAAACAAACCCAAATCATGGCCTGTAAATACCTAATTATATGTGTTTCAATGAGTCAAAACAAATCAAATTTGACTTGAGGGCCAAAGCACAATGTATTTTAATGGCTTAATGTGTTTACTGCGTCAAGCACTCTGTTCTCATTCCATGATGTAAAAAGCATCAGTTTGTGAGCGTTCACTTTTAAAAGCACAGTAGATTGGTAGATTGGCAGATTTAGAAACATGGCAACCACTTGACCGGCTTCCCCTCTCTCTTTATTCCAGCTACGGCTAACAGGCTTACGTAACATTCAAGCACGCAAAGAGCCAGTGTTTCGCTAATATTTATCACAGAACATTTTCCATACGGTCCCTCGTAACACCACTTCACTCTGTGAAAATAGAATTGCAGCGATTGTTCTTTGTTTAAAGCATTTGCATTGGCTTCTCACTTCATCTGAAGGACAATCGGCTGTAATTACTTTTTATATAGCGAGAATTGTATACGTTGGATAAGAGGTAAGACTGTATTGAAATAGTAGTTCAAGGACAGAGGGACACAAAACATGTGGGAATTCTGGAAGGAAGGGACTTGGAAAGGGAGAATGTCAGTGCAAGGTCATCACAGAGTAAGAGGTGTGGATGATGCGACTGCACTCATAAAATTAGAGAGTAATGGAAAAATACCATTTCGGGCCACTCTAGATCCCTGCCATTACATCATTATGTCTTTTTCTGATTTAATTATTTGTTCCTAATTGTCTGTTCCTCCGGCTCCAGGCTGTTTCCTGCTCCGTAAAGGCCCATTTTTCCACCCTTGACGCGTCTTACCGCTCCTGCCTGCTGACAGCAAGTTCTTCTTCCATACATCCCCAGACGCTCTCAGAATGCACCTACTTTCCTGCCAGCAAAAGCACGGTGACAGGAGCACAGAGACTTGAGGATATCTGCCGTTAAAAAGGAAGTAGGACCGAAAAGAAAGAACAAATCCTTGATTGGGATTTTTTTTTTTTAATCACTTGACGTTTGCTACTCCGAAACCATCCAACGTTTTAAGTTGGAACGGAACCCTGAGGGGCCAAAGAAATGTGTCATCCAATCACACGAAGATCCTTTGATTTCATATCGCACAGAGAGGATCCTAAGCGATACCATTCACCTGGAGATAATTGAACTTCCTGCCTGGCAGGCAGCCGAAAATGGAGAACTAGAAGTTCAAGGGGCTATTCTGAGGATACGTTCAAGCACCCCGCCACTCAGAATCAAATTGCAGGCCAGTTCTGTTGGCGATCTTTTAGCGATCTGTGGCATTTGTTGGTGTTTTTCCTCCCTTGTTCTTTCTAGTTCTGATGAGGGAAAGACTGATTTCGGGATTGTTTTGTATTAGACCTCAATCAGATCTCAACTTTTAGACTGACATTCAACAGTTTTACTGTGTAGGTCTAGAAAGAAAAACAAAGAAACCGAGATCATATGTTATGCTTTGGATTGACAAGGCTGTTCCCTGCAATCTGGGGCAAAAAGGAAAATATATTACATGCCTTAGTTTTACTATTCAGATTCAGGTAAACTGAAAGACAAAAGGAGAAGAAGACCAAAGAAAGCAAAAAGGGGAGGGAGGGGGCAACTCCTACCTTTTGATAAGTTAAGCTTCTTTTCCATTTTCATCTTCTTTTCATCTTGAAAATTAGATTTTTGGGGTTCTTTTTTTCTTCCAGATGACCCTTAAGACTGTAAGGGAAATCGTAACACATTGCAGTGACTGAGATAGGGTGGGGAAAAGAAGGGAGAAGCTTTTTTCTTTTTTTTTCTAGCTGAAACAGAATGTTCTGTTGGCTTCTCATTTTTGCAGTTTTAGGAATTTATCTTGTCACTCCATCTCGTTTTTATCCCCCTCTCGGTGCCTCTGGGAGAGAATTTAGTTATTTCATCTCCGCTGGAATGTTTTTGATTTGTCCTCCCGACTGATTTTTCTTCTGTACTCCTGTTTACCCCAGACAACATGCTGTTGTGTCTCAAGTCAGAATCAGGAACCTCCACAAGGAGAGCCAGGCAACGAGAACAAGAGACGGAAATCTTCTGAATCCTAACCTCCGATCTTAAAAAAGCTTTCGCCCCCCCACCCCCTTTCCCATCCAGTTTCAGAGGTGTCCTCGGATATTCCTTCCTCTTTTTCCCCGGAATCTGTCAGCATTCCCGACGGGACTCAGCCAGCTTGTATCCGTGCCAATCCTTTGATATTAGCTCCCGGTGTCGTCTGCTTCATTCTGTGAGTAGATCTCGCTCTCTCCGCCTGTCTGCGAGTGTGTGTGTTGTGTGTGTGTGTGTGTGTATTTGACTTTGGCTCCATATGGTGTTCTATCCCTGTGTAGCTGTGCTTATCTATCATCTGTTTATGCGTATACGTCTAGGTGGGTGTTTAACTTGGATGTATGCGCTACTGTGAATAAAATGAGTCAAGGTTAATGGCATGGGCTTCTTTGCTGGGCTACTCATGCAAATAGTGCATAGCTTGTTTTCCGTAATGGACAAATATATGCTCTGCTGCAGATACAGTGTGTTTGTAGAGGCACGTATGTAGCAGGTGTCACATGCACCTTTTAGACTATAGGGTGACACCAGAACATGATTAGTTCCCAGAGGCTGTGCTCTAATGAATGCAAATTGATGTAGATACGCTCATTGGAAGATACAATTATTTTCTTAAATGTTTTTTTTAATAAAAAAGCTGAATAGAGTGGCATATCTATTCTCTGTGCTAATGCATGTGTCATGCAATGCATGAAGTTTATGTGACGATAGCTATTCGTAATAAATGTGACTGACAATGCTGTTGCGGTGAGAAATGATTGTTTTTTTTCCTGCTTTCCCCCCCCAGATTGAACAGCTGTGGTCTCTGTCTCTTCTCTCAGCCTTTTTCCCATCACTTGCTCAATCAGTGTCTAGACCTCACTTGGGGCCGGCCAATAATTGAAAAGCTGTATTGATATTCTGCTCGGGGGAGACGGAGGGGAAAAAATACACTTTTATTTACAGTTAATCGCATGGAGTGCGATGCAAAAAGTACTAGACATTATTCAAGTGTGATACAAAAAGAAACACATTAGGTTTGAGCATCCTTTCTGGTTAATTATTTCAATGCTGTTAGCTGGGCTTGAGAATAACTAGGTTTTTTGCTTCACTGTGGGCTGACTATGACTTGTTGTCTGGCTGGTAATAAGCTTTGGGGAGATGAAAAATGATGCTGACAGGGCAACAATATGGACAAAATTGGGGGTTTTGCCTGTTGGGCCACACAGTTCAAGGAGGATGTACGTCTCAAATGACAATTGAATTGAATTGAAAAGATGTTGCAATAGAGCTGATGTGGAGGTGTTCCTTTCAAAGAATCTGTTTAAGGCCAGAGGTGTGATCCATTTACCACCTACATGGTTCTTTATCATTTAAAAAGGCAGCTTTGCTCATACAGGAAATGTAGTTTAGGAAGGACAAGTTTTGTAAATGTCTTTATTCTCGTGTGCTTCCTGTGGAATGACACCTGTTGGTTTGCAGCCTCCTGTTGAAAGTGTGTGGTTGCTAAAGTTATTGGTAATCTCACAGTCAGAGCGGGCTCTTTCCCAAAATGCCATATGTTCCTATCTGTAGTCCTGGCACTGCACGGGTCAGCTGCTGCCATACGGGTCAACATCTGTTGCGCTCTTGATCATAGCAGGTCCAGGCTATATTGCTTGCAAATCGCATGTTCATATTTAGCTCATTTATTCCTCTGCAGGAAACTCTTCGTGCATAAGATCTAGATATTGCTGTATACGTGCACAACACATACTAATGATCACAATATGTATCATGACATCTGCTCAGACCGTTTTTGAATCTGTATTGCTCTTCTTACAGTAACCTTTCCTTTTATTCACTAGAATTATAATATTGCCACAATATCTAAAGTTGTACTAGCAGCAATGTATTTTGGTATATGGTTGACAGAAAAGGTGAAAAGCTTAAAATAAAAATGACTTCACTATACTTAACTAAGTTTAGTTATTCAGTAGCATGGTGAATGGTTTATCTGTCGTTGCACACATATCTTGATAACTAACTAGCTGGTGTATATCGGGGTTTCCACACGTTTGACCAATGAATTCCCAATCATTTGTGATTACTTTTTAAAGTAATTTCAATAATTTTGTACAGATTACACTCTTAAACAGCAGCGTAAAGCCACTAAAAGTTTAAGTAGAAAATAATGGTTTACTATAGAAATTTATATTAACATTTCTGTATTTTTTTCGAGTTTTCCATTTCTTGTTACTTTTTTTACTTTTTAGTCATTTAGCGGACGCTTTTATCCAAAGTGACTTACAAATAAGAAAAAGTAACTAAAACTATGTTAAAACTCTATAAATACTATATATATATATATATATATACACATTTAAGAAATTAAATAAAATGACAAATGCATACAACAACATTTCAAAACTAAACATTTAAAGGAAAACTAAAAATAAAGCTAAAAACATTTCAGAATATTAAAACAACAAAAGGTATGAGTATAAAAATGATTCTAACATGACACTAAGCCAAACACACACACACACACACATATATATATATATATATATTTCATTTCCATGTAGTATGTTGAAGTAACGTTACTAAAATAAATACAATTTATTAAAACTAAAGAAAATACCTATAAAGACATATTAAATTCATACATAATTTATCTAAAATTAAAATAGATAAATCAAATGGCAGTAGTTTATCAGTAATCCTAAAAAAACACTGCCAAACACACATGCTAACAAACAACAACTTACACATAGTAAGAATTGGTTATAAAAACTAAAACAGAAGTGAAAAGCCGTAAGAAAGAAGATCAATAAAAGCGATACTGATATCCTTTGCGTGTCCTGCCCGGTGGAGTCGCACGCGGTAGAGTCGATGGTCTTTACACTCTTCGGTCTTCTCCAGGGAGGGCTTCACACGATGGCTGCCGCGTAAACCCATCTAACAAAATACTACTCCAATTCAGCTGAACACACTTTCCTGTTAATCACAATAAATGGCAAACAAGCGCCCAACACTAAAGCGATACAGTCGAGACCAAAGCGCCATTTCAGCACGTCTCCACACAAATTATTTCTATAATTTAATATTATTATTTTTAATTTCTATGAAATTTTCAGGCCTTTAAATCATATTGAAATGGCTTTATTACTTCTAGATTTCAGAGACATTTACAGTACTCTTGTGAGTCATGAATCAAGTCAGAAAAAGGAAATGGTTCAATGGTTCAGAAAAATGCTTCACTATAATTTCCCTCTAATCTTTCTATTCATTTTCCCCTCAGTTTTTATTATTGTTATTTTATTTCAATGTCTGTTTTTATAGGCTTGGAATTGTTTTCTTCTTTTTACTAATGCCTGTGGTGTACAAACAAACAGCTACCAATAGACATGCTGGATGAATAAATCTGTCATCTGTAGCTTTGCGGGTCTTTTGGTCAGATATTCAGGTTTTTGTTGGAAGAGCAAATATTAGTCAACAGTGTTCAATTGAGCAAGACACTTTTTTTTCTTTTTCCGTCGCCCATCCTCTCCCCATCTTTCATATTCTTCATTTGCCTTAGCAGCCACCATTTCTTTATTCTTCAAGTCTCTTTCTCCGTCTAGATTTTCTTCCAGTCCATGTAGAATTCAGGGGTCAGAAATACACATATTCTTGCTGTGATCACAGACTGTGCCACAGAGATGAGATAGAGGGAGGACCAGAGCTTGAGAGCTAATCCATCACCGCAGTCAGTGCCGAGTCCCCTTGTGTGTGTATGAATGAGAGGAGAGCACACAGACACCGTATGAAACAATACTAAAGCCCTGCTTTAATAAGCTTTGCCTGCACCTCCTGGATTTGATACAATGGCGATTATGTCACATAGAAAAGTCAGTACTAGAGTTTTTCCTCACTTTTCCATCAGCTTTAAAGAGATGACCCAAAAATGGAAATCCTTCATTTGTGTCATTTAAAACCCATTCGAGAAAAGTCTTTCTTTCGCATAGCACAAAAGAGCTGCACTATAACGTACTATGAAAGCGCACAGTGACCACGAGCTGTCAAGCTACAAAAAGGAAAACAAAATGTACCATGAAGGCACCATAAAAGAAGTCCATATGACTCACTCTGCTTATTCCAAGTCTTCTGAAGCCATGCAAAACAGACTAAGTTGTTAAGTTCTCATCTGCTGCAGCTCTCAAATCTCCCTCGTGTCCATGAGCTTTCCAGTACGGCACTTCAAGTTTGGTATCTATGACGACTGGCATTGGTTCTTGTCTGGCTGCTCATGATGTGCCAAGTATGAATGTGTGGACTAGTAAATTCATTTTGAGAGCTATGGCAGAGAAGACAACCAAAGCTCAAATAGTGTTTATTAAGGTACAGTTCAAATCCAGTACTTGTATACAGCACTGTTTAACATTACTTGGTGTTCATATTCAAATACTGTACCTGTATTTAGGATGCAGCTTATCCAGCGAAAGAAGAAACGGTTCTATCAGTCTGTTGCTAAAACCTGTCAATGGAAAACAACAAAACAACGTTTTAGATTATTACACTTTAAACAACTGCTTTTATCGCTGCTGAAACAAATTTAAAATGACACAATGTCCATAACTTTTGAATGGTTTTCCTTTTTTTTTTTATAAATAAATGTATCTTATTTTTAATGGTGTATTTTTTTATTTTAAAATGTTCAGTCTACAGAATTCAGTTATGAAAATGTCTATAGTGTAAAAATATATCAGCATCTATAAACTGCGGTTTGCAGCATAATCTAAAAATACTTCAGTTGCTTTTCACTTGCTTTACCTTTTTTATTTGTAGTTAGATTTTGAATCATAGCCCATATCATCCATTTCACTCACCAAAGAACAAGGTGCAATGTTTTTGGAAATTATTTTATATTATAATTACTTTCAATACTCAATAATGTAATCTCTACAAATGAGTCAAATACATTTTGTATGTATTTTGTTCTGAAACTACATCCTGACTGTAGGAGTACAAAAGTGTTTTGGTAGATATCAAAGTACATTATTAATAATTAATCCTGCTCTGCTGGAACTACAGTACATACTGTTGAACAATGAAATCTGCTTCAGTGCTAATCACCAGAAATGAAGAGTTATTCTACTTACTAAAGAAAATATGGGAGGAATGCTGTGGCTTACAGGTGGTTAACAGTAGATACAGTAATGTTTAAATGTAAGCTATTGTGTTCTATTCATGACCCTTCCTTTTGTAGCATTTATGCAGCATTTGAAATAAGCATGGATAACTTTTATCAAGTGACATGTTCATTGTCAAGAAGACTTGAGAAAACTCTCACATACTAAGGGCTTTGAATACAATCTTAGTGTGAGCTGACCTGACCACTCTCTCTGTACATCCTCTTGTTAGTGCACATCCTTTATACCTTCCGCCTAGTTCTCCTACAGGTTGAGTTACCCGTTGTTCAAAGTCAACAGGTCTATTCTCAGTTGCTTACAACTGACAGATTAAAAACTGATATTGATTAAAAAAAGGCACTTCTATAGATTTTCTCCTGACCTTGTAAGGTCTTGGTCTTCATATCTATATTTAGGCGCATGCATGAATCTCTACTGCTCCCGAGCCTTCACTTTTCCTCGAATAGCTCAGAGCTAGCATGAATCTTGTTCTTGGCAGTTTTTGATCCGGTGAATGTACATGTATTTTTCTACAGGACAGGCACTATGGGCTATCTCATTCACCGTGAGGCAGGCTGGCTCCTGGCTTTAATTACGCCAGCAGATATCAAGGCTAAGGACAGCCAATCACAGGTTCATCAAAACCGGCCTTGAAGCGTAATTCATCTCCATGTGTGGAAAGCAGATGGGGGGGACGTAAAGGCATTTTGGGTTTGAGCAGCTCAAAAAAAATCAATACGTGCTGTCTAATGTATACACGAGCAGAGAGACCATCCCCACCTACCCAGAGGCTTAGGTCTTAGATCAAAGGACCTAAAGAGACGAATCTTTGCTTCTGCTGGTAGAGGGTACGATGGGGCTGAGCAAAACAAGGGGGAAAGGGCGTAAAGCAGACGGCAATATGATGTCAAAGAAAGTTTACCATGTGGATTAACATTGCACTTCCATTATGGCCTGTTTTAAGCTGACAACTAGATATTTTATGATGGAAACATCACAAATTGTTTTGTTACAACTGTGCAAAATGTATATTTTTAACAAGTGAATAGTTGTAGGTTGCCTTAACAACTATCGTGGCTAATTGATATGGAAGCACTGTGTAATTAGGCCGGTTTTAGTTGAACAGATTGATTAGGAAGCGTTTATATAAGGACTGAGACCAAATGGAAAAATATGCAGGGGTCTCTAGGGGCAGTTTGAAAAGTTTTTTAACGGTGGCCCTATTTTTAGATTGTCTTAAAGATGCAGGGTGCTCAAGAAACCACGTCCGTCTGAATGAGCAAGGAGAAACTTTAAATATGCACAGCTAAAAACCACAAAGTCATCATGCTAATTAAAGCACCACTGCTGTCAAAGCTCAAACATATACAGTATATAGCAAAAGATTCATGCTTGGACAGTTTAATTAATGATTTAAGTATTTTATCCACTGCATTAGATATTTATTGCATCCTTCAGGTAAATATGCTTCTGCGTTGATGTTTGGCATTTGGTTGCATAAACATGCTGTCAAATTAAGTTTAGCTTACAATCTAAACAATTGGCCTATAAACTACCTAATGGAAAAAATGTGCTGTTAAAACCTGCAGGGAATCTCATCCTATTATAAGACTGTTAGGATATTAGCCTGCTATAACACATACAATTCCACCTGCCTAAGCATGTTCAGTGGACAAAGTCATCATCGCTCCACCACAGAGTAAAGAAGCTCATTATAAAACACCACGATGGGTCATTTCACATCTATCAGCACTTTTCCAGTGTAAATGAATGCCTTCGGTGGAGGACGCAGACAGTATTGCCGGTCTTAGATCGTTATAAAGTAAACCATGTGTGCTTTTATATCTGTTCTTTTCTCATATTATGTTCCTGTGCAATAAGGCTTGCATTATTTTAATTAACCTTCTGCATACATAACATCATTTAAGTTTCTCCTCATTATAAACCCATATCTATAGGCTGCATCCATTAGAGGGATGAATTTATCAAAAGTGCCTGCTGTTATCCAGCACAGCCGTACAGATATAGAGGGACTGGCTTCTCCCCAGTGACACCAGAGTAATTTGGGACGCTGACCTGAGTCCTCCTGGACGGTAGTCCCCAGAGCCCCATCTCTTCCTCTGTCTCAGCCACCTCAGGTTTCCCGTGAGTTTTCGTACAACTTGAAAAATATAACCGGGATTGCTAGTTAATCTTTTGTTTCATATTTTCTCATCTCTAGCTTTAGACTCATAAAGTAGAGCGTGCTGTGACAGCCCACGGCACACAGCTCTAATCTGGAGAGGTTATTCCAAGGATGCTCAGTACCAAGTGAATTTCCCAGTGGCCGCAGACCTCTTTAAGCCAGGGCCTGGCGGAGCCATGATGGCACCCAATCAAAACGCATCGATCTGCTGTCAGCTTGAGGTATGAGTTGGAGAATAAGTAGAAGCACGGCCTGGGCACAGATCTAGCTTTGCTTCAGACTTAAGGAAGGCATGATTGAAGACCAGAAAGACCGTTCTCCGGTCAGGAATAAGGGCAGCTTTCAGCAGGGGACTTTAAGTGCCTCCTCTCTTAACTTTATGGACATGTACAACAACAAAGGCACTTTATAAAGATAGTATGTTAAGTATGATTACATATGGACGAAGTGTTTCTTTTGCTACTCTTACGTCAAATCAAAATGTCAGAGTACAACTGACAGATCTTTCATGTAATTGTGCTCTTTAAGATCTCTGACTAAAAAGGTCTGTCTGCACTGTAGAAATGGTACACTCTTTGAATATGATCTCTTTGTTCAACTATGTTTTTTTATAGCTTAAATCACTGTCGTAATTGCACAACAGTCTTCTATAATTTTGCTGACTATGAATGCATACACTACTGTTCATGTTCAAAAGTTTGATGTCAGTAAGATTTTTAAATGTTACCAAGGCTGAATTTATTTGATCAGAAATACAGAAGAATTTAAAATATTATTACCATTTGAAAAAAAGGGTTTTCTATTTTAAAATGTATTTTATTCCTGTGATGCAAAGCTGAATTTTCAGCATCATTACTCCAGTCTTCAGTCACATGGCTCTTCAGAAATAAATCAAATTAATATGCCGAAAGTAAATTTTTCTAAAATACTCTGACAGTTCAGTCCAGTGCAGCTACTAGTGTTGTCCAATTCCTGAACCAATGTTTTTTTTTTTAATGAGCCAATTACATTTTCTGAATCAAAAGCATATCATATAGGCCTACTTTTATAGACTAAACGATTTTTATCTGAATGATTTTATTTTATTCCATTATGTTAAGATCTGACATGACTACTTCATTTGGCAACAGATTGCTCAGAAATGATCTTTCTTTGTTTCTCCACAGAAGTACTTCTGTTAAGGAATCAATTAGAATAGAGTGATTTATAATTACAGTCCCTAAATATTAGAGTACTATAGAGCGAGCATTTTCATGCTTTTGCTTATAGAAAACAGTAGCATTCGTAAAGGAACTAAATTTACTGACTTATTCATTTTCAGATCAGATGAAATGACCAGGTCAACAAGCTTTAAACGTTGCTTGCCCAATACAGCAATCTAATTAATATGCATAAACAATTTAATACTGATCTTTCTTTGTTTCTCCACAGAAGTACTTCTGTTAAAGAATCAATTAGAATAGAGTGATTTATAATTACAGTCCCTAAATATTAGAGTACTATAGAGCGAGCATTTTTATGCTTTTAAGCTTATAGAAAACAGTAGCATTCGTAAAGGAACTAAATTTACTGACTTATTCATTTTCAGATCAGATGAAATGACCAGGTCACTGATAGTTGACGTCAGGCTTTGCTAAACAAGCTTTAAACGTTGCTTGCCCATGACAGCAATCTAATTAATATGCATAAACAATTTAATACATTTACATTGCTGTGTAAATATGATTGGAAATGTTAATGAAGACAAAGTAATGCAACAGTTTAGTATGCATAAACAAGCACCGTACATTAATGTGCTACACAGTTCGCTTATTTGCTAAAGTAATTGATTTGGTTAATGACGATGCTACCTCTAATGAGCCACTGACATTTCATACTTGCTCAGTGTTAGTTTTATATTCCTGCACTCGGTTCACTTCTGTTCTTACCTTTGGGGTTAGTTAAAAGTCTGCATACAAGTCATGTTTCTCAGTGTAGCTGTTTCAGTCCAGCCTTAATGCTGTGATTATCTGCACAGAGACAAGCTGAGAATGACAAATAGCACTGTTGCTTTGCATGGTGCTAAAATGCTTATTTTTCTCTTAGTTATATCATTAATTTAGGCTAAAAGTAGTTTGAAGCAAGTTTACAAACTGTTACATGACTGTATCTGGCCAGAGCATCTGTGATGATTTGGCAGGCATAGTGTGGTTTGCTAAATATAATGCAGTATCAGTTGAGCACATTTTTAAGTTATGTGCTGTGCTGAGTTAATTTTAAGTTTGTACAATTTCATTCTGTAATACACAAGTACTAAATAACCCAGTGAGGTTGTGTAAACACACACGAGTGAAACAGTCATGCAGAACAGATAATGTTAACATGGGCTAGATCTGTTGGTACAAAGGAACTGTAAGGCTCCCATGGGCAGTTCAGGTTACAACACAATACATTTTATAGCCACAAGTTGTCTTACTCTACTAGTATGGTATGGTATTTTCCTTATGTGCTGTTGTCCGCAACATTTTGCCTTAGGGTGGTAGACCGTGTGAAGAGACATGGCCAGTTGACGCAGTGGGTTTCAGATTTGTTTGTACGTAATAAGGCACAAGGAGGACATCTTGAGAATGTATTTTTTTCATACGGCTGGACTGTTCTTTGAAATGCTCCATGTTGGGGTCTCATACATAAGCATGAGCAATGTTTGCTTTTGGCGTAGAAGCAGCTCGCTTGTGGAGGTTGTGTACATCACTGTTTTGAGGCTAAAACAAGATTTGGCAGTTAAAAAATGCTGTATTGCTTTCAGTATAAAAAATCAATGAGGAGGCTATTTCAATTATTATTCTGTTGTCAAAGTAAGTCAGTTAAGGCCATTTTGCATTGTTTTCAGTTTCAGAGGGCACTGACAGGCACTGCTTTCCAAGCTTTGTTGTGCATGACTATTAGCAGCACACACTGCCCAAGATAAAACTATTTTATTGATTTGCATCTGCCACACGTCGTTGATCAATCAGAGGTTATTTTATGGTATTGTCTGTTTTCACTGAGTGCAAACAGACAACCTTGTTAGCAGAGGCTATTGTCACAAACGTCTTCTATTATTGCCCTGATATTTTTAACTTTAGTGCAAATAACATAGTACTTTGTATGTTCTGTAAATGTTGTGTGAGTCACATCTATATCTGCACTTACTGTGAAATAGATGCAATTTGTTGTGTTTTTTGTTCTAACAATATCTACCAGTTAGATATTTTTAAAGAAATTAATAAAATTTTATTCAGCGAAGATGCATGGAATCGATCAAAAGACAGTAAAGACTTTTAACCAAATGTTTTTGAGCAGCAATTAAGCATATTAGTATGATTTCTAAAGGATTGTTAGACACTGAATACTGGAGTAATACTGAAAATTCAGCTTTGCACAAGAACAAATGACAGTGTTAAGTATATTACAGTTATAGAAAACAGTTATTTTGAATTGTAATAATACTTAATATTATGGTTGTACTATATTTGAATAAATAATGCAGCTTTGGTGAGCATAAGAGGTGTGTTGACCCCAGACTTTGTAAATTGCATCTCTCGTTTCACACTTGCCTGGCATGTTGCTTTTATGTGGCCAGGAAGAGCGTTGATACATTATTTCCCTTCAGTCTGCTTATCAATCATTCAGGCCAGTTCCGGATTAATATATTTTATTTAAATAATTTTGTTAGTTTTATTAGCGGTCACTTACATGCACCACATAATGCAATATTTATAGTAATAATAACCTCAATCAGAGGTTACGCTTTATGCACTACGCTTGCACTGATGTGTGCGTAATCAAATTTTAATAATGGACTCTTTCTCACTGAATATTCTGTTCATATTTACGCACAATTTGTCCAGATACACAGTGTGAGAAGTCAAGCATAGGAATGTAAAATACCTTTTAATCAATGAATCATTTTCTGCAAGCTAGGCTAATGAGAGCTACATCATAAGACTTGAGTCGATGCAGATCAGATCTTTACGAGATCATCTCATCTGCCTCACATGATCTCAACTCATCCATGTGATGTTCAGATCAATGAGCATGTGTAGTGGCCGTTCTGCATTGATTCTGTTCAATGGAGGAGCTTTTAATGGTCTTTACAAACTCTGATGACTTGAGTGGTTCATTGTACAGCCAAAAGCAGAGTCAATTCGCACCCCCATCGTCTCTAATATCTCCTATAATGAAACGCTGACCTCACCTCCAATCCTAGGGATCAAGTGTCTCGGGTTTAGTTTCTCTGAAGTAAAGAATCTCTGGTAAAAGTTTTTTTTTCTTCAGTAAAGATCTTAAAGCATAGTGATTTATGATGCTCCACTGCCGTTCTGGGTGATTGGATCAATACGAGGGGCAAAGCTGGGATCTAGCCATTGGTTACCCTTCATTTATTGCCATTAAAAGGGAAACTAAAAAAGCCCCGGTCTTGTGAACCTATACGAGTCTTAATCCAGACTTTGATCACATTAAAAGTGTACCAAAGCTCACTAACCTCTCCTAACACCAGCAGAAATGGGCTGTGAGAGGATGAGCAGGAATACTGCAGGCCTTCTCCATCACATATGTGCTCATGTTGCTTGTCCCATCTGTTATGCATGTCCCATGCATACATTCATTTAAGTATAACAGAGGTAGACTGGAGCTTAAATAATGCGTCACATTTGAGGCAACATTTTTCATCCAGGGCCAAAAAAATGCTTTTCAATCATAATTAAGCTTGACTTGAGGTTTTGTACAAGGCGACTAGCTCATAAGTCGGCTGTTAACATGGTGGAGGCGTCGAATGTCAGTCATTGTTCTCCTCTCACTCACATTCAGACTTTGCAAGAAAATGAAACGCCAATTGCAATGCATTTAACTACATGTTGTGACATTTGTATGTGAAAGTGAACAGAATGTTTATTATGTAGGCTGGAGCTTAATTTCTGGTATTATATCTATATATTTTTTCTAGTAGAAGGGTGGCATTTAATGACTTCAAAAAATAAACATTAATATATACCTTTGGTTTTTAATATTTGTATTTTTTGGTAACCGTTATGTATTATATACATTTTAAGTGGCATCCTTTATTCAACTATAAAAGTGTTTCTAAATCCAAACTAAACTAGTTACATGAACCAGTAGTGGAAAGAATTGTGTGAGAAGCTGTTCAGTCTACAATGGCAAGAATTCATTATCTGCACAATACGGTCTGTCACACACCGTTTATGAATTATTTCTTTACATGCTGTGTACTATATCCAATTCCCAATATAATCTGCCATGGCCTGCAGACCCCCAAAAAGCTGTTGTTTCAAAGCAAGGTTCAGATCTCAAAATGTTCAAATGTTTCAAAATGCTGTCGAGATAAAACCCTGAGAGTGAAGACGCAGGATGTGACCGGTTGTCCGTAGATAGTTTTTCCTCCTTTTGTCTCGTTTATTTTGTGAGCTATATTCCTCCAGGCAGTTCCACCAGATTAATTGGTTGTGACAAGCCACACTGAGACTCAATTTCAAGACAAGGCGAACATTATGAATACTCTAAAGCCTTAGATCTGATCTGAGGATTTGCACATGGCAAAGCAGTTTAGAGAGGCTGTGATTCGCCAGAATGACACGTTTGTCATCACCTGTGTGTTCCGCATTACAATGACAATACAAATATAAATAAGTTTCCTAAAGAAAACATGAGTGGTGCTTGCCTTTTGAAAAATTTGCTGCAATGTGAATGGTTGTCAGAGTGTTGCTATGCCTTTTTACCAGGGTGTTATATGTTCTGCTGGTTGCTAGGGTGTTTTAGGTGGTTGTTAGGATGTTTTGGGAAGTGAATAGGGTCTTATAGTTGGTTGTAAGGATGATCTGATGATAGGGTGTTTTAGGTAGTTGTTAAGATGCCCAGGGTGGTTGATAGGTTGTTTTAGGGGGTTGTTACGATGTTCTGGGTAGTTGGTATAGGGTGATTTAGGAGGTTGTTACGATGTTCTGGGTAGTTGGTATAGGGTGATTTAGGAGGTTGTTACGATGTTCTGGGTAGTTGGTATAGGGTGATTTAGGAGGTTGTTACGATGTTCTGGGTAGTTGATATAGGGTGATTTAGGAGGTTGTTACGATGTTCTGGGTAGTTGGTATAGGGTGATTTAGGAGGTTGTTACGATGTTCTGGGTAGTTGGTATAGGGTGATTTAGGGGTTGTTACGATGTTCCTGGGTAGTTGATATAGGGTGATTTAGGGTTGTTA
>CM050421.1:0-170049 GCA_027564155.1 Gymnocypris eckloni scoliostomus | reverse complement strand
TAAACAGTTGCATATTATTTGAGTTATAATAAATGATTCATGTAGAGTTGTGCATTTAGGAAATATTAGACATTTGAATATTGTGTGTATAAATATTACAAGCCACTTTTACATTACTTCACCTACGAAACCATGCTTGCAATATGCTGAACCTTTTTTCTCACCCTCTCATTCTTTCTCTTTTTCTTTTGGTAGCTATTATCCACCAATTCAGTGGGGTTTAATCGTAAAGTTAGTCTATAGAGATAATCTGAGGAGTAAAAAAAACACGGGTATACGATTGGTTTTACGTTTTTAATATTTTCAGTTGTTAAATGTATATTATGGTATTTAAGCAACAAGACATTTCCATTGCTTGTTTGCTAGAGGAAAAATAAGCATTCACACATATGTATATACATATGTATTTTTATGCATATATGTTATAATCTATTTATAGTTTTTTATGATTTTAAGCGTTATCATTATTCAGCAAATGCAACATACAAACTTTTCTTGTTCTCACGTTTTTAATTTATCACGGAATACACAGAAGTCGTATGTTTCTGTTCGTATGGTGTCCGATTATCCCAGTGTTTAATCTAATGTTTTCTGTAGATTCTACTTTATTATGTCCCCGTATGTTGCAACAACTTTGTGGCATTGAGTGCAGTGCTTTTCGTTTTCAGAACTGGATCGTCGAATTTACACTTTATATATATTAGTCATGCGTTGCTTAAAATATATTTACTGCCATTTTATGTATTGTGTTCACTTTATAACATGTATTAATGTATTACTAAATGGTTTAAATATATAGGCTAATATGGCATCATTTGCATTTATTGTTTAATTATGCATTGGCATGTTTGCATTTTTGCATATTCAAAATGCAAACGTATGTCTAAAACTTTAACGAACAGATTAAAATAAATGTAAAATATACGCAAATTTATATAAAACATGAATATTAATTTTTGACTCCAGTCGTCAAATTTCGATTAGGAACTAAAGGAATATTTAATATAGCTTATTCTTTTACGAACTAAAAGAACATTTCGATATTTTAGTTTATAAATGCAAATATGCATTGATTAAATAAATGCATGCTATAGAGGCAAACATGCATATAAGTCGGGTGAGAGTTTAGTGATGCATGCTTTGAGCATTTGTTATGAATACATTTGTTTAATTTGAATGTTTATTTAGATTAATGATAAATGTACCCATATCAAATGGCTGAGACTAAAAGGAAATCCATTGTTGAGACTGGCCGTGCAGGTGTTGGTCAAATCTTCAAATGGACGATGTGAAATCATGCAGTAGCCTACAGTCAAGTATTTGTGTTGTCACATGGTGTTTTAGTTTTTAATATAGTTCATTCAATAATTTATTATAATATGCATGCACGTGCTTCAAAATAAATGAATATTTGGACAATTATTATCTTAATTATTGATATAAAATAAGTGAAATCATGCACAATGATTGCATAATAAACGAAATGATTAATACGTTTAAAATAATATTAATTTTTCCAGATATTGAACAAGTAGTAATATTGGTATATCGGTCGCATTTTCTGGCAGAATGGCGGGATATGTCTGTTAATCTTGTGTTTTTTTGTCATGAAGGACTCGACAATTTCGTTGTTTTCCTGATATTTTAGAGAGTTTAGATCTCACCTCGGCAAAAAGTGACAAAACAGAATCGATCTTTCAACTTAAACAACAACTTTCGGTCCAAAAGACTTTGACGATCAAAACCCAAACAGGAGAATAACAACCCGGACATTAACGCTAAAAACACCCTTTGTCCACACGATGTGCAAAGCAGTGCCAAGCCCATTATCTGAGGACCTCCGTGTCAAAGATCAGTCGAGCAGTCTCCAGAAGCGCATTATTACTCTATATCTCATCAGTGAAGAAGCACATGCCCAGCATACACATCCTAATAATATATCATATTACAAATCCAGAGAAAGAGACTTTATATTGGGATACTGTAAACATCCATACCTGTTTATAATTGATACCATCTCAATCCAGACTATTTAAAATATTCTATCACATATAGGCTACATACCATTTTTATTTTCTTATGTAATTGTAGAATGTAAAATAGAAACGGTGTTTCATGTGTTCCTCCAAAATAATGCGTTTGATAGATAATAAATAATGCTATTTCATAGTTGGATTTACTTTCAGTCCAGTGACACAGGGACCATGCATGGAAACAGTGGATGTCATGTTTGGTCTGTTTGTAATCAATAGCTTTGATTCTCTTGAGCTGATCATTGACTATTTGACGTGCCATAAGAAGAGTTAGTGAGGTATTGACCTCCAACACAACATCTTCATTGTGTGTGCTTTTGTATTACAGACCGAAGCTTGTGTGTGTGTGTGTGTGTGTGTGTGTGTGTGTGTGTGTGTGTGTGTGTGTGCACGTGTTTGATTTGCATTAAGACTTTGCTGTATTTCTTAAAAAAAAAGGAACAGCTCATTTCAAACAAATAATATTTGAATGGTTAATTTTTAATAAGCTATATATTATTGTCTATCATTGCCTATATATATATTTAGGCTTGAGAATATATCCATGCTTTTCTATGAGTAAAATGATTTGATTGTTTTGCGACAAACACACATACGCATGCACACACACGCACGCTCCGTGAGCTCTGTGCTGGTTGGTTGTCCAGGTGCTTAGAATGCGGGCAAGCGATCAAGTTGAAGTTGAAAGGTTGAAGGTCAATTTCATCCCAGACGAATGACCTCATTCGCTGGAGGCTGACCCCTGTGGTCAAACTGGTGAGGGGAGGAAAGAATGAGATAAACAGAGAGAGAGAGAGAAAGAAGAAACGATTGGCATTAGGGGCGATCATCTAACAGTCGTGATGTTGTCGTCTTTGGTGTTGTGCATTTTCATAGTATTGGTCAGATTCTGCCATTGTCCTTTTAGATGAAGTAGATTTTTACTCTGTTTATACGTCTCTCTCTCTCTCGCTCTCATGAATTAACACCTGACCTTGACCACTGACACTGAACCTAACCTTCAAGAGAGCCTGAACATCAACCCCCACGGCCCCAAAACACACAGACACACACACACACACACACACACACACACACACACACACACACACACACACACACACACACACACACACACACACACACACACACACACACACACATTAAGAGAGAGGAGAGACACACACACACACACACACACACACACACACACACATTAAGCGAGAGGAGAGAAACACACACACAGATGTCCAGCTAGAAGCTTGTGTGAGGATGATAAGTAAATGTCACATCATGAATTGCACTTCAATCTATATTGTTTTGCCCTCAAAATATTCCTATTTTTACTGAACACAAAATAGAGATGGCTATCTATATATATGGTCTTTTTTATATTATTTTTTTGAAGACTGCAATAGTTATGACTCCCCATAAATACTAACACGTACATGTTGTCATCAAAAAGGTCTGTAGTGTATTTTTTAGTGGGTAAAAGTGTGTGTGTGTATATATATATATATACATTGTTTTTTATATAATATTATACATGTATATATAATATTAATGTATGTGTTCCTGGTTTTATTGAATGCAATAAAAGACAGATGGAGCTTATCTTTATTTATTTATTTGTGTTTTTATTTTATTTTGAAAAAGCTGCAATAGTTACTGTATAGTTAGGTATTTATATTTATAACCTCAATATACAAATAGGAAACAGACAGGTAGACACAAACGAGGGAATGCAAGGCCAGAAAGAGAACACATACCCACAGTATTCTCCAGACTACACTCCTGTAAGGTTTTGTTACTTCTCCTCCCCCAAACACCCCTCTCTTTTTCTTTCTTTCTGCTTAATCCCTGCCTACTTCACCACATGTTTTCTAATCCCAAATATCAGAGGTACCCCCCCCTCGCCTTTGAGCCCCTAATGCTGAAACCTCCTTTGATACAACCTTCTTTGCTTCCTCTTCCCCTCTTTTTCCCCTCATCTTATCACTCACTCACACTCCCTGCGCTGTTCCTCTCGTGCCTTGTGTATTGTTTCGCTTACTTCTTTCTCTTTTATATTTAGTTTCCATTTTGTTTGTGCAATTTATTTATCTGCAATGACATGTATCTTTTTAAGATACAATTAAATGCATTTTAAAACAAAATAAATCGATCAATTTTTTTTGTTTACTGCATCATGTCAAAGGAGTGTGAGAATATGTAGTGTCATGTGCATATTTTTCCGCGTTGCCAAGTGCCATATCAATAGGTTAATAGGCATAGTGCCACATAAACTAAGTCGCTGATTAGTTATTGCTTCACCAATCCATACACTAGTCAGAAGTCATAGACCCTTCCGCATTGATTTCCCCCTTTTGCCTTAAGAATGAGATAGAGGTCAAGATTGGGGTTCAGCTATTGATCGACCCCAAATCACAACCCACCCGCTCCGAGTCAACCCGTGTGCTTTCACAGGGCCAGCCGACGGCGCTTTACTTTGTTTCCGATTGGCTCGGTCAAGGTGCCTCAGTAATTGGGCCTTGTTTTGATTGACAGCTAGATTTACATGCTTAACCATGGATGAGCGCTCCTGTGTTCGACCATCTG
The DNA here is from genome assembly GCA_027564155.1 of Gymnocypris eckloni scoliostomus. Lineage (NCBI taxonomy): Eukaryota > Metazoa > Chordata > Actinopteri > Cypriniformes > Cyprinidae > Gymnocypris > Gymnocypris eckloni. Next base: position 165,439 of record CM050421.1, on the reverse strand, counting down.
ATGGGACCGTTGAACCAACTGCTACGTTCACGCATTAAAAACATGGCCGCTAACCTTTGACATCCTAATTTGCTTAGTCACCATTTAAAGTTGTGTGATGGTCCATTTAGGTTGGCTGCCGTCCATAATTGAGTCCTCTCACTGGCACTCGTTCATTATTTGTGTCAAATAATTCCTCCCTTTGCTTCTCCCTTCCACATTTCTGTCTTTTCTTTTCTGCTGGATAATTACACGTCTGTTTACGTCCTCAATTTGTCTTCATCTCCACCCGTTTCATTGACTCCATGCGTCCCTTTTCCTCGTCCATTTCCCTCTATCAACGTTTGTCTTTTCAGCTTTCCTTTTCTCGCCCCTTCCCAGTAATCTCATCGCCGTTGCTCCCCTCTTCTCCTTTTCCCCCACTCCCTCTCTCTCGTCTTCACTGTGTAAGCAAGAGAGAAGAGGTTGTTAAACATTTTTCTTCTCTCTTAATTGTTTTGACTTGTGCCATCGGCATCCCGATTAGGGCCCATTGATTTCCTAGTGCTAAGTGCATTGATTTCTACATTTCTTATTGATCTCGGTTCTAAATCTACCCACACACAGTCTCAATGCACAAGGCGAGACGGAGAGAAGAGAGAGAGGAGAGGAATCTGTTAAATGTGGCATTGTTAGACAAAAAAGGAGTTTGAAACTTATTGGAATGACCTGGAATGGATAGTTCATATATGCAGAGTTATTATTATGATTTTCAACAAAATAATATTTGAAAATATATATTTATGATAGATTAACTGTTTAAAATGTTTTAATGAAATATCACATTAATACTATTAAATATAGTGAAAATAAATTTTAGGCTATATTAAACAAAATATAGTGATTTTTTATTTTATTTATATTTGTAAGATTTGATACATAAACACGCATTTTTAATGCACAAACAATGGACATAGCACACACTTATTCACCCCCATGCACTCTTTACCTTTTGCCTCCGCGTAGCCACACACACTTACACACACTCGGCACCCCATAAAGATCACAGACGGGGTATTGGGGCTTTATCCTCTTCTGCTGTAACGGTGGATCACATATTCAGCAGGCCTCTGACAGGGCAAAATCAGCTCCCCCTCTCAAGCTAGTCTGCGCGCTACTGATAGCCCCTTCCATGTCATAGCATTAGGCCGCGGCAGGCCGCTGCGGGCGAGACACATCGCCAGCACTTTGGGGGTCGATGTCTTTTACCAGCACTGACTGCTGGATCTTCAGCTGCTGTCTCCCAAGTCTTTGATCGTGTTAAAACTAGCATAGCGTGGAATGATGGTAGAATCTGTATGAAATAGAAAAGACGTTTTGTGGCGGGTGCTGTATAGGATGCATTAATAAAAGAAGAAATAAAAATCTTGTTTGTGAATTTTAGCCGCCATAAGCAAATGTGTGAAATCAAAATATTGTAAGAGTGTTTGGCAGGCGATGCAAGAAAAGCAACAAAAGGGCAAATGGTGTAAGCAGCCTAGACATATCTGAGATTAAAAAGGACATTTGTTGTGGTATTATTCCATTAAAGTAACTATTAACTATTGATAATTCATTATATTCTTCTTCTCCCTTCATCCCAGATGTTAAAGGTGCAACAAAATGAATATGTCAAAGAGGAAATATAGGGCTAATGATAAATCTGTTAAACAAGGCATATAAAGAACTACAAATCCCAACATTCCCTTGCATTGATAAGCAGGCTATCTGTCAATAAGACAAGATCTGATGTGGATTGGTGATAAAGAGAAGACCACATTAGCATGGTTATTATTACCCTGCATGTGTTAAAAGAGCCACGGCGCAGAGGATGGATTTGTATTAGAGGTATTATTGTATTATTGGCAGACTTGAGCTGGATATTGACAATATGTCAGCACTGATCATTAGATCAGATGAAGAGAGAAAGTGTGTGTGTCCCTTCTTGAATCACTTCTAACTCCATCGCTCAGGGATTAAGTGCACATTAGGTGACGTATAGTAAACATTTATTTGTTTTGGTTCAATAAGAGAAATCTGGAGTTGTTTTGTATCAGTCTGTTGGTGAGAATGAATGATATTGTTCACAAGGGTTGCACCACAGTGGGAATGTGTCCTAGCCGCGGTATTAGCCGATTGTAACAGCAAGAGGGGGTGTTGATATAATTGTAAGCTGGTATTGATTGGGGCGCCTTGTTATTGATGAGAGAGAATTTAATTCAACCAACGCGTTTGTCAACATGACATTGCCATTTAACGATGAACTCTTTCTCTATTGCTGTCTGGTTCACACACAGGAGGAAGTTTCTTTTTATGTGTGCACTGGGTAATGATTATTTCTATTGATCGCTAGGTTCTTTACTTTTTTTATCACAACAGGAACTTAAATAATGATAATTATGCTAGCATTAATATTAATATCTGTAAAAAAAATGCATGATTTTAAATAATTTTATCAGTGACTTTATTTTGATTTCACTTTATGCATTATAGCACGTGTTCAAGCTACAGTGTCTTGCATGTAGTGATACATTTGTAATTGTTTTTAAGTTTTCGTACATTTGATTGCCCCATTTTTAAATGATGGCATGTCAATAATAATGCCTATATTGTATAGTGTAGTGGGCTCATAGCTGACCATTGAATGGAGCTGACCAAATGGAAATGTCATATTTAGAAACCGTGTTTCAGTCTGCACACCTTTCTTCCTTCTCCGTGCTATAGACGCGCAAAATACACTATATTCTACAAGAAATAATTGCTTTTGTCTGGAAGGAGTTTGGATGGGGGGTTCGCAACGCGTGCCCTTTCAGGCGAGGGGGGTTCGTGAAGGACAACTTGTCGATTCCCCCTCGCTCGTTGTACACGCGGATGTCATCTGTCAAATGGAGGGGGTGCTTGGGGACAATAAACCTCAAGCAACCATTGTGTTGTGTTGCAGGAAAATATGATTTTTTGAAACAAATAAAATATGCGTGTGTATGTTGTGTTAATCAAATAGCTATTAAGGCATATTTCAAATCAGTTAAGTGAGTGTTTTTTTCTACGATTATTAAATATTTTTCTTCTTATGATACGCTGGCCAGTAATTGATCTATGTCACCTCGGATATAGTAGAATAGATAGTCGGATAGATAGAGAGAGACAGAAAGATTGGGGTGAGTGTGTGGTGGGGGATCAGGAGCTGAGCTTTCGATTTTTCCCGTATTGACTGCGATGTTTAGCTTATAGATTTTTCTATTTAAAAAATCTATGTCGGCAATAATCTGGAGTGTAAGTGAGTGGCATAGATTGTAGCTTTATTACCGACAGCATTCAGTGTGTCTGAAAGAGGGAATGAAAGGAAGAATGGGAGAGAGACAGAGCTATAGCTTAGACTAGCAATAGACCAAATGAAACTTTTGTGAGGTTGCGATAATCGGGTTCTGTCTGTGGCTTATTCGGAGTAGAATCCGTCACGTTAAATAATCACCATGGCTTCTCCGCTTTTATCGCCCGTGTTCTTTCCTCAGACATATACCTGAATGTAGATGAGGATATAATCACCTGATGTAAGCTACTCGGTGAATGTGTGTAATCCTATCGATCAGCGGCCCACCGCGATCATCAGAGTCATCATAATGAAGAGTAATCAAGCGATCGATACGCAGGATAGCTTGCCTTATATGGGATTAGTAAAAAAAGGGAAGGGGGTAGGGGGAGGTATGGATGGAGGGAGAGAAAGGGGGGCGGGGGGAGTATAGCGGCTGCTCCTCTCGTTTCAGTGTTGCTTTCGTACCGGGAGGCGGACAGAGCTCGCAAGCTACCGGGGTTCCCAGATAACGGGACTATCGTAACGGACACACACGCACACACAGACGGATGGTGGTGGGACAGAGCCAAAGAGCTGAATTCCGCTTAACGGGTACCGTGTTGTTTTCTTTTCGTTCAGTTTTAACATTTTGTGGACAAGCAGTGTTGCTCCTTAATTTATTTATGATTGATTGCGTTTTAATTACCGGCTCGTGAGTGAAAACGTGAAGCGTATCGAGCCGCTGCGTAGCCTTATACGTGAGTAATTATTTAAATATATTAAGGGATTCTATTATATTTTATACACGATTTAAAATGCTGCTTGAAATGCATGCAATGTGCGCGAGATAACCCACACGAGAGAGAGCTAGAAACCAAATATTCCTGTTAAACCTTTGCCAAACCGTTTTAAAGCCAGCAACCGCGACTTGATTGTAATGTAACCAAATAGTTTTTGTACTAAAGTGAACACGATTTCGACTCGAGGTTTGTTTAAAAAGCGAAACCAAAGTGGAAGCGGATCGCGGCGCGCGCAAGGCCATTGTGACGTTTACCGGCCGCACACCTGGTCTCGCGCGGGATGTGCAAAACCCAGGAGACGTTATGACAGTTAGGACAACAAGTGAGTTTTGAATTTTAAAAACTCCGTTTCAGCCAACGGTTCGTCGTTTGAACGCGTGGGTCTGTTATTCTAATTTGTAGGATAAATTAACGGATGTTTCAGCCAAGCCAACAGAAAGACAAAACAAACGTTAAGTGACCACAAAAACACTGTTAATATATATTTCGACGATATTTAGATCGCTTGAAAGATCCCGACTATCCGTCTGTGTGTCAGTCCGAGATAGAGTATCCCAGAATGACTGAGAGGCACATTACCAAAAATATAGCTTCAGAAATGTACTTAGGTTATACATTTTAAACCAAATAGTTACTATTAACCTAAGTTACCAACAACAAAACACTACTTGACAAAATAAGCAACCAAAGAAAAAGAAACTCAAGACAAGCGCCAAATACAAGAGACCAGAAGAAAAGCCCAGACGACAGCGGATCATGTTTGTTCCCTTGCCGGTGCCGTTGGTGTTTCAGAGAACCGCTCCTGATTTCAGCGCCTGGCGACTCAAGTCTCCGCTGCCTCTGCGCTCCGGTAACTCCGGTAAGAGATACCTTTACCTCCCTCTGGTTAATGTCGATAACGGCTTTTATTTTCCCCCCTCACACTGAAAATAAAACAACTCTAAACGTGGAGCCGAAACACCTGTTCAGCCCCAGACAACCGTCTGAATGAAATCCATATTTTTCTATTTCTTACAAAATAGGCTACGTTCAGATCCTTTAACTTCCGTTTGTGTGTGTGTGTGTATAGGCCTAAGTTATATTTTATACTCTTTGAGTGTGCATTAATGAAGGCTGGTTAAGTTGAAAAGACGTCTGTCTATAATTGCTCTTGTTTGAACGGTTCATCTCGGCCTCTTTTGGCTTCTTTCATCCTTCTGTCCTCCCCGTATCTGCTTCTCCATCTGCCGTCTGACTCTCTTCTCACGACCGGTTCAGGAATATTCATGTTAATCTATCGATTCCGCCGAGATCGATACACGCAGACAGCGGGGGAGAGAAAGAGTGTACATTTAACGACAAATTTGAGAATGATGAGACCGAATGTCACGTTATTTGTTGATGCTTTTGTCGATTTTAAGTGCTTTTACTTTAGTCATAAATAACTTAATAATATTAATTTAATTTTAAATTACAGTCATCAACATCTCACTGTAATTTAGCTAAGAAAATATTAGCCTACCAAAGCTTTGACATTTGCAGATAGGCTATAATAACTTAGATTTTTAGTCAAGACTTTTTAATAGACGTTGCATAGTTGTATTCATGTTACAAATAAACAACATATGTGCAGTTGTTCATATTTTGTGGAGCTGCTTGTAAATTAATTAACCCATTTTCTCAAAATTGTTGTAGTAATAAATAGTAGGCCTATTAGCATGAAAAGTGTAACATGACTCTGTAATGAAGCGTTAGGAAGAAGGTCAGTTTGAGATGAAAGAATATGTATTTTTCCTTGTATAAGGAGTGTTGGTTCTGAAGGAGCCTACTGCATTAGTGAGGGGGCGGGGGCGCGCAATGTGTGCGCGCAGCGTCTGGCGTTCAGTGAAGCGGAACTTCTCCTACCAGCAGATGGATTAAACGTATGCGCCACTTATCTCCTTAAACACGGAATACACCAGCACATGTGACTAAAATGCAAATAAGGAAATTAAAACTTCGAGCTTTAACTCTGTTTCATATAAGAGCTAGGCCTAAATACTAAGAAGTGGATACACCTAGACCTTACTGAAAGTGTACGCCATATTTCTTTATCTATTTAGTTAGTTAGTTAGTGAATGAAAACGAGGCTGGGGCATAAGGTTATGCCCATATAGTTAAAGTTTTGTGGATAATTTTTCCTTGTTGCATCTTCAGAACCAATTAAACAGACCTCAAAGCTTCTTCTTCATTCACAAAAAGTAAATATGGCGTCTGCCTTGAATAAGGTTTATTCCTCAAGAAATGAGAGCAAGAGCCTTTAATTACTTGCTGGCGCCTAAATGAGCAAAGAGCCAGACATTAAGCTTTCATAAGCTGCACCACATAATGGGCCCACATGGTGATGTGCTTTCTTGAAATGCAGGTAGTGTTAAATTGGATTGGCCTGATTGTTTGGTTGGGATTCGTCTTTTAGGTCAGAAGTCTAGTGAACTGGAGGATATTAAGGGAGGAAAAGAGAGAGGGATTCTATATAACTCCTGAAAATGATAGAGACATTGATTCTTACATTTGAAAAATAAAACAAATTACAGTGAACAATTAACTGTGCAGCAAGTTCATTTTGAACAGGTACTTACAGTGTTTTAATGTTTTTATTGATTGGATGCATGCATTATTGATTGTGTGTGTACTTGTGTTCAGTGTTTGCCGACACTTGTGTGTTTGTTTTGTCTGTTCTGTGTGGTAATTAGTGTTTTTAATGTCTGGTGATGAAATTGAGCTGAATGTATTTGGCGTTTGGCTGCCACTTTAAAATTATGCCAAAGGTTAAACCTTTCACTTCTTTGATAATATAAGACTCAAAATGGACACCAGGCGCCTCGGCTGACATTAAATGCTGCAGAGGTCAGCGTGACAAGCGGAGCAGCCAGTGAGGATCTTTATGTTGGGTGAGGAAACTACATTTATGTTCAGCCTTATTTACAGATGATAGACACTATCGAGGGCATTGGTTCAAAGTTTTTCCTAGCCGATGACCATGAAGATTTCTAACCGTGTTTACTGTAGAATCTTGGCATCAGGGAGATTGGGATAGTCAGCACACTATATTTAAAGAAATGCTATGCAGACCACCAAAACAGCTTTGGTTAAATGTAGCTAATAAAACCAATGCCCTCAGTAGTGTTGATCTGTAAGTAACGATTAACATAAATGTACCTTCCCTCACTAAGCATCTATATTCATATTGGCTGTAAAAGATGTACAGTTCAGGCCAAAAGTCGAGATAACATCAAAAATATGTTTTTTTTATTAAATTAAGCCTGTAGATAAAAGGTTTTGAATTTCATATATAAATAAATAAAAGTTGGATAAAAAAATATTCTGTACTATTCTATTCAAAATATAAAAAATGTGTGAGGTTGGACTCCATGCAACCTCAAGTGCATGTAATCATTAAGGTAAAAAGTTGACATACACAAAAATAATAATAATTTAGCTCTCAAATTATACTGATAATATAATTTGAAAAAGAGAACATTTTCACTGGTTGTCTTAAACTTTTGAACCCAGTTGTATTATGTGTTTTTAGCTCTAGGGAGCGATTGCTTATAGAGATGTTCAACAGGTCCACCATTATTTTTCGGCCTTATTTCCCTGGTGTTGTGATTAGGAACCACATTGTTATACTATTGTTTTTTGTCCCTTTCAGGGTCATTTTTATGGAATAATAGTCTTATACAATAAATATATCCACAGCCTAATCACTGCAGCAAAACCACAAAATAGTTTTATGCTGCTGTGTAAATCCAGCTGTTCTTTAGGTTAATATTGTGGTGCACATGAGGTTAAAGGTCAAATGCGATCAGGTCAGTCTATGGCTCCGTCACGTTTCTGTCTGCGCAGGCGAGCTGTGTTTACACTGATACAAATTTACAGTTTGATGCGCCGCAACGTGTTTTAACCTCAAACAGGTATTGATTAAGGAAGATCAGCCATGCCGTCCGCAGCCAGAGAGCGCGAGTGTGTGTGTATATAGATCGGATTTGAGCGGGAACGTCGGCGAGTCCCAGTGCTAACGTGATTGCGAATGACAAAATGTCCACCTGGGTTTGTTAGGGACATAATGGGGAATCAATAGACACAACAGAGATGTCAATACAACATGCTTTATTGCATTAAACCACCTCTCTCTTCCCCATCCCGACACCTAGGCTTACCCTCCACACACACACGTGCACGCCAGCACACACACATCTACCGGTTAGCGTCTTTTTTTATTTTGGGATGTTGCACTTACAGGAAACTGAAATCATTTGAAGTACTGCACTCATTGCACTAAGTATCTCTGAACACATACACACACATGCATTAAGCCAAATGCACTTACACGCACACGAGAGTTCCCTGCTGAGAGCCTACCTTTTCCGATCGGAGCCATCTCTGTCCCTCCATCCATCTCTCTCTCCCTCCTGAGTATCCATGGAGACATTCATAGGCCATTAAGCAGATGGTAATAAAGGGATGTAGGTAAACACTCTCTCCCCTGCGCCGGCCCTCACCTCTGCGATGGAGACCACCATCAAGACCACTGCCGACTAAATGGACCTCATTCGGACTCCAATACCCCATATCTGACAGGGCCAAGTGTTTTTTTTCATGCTGGGGTGTGTGTTTGCGTTACCTGGTGTGTCGGTGAGGACGTATGCGTAATGATCGCTGGAGGGACAGTGTGTTGGCCGATTTCTGATAGCTCTTAACACACTGAGCGCTATTACGGCCCGACCGTGTGAAATGGGATCCGGTGGTCATATTGTACAGGTGGAGCAAGACATCGCAATCTCTCTCTTTCTCTCGATGGACCTTTATCAGACTCATAAACCAAATTACACGGCACGGCCATGTTAATACACTCTCGCTGGTCAACTGTGACCTGTGCCTTTATGTTTTCATGCCTCTCTTGTTGGAAAACCAATTCATACCATTTTAAAAAAAAAGAGTTCACGTAAAAATTTCTTACACTTATGTCGTTCCAACAAGTGACTTTATTTTTTCATGGAACACAAAAATAAGTTTTGAAGAGTGTTGAAAAGTGCTGCTTTTTCCGTCCAATGATAGTACATGTGACCAAAAACTGCTGCACATAGTGCCATAAAAGCTTCATAGTTTCATGTCTTAGTTTAATGTGAGGAACAGCTTGAATAAAAAGAAATGTTAAAGCCGTGGTACACATTCACTTTCATTGTATGGAAGAAAGCAGTTTGGACATTTCACTTAAAATAACACATTTTGTGTTACATTGAAGAAAGTAATAGGTTTTGAATAAATTATACATTTTCTTATTTTTTTTAAATAAAAGTTCTTTATTGACATTTGATTGTTTCACAAAGAACGTTTAAGATCTATGGAAACTTTTCAATTCCACAAAAGGTTCTTCAGAGTCAAAAAAGAGCACAGAAGTGGGGTTGCAAAGGGGTGCAAATTCCCAAAATTACCAGAAGATTCCAAATAATCCTGGTAATTTCCCAAATTTCTGTAATGATTCCGAAATTTACTGGAAATTTTCCACCTTTTTGCAACTATTCAGAATATGAAAATATTCTACACACTATAGTCTTATAAGAACAGTTTTTTAGAGAGCCTAACATTTTTATTTTATTGCAACACTGTAAATCATATTGGAACCTTTATTTTTACGAGTGAACTACTTTAAAGTCTCAAACATGTTTTGTGTGAGAAATGTATGTTACTTTGTTTATGAATACTTTGTCTGAGCTCTTTTTATACTCCAATGCAAATACAGTGAGTTCGCACTGAAATTATAGCATTTCTTTTCCATTTGAATCTGGATTTTGAACATTTTTTAATTTTTTTACTGCAATATGTTTATACACATTAAGAATGTATAGTGTGACATGAAGCTGGTTTGTTGCTGGACTGGGTGGTCTGCCAGCCCAAATAAGCATGACCAAAACCGTTTACCCAGGTCTAGCTTATATAAATTACCATATTAGACCAGTTAGAAAGCCCAGAAGATTAATTTCTCAATCGGTCCATAACCCTTTCACTTTTATTTGAGTTGTTTGTACAGTATGCATATAAATACAGAATACATTTGCCTTATATCCAAAGAAAATCTTTCTTTCTCTGGAAGTGGCGTGTGAATAGCTGTAGGGCTCGTCATTGAGGTCAGGGTCTTACCGCCTCTTAATTAAGCTCAGGAATTAGAATTCAACACACACACACACACACACACACATTTGAAACCACATACATTTACACTTGTATGCAGCTCTTATTATGGCACCCACAATATGAGCCATCTTGCTTTCTCTCTCCACCTCACTGTCATTCCCAGTTTTTGAGCTCTTATCAAAGGAAATCCCGCTCTTCTGAAGGAAAAGAGTCCGGGTTCACACATTGTATTATGGAGAGAAAGAGACCATAGCCTTCTGGTCAGCTGTGCACCATGTAGAACAGAAATTGTTGTCTGTCGAGTGGGAGAAAGAAGACATTTGTTAGATGAAGACCAAGGGCCAATGGAGGGTAAAGAGGAGCGTAAAACAATCAGGTACGCATTCATATTGATTTTAATTTCAACTTGCTTGAATTAATATTCGCTTTTAAACTTTTAACGATCGATCTGGTCTCACCGTGCAGGTTCCAGAGCACGCAAGCATGTCTTTCATAAGTATCTACATTGGACCAGCCGCCCGTGATGTGTCCATTTAAGTAATAACTTGGACTCGTAACGACCAGAGCTCGTTTGATTGAATTTGTCCCCCTCCCCTGCATTTCATATCAGCTCCTGGACCGAGAGTGTCCTGATTTTGGGTGGGTTTTTCACCACCCAGTTTAATTTGATGGACAAGCTGTATGAAAATGAGCACCTGCATGTATCTGAGTGTGTGTTTGGACCTCAGGGACGTGCTGCCCTTCCCCGTGGCTTGTAGTGGTTACAGTTGGGTTCGAAGGGAGAAATTTAATATCCCTCCACAATGTATACACAATGAAGGGGGTACTGCAACAATGGTGCGGGAGAGAGAGAGAGAGAGAGGCCGGCGTGAGCGGGAGCTTTTAATAAATCTGAGTGCTTTTGCGCTTCAATCTTCTCAAAGTAACCGCATCTTTACCTACACCCCCCTCCTCCAAACACACACATTCACACTCAATGTGAACATTTACTCTCTCACACTTTCGACAGTAGATGTGGACAAATGAATTTAAAGAAAGACATTCAAGTCCACACGTTGATGGAAAGATTGTCAACGAACACTTTTGATTTTCAAACTTCATCTATAGCAAACTTCTGCATATTTTTGCTTAAAACGATTGAAAATTCAACACATGCGAGTGTGTCCAAAGGAATGTTAAGAGCCGGTCGCACACTGCACGTACACAGTTTTACACAAAGACAAGTGCCCAAGTTGAACATTTCATTTACTAGTTTATTTATTTATTTGTTTATTGTAGTATGTCCACTTATTTACTTTTTTTTTATTATTACTTTCTTTCATGGTCTTTTCATTCTTTTGATCCAGAATTAAATCAATCTTACAGCCATCTTTCTTTATATTTCTCCCTTTAACACTTTATTTGTCATTCTGCCTTTTCTGCTGTTGCTCTTTGTATTCACTAAATACGATATAGAACTGAGGTCTTCCGACTCTTCTAAGTTCTTTCAACTCTTCCAACCTTGAACCTATACTGTGACATGTTTTTTTCAGGATTATTTGATGAATAGAAAGTTCAAAAGAACAGCATTTGTTTTGAATTATACATTTGTGTAACATTATAAAGTCTTAACTCTCACTTTTAATAAGTTTTAAGGGTGTCCTTGATGAATAAAAGTAATAATTTCTCTAAAAATAAAGACTCACCCCAAACTTTTGAACAATAGACTGCATAGACTAACATTTAGAAATAGTGCAAAATCTACCTAGTTCAAAAATCATGTTTGGCTTGAAGAGTGAAATAGTTTGATGCACTGACAATGGCACAAGTATTATATAGAAAGCAATGTTTCCAATTTCCTAATGCACTTCTGTGTTTACTCATGATGACACTTCTGATTTGTGTATGTATGAATAATATGTATTTGTTAAGAATAACTAGGTCAGGTGACCCACCCCATTACTTCTGCTCCTCCCTACATCTATCCATCTTCCCCTGTTCCATATGCAGGATGAATATGCTGAGTATATGTGCCGGTCAGCTGCATAATGTTATAAAGAAATCCCGCTCTGATTACCCAAGAGGGTAACCACAGGAACGGTGCAGTTGGTGCAGGGTGTGGTTTACCTGACAGGCCGCCTGGCTAATACCGCAGATAAGATAAATAGCTAGCGTAGCTCCGACCGTAAGTGGACTTGACCTCAGCCGGCACGGCAGCGGTGCATGTTTTAAGATAATAAGGGAGTTGTGACATGGACTCATGTGCGCGTGCTGCGTCTATATTTAGAATGAGATTTGTTATCATTTTCTTTGAGTTGTAACGCACGGGCAACAAAGGAAATCTCCAGTCGCATTAGCGTATTCAAAAGAGCCCACGCGCATACGTGAACTTGTTGAGCGGCTCTTGAAAGGGAGACTCTTGTCAGGGCGGCTGTGTATTCAAATTTCTCTTTTTAGAGACCTTGAAAGGAATCTGAATGTCTCAACTGGTTCAAACGCCCTCAAAAGGATGTGCGGAGAGTGTGAAAGACGCTCTTTTCTGCATGTGGCTAAAGATACACCCCCGATTGGAGTGTGTTCACCAGTTGTCCATTCAGCCGTGCACTCTGACCCCTCTCGCCTCCCTTTGTCTGCCCGTCAGGGGCAGTGGGGGTTGACAAGTTAACCCCTGACCCTCGCCTCAGCCCTACCCCTCCTTCCGCCCCTCTCTCATGCCCTCTTCCATTCACATGCAGCCACTCATCATCCCCCTCTACTCTTTTTCATCTTGTCCCATCTCTCTAAAAGCACCGTTTTCTTATTGACTCTCCTGCTGTCTCAAGTTCAAGGCCTTGCGGGCCGCTTGCATTGAAGCGGGAACCTCTGCCTAGTGTCTTAATGCACCATGTGCTTGGATTGCACACAACATTATGATGTGCATCAAAAGTGGCTCCAAAATTTGGAGGCATTGCACATTGTGTGCAGCCTTTATTGGCTTCTGTGGTTCCATGAGAAACCGTTAAAGGCTCCAAAAAGGGAACCATTTAAAAAAGAAATTGGTTTCTCAAAGATTTTAAGATATATATTTTTTTTTTATATTGGGTATTACCAACTCAAATTTTAAGATTGTGGAAACTTTCCATTATACCCACCACAATTCATTGGGTTCATTAGGTTATTCAAATATTCCTCAAACTAAGAAAAACATATATTTTAAGAACTGTTCTCTGAAAGGTTCTTTTGAGGAATCCAAAATTGCAATTGCATATTGTTTTGCAATAGATCTTTGAGATTGCCTCCAAATTTATTTCCAAGTAAATCAGTTGTGGTTGGTTTCAAAATTATAAAATGTCATAATGATGAACAAAGGCACACTTCTTGTGGTACATGTGTTTTGGTGAGGTATTCATTATACATGTTTGTGTGAGGTTCCTGTAGGTTTTCTTTGCATGTGCACTGATGTGTTTTGAAAGTGTTTGACCACAATTTTGAATTATGAATGAATTAGCACTCACAAGTTTAATCAAAACACACAATGACAACAGAAAACCTGAAGGAACCAGTATTATGACACACGCCAAAAGTTTCTCCAAAATTTGGAGATATTGTATAATGTTAGTTGCAATGGATCTTTGATTGCCTCCGAATTTACCTCCAAAATCCAAGAAAATCAACTGTTGTTGGTTTGAAAATAATGACTTATTTGCTTCTTTATGCAGAGTTATCAATGATAAACAAATGCATAATTCTTGGGGTGCATGTAATGTTTATGCATTTTTGGTGACAAACAGTGTTTGAGTGATGTTTCCAGAAAAAAAATATATGCATTTTTGGAAGAGTTAGTGTTGGAAGTGTTGGAACCACAATTTCAAATGTTCGTTAAGAGTTTGGCTCCTCTAATGTGATTAATTAAAGCACACAAGAACTGCAAACCTGAATGAGCCAACATTATTATGTGCACCAATGCTTCTAAAATGTGGAGATATTGCACTCAATAGATCTTTGAGACTGCCTTTCAAATTTATCTCTAATATCCAAGCAAATCAACTGTGGTTAGTTTGAATATAATAACCTGTGTTGTTGTTACCAGAGTTATTGAAAGTTCACAGGGATGAGAAATTCATGATTCTTGTAGTATGTATAACGTTTTATGCCTTTTTGATTGCATCCGTTATGAATGTTTGTGTGACGTTCCAAAATAATTTCTTGACATGCGTATTGATGCATTTCAAAAGTGTTTGACCTCAATTTCAAATCCTCATTATGAGTCCGCCAGCTTTCACAAGATTAATCAAAACACGCACGAATAACACAAAACACTTGGCTGTTAGTAAATACCACAATAAATCGTAAATGACCTTCTGCATGTCACGGAAGCACAGACTGTGGAAACATGCGAAAGAAACCTTATTAGCAGAATGCATTCACAAGTTCTCTCTCTGTGTGGTTCAATAAAGTACAAGAGGTGGAGGTGAGCGAAGCGTGCATCGTTGAATCACAAAGAGACACATGTAAAGGGTGAATATGAATCAAAACATATTTTAACGTGCATTGAACGACTGTGTGCGAATAGGGTTGTAGTGTCCTTTCTTTGTATGGTGTTATTGAATTACTATCAGACTGGCCTCAGAGTTGAGGATTGAGGGGGGATTGAGATCGGGACAAACCCAATAAGACCAAATTTGTTATATTTCACACGAATGAGTTCTTAATGTGGAATCAGAAGTCGCTGAGCTGTTGAAAAGACAGAAATCTCAAGGACATGATATATATATTTATATTAGAGTTACAATGAAAATCACAGAAATGTGCAGTCTTTAGAGCTTTTGGTAGACTCAGATAAACTTAATTAAAATATTAACGGAACATTTTTCAAATTTGCTTGATGGCTACAGACTGTCTGAATGCTCTACCATGGATGATAACAGTTTATTGTAGCTGTAAAAGGAAATTAAACATTACTGTGTACCTGCAATCTGTAGATGCAGTTTTTAAGACCCCTCTTTTAACACACACACACACATACTCACATACATACACACCAACTGTGCTTTCGGCCCTAAAAGCCCCTTTTTACTCCCTCAATTTTGTCCATTTCTCGTCCATCCTCTCGGCTTTTATATTAGAAGGCGGTGAGAAACCACATACAGAAAATAACACAAAAAGATGTGCTTGTCAGAATTATGAGCCTCGCCGCATGTGTCTTACCTTGAAGATTTTTCCTCACTCTTTTATTTATCTTTCGGAAATTACACCGATGACAATTAGGTGTAAATGCTGGTAAATTGGAGTATGTGGTCACTCGCTGTATGGCTATGCCACTGTAGTAATGGTATATTGTGCGTGCCATTTTTCACTGCTGGAATTATTAAAACATGTGTCACTCTGACGGAGTGCTGGGAGATTGTTCTATCTATCTTTGTTGTGCTTTAATGTTATTTCAGTGACAAACGTGGTGATGACCATATGGTCATTAGCAGGAAATCCATGTTTAAGTATGCTGAATACTAGAGCATATCCAGTATAAATATTGTTAGAAAAATGTCACATGAATACAAGTAACGCTAATGAGTTGTCAAGTTGTCATAAAGCATAGTGTTTATTGTGCATGCATTATTGAATTATAGCTACATGTTATTTTTCAGGCTAGTGAAATTAGCTTTTTATTAATTTAATGGCAGAAACTCAAAGTTTGGGTAAAAATGTTTTTAGTATATTATGGTCACCATGACTGCATTATTTGATAAAAAATACAGTAAAATACAAAGCAATATGGTTAAATATATTATAATTTAAAAGACCAGTTTTTTATTTTAAAATATTGTAAAATGTAATTTATTCCTGTGATGAGCAGCTGAATTTTCAGCATCATTACTCCAGTCTTCAGTGTCACATGATCTCAGAAATCATTCAAATATCCTGATTTGGCACTTACATTTTTATTATTATTATGATTATCAAACACAGGTGTGCTGCTTAATATTTTTGTGGAAACCGTAACATTTTTGTGCTTAATATTTTTGTGGAAATCAGATTTTAATGAATTATGCATTCTTTGGCAAAAATAAAGTTCAAAAGTTGATTTGAAATAGAAATCTTTCGTCACATAACAAATGTCTTTACTTTTACTAAATGTCACTTTACATAAATGTAATGCATCTTTGCAACAAAAAAAGTATTATTTATTTAAAAAAAAAAACGTATTTACTCCAAAATTTTGAACTTTAGTGTTGTTTAACTGGACATAAAAAAATGAATAAGAAATTGTTTTATTCCTGCCTTATTCCTTTATTTTGTTTTAAACTCTTACCTTTAATTAATTTGCATCATTAGATACTAAATATGGTGCTGGGTGATCAGATGATTAATTTATTTAATTCAAATAACACAAGCTTGTGTAGAGTCACACACATGGTATCAATGAAGAGCGTCCAGAGGGGTCGTTGCGTGTTTCCATCCGTATCGTTCCTGCAATGAGAAGGCTAGTTAACAGAAAGGGGGGGTAAGCGTCCAGGGTTCGGAAATGAGAAATGACCCAACGCCACACCACCAACCCCTCCACCTCTCCCCTCCATGACTGTCCCATCCCCCTCTCCTTCATCCTTCCCCCAGGAAAGAACGCAGCAGAGGGATGGGTCAGGAGAAGAAGGGGTGGAAAAAAGGTGGATGGGGGGGTATAACAGAGAGAGAGAGGGAGAGAGAGAGACAGAAACATTAAAATTCATGGCCTTTTTTATTTTCCCCACTGAAAATCAATACCGTCTACTATGGATGAGGTGAACAGTGGACAACAGTGGTTGTGGGCAGGGGCGGATGGGAGGGGGTGTTGGGGGGTAGATAGATGGATGGTGGTTGTGGGGGGTGGGGTGGATAGGTTGTTGTTCATTAAGTGTAAGCTGCAGCGGTGGGGACCCTCAGTAAGGGCTATTGTCCATCGGCAGTGACATAAGGAAAAGCGGACGATGGGCCAGAGCAGGACCATTGAACGGGCATGATACCCAATAACCATAGTGCTGGGACATTGGGCATTACCAACATGGAAGGGCTGGAGAACATCTAAATAAAAAAAAATTGCATTCAAAAGCTAAGAATAGAGCAACATAAAATAAATTATTTGACACAAAAATAAAAAAGTAGTCATTTACTCACCATCGTGTCATTTGAAACCTGTTTACAGGACTTACTTTGTTTCTGTGAAACAAAAGAACATATTTAGAAAAATGTTTCTGTGCTTTTTTTCTCCATACAGTGTTTCGTAAATATTACATATTTTCTTTATGTTCCACAGAACACAGTCATTTATAAAGGTTTGGAACAACATGAGGGTGAGTAAATGATGACAGAATTATCTTTTTAAGGTTCTGCTATTTATAAGGTCAGATATGCACATTTAGGACTATGTCAACACTTTTTTTTGCAGAAAAATTCAAATTTGAATCAATGTAATGTCTGCAAATCTCAAATGAATTTCCATCACTCTAATCTTCTTATTGAATATAAAGCACATTTGTGTCCATCAGATGCTCAAAACCTAATTTGAATCACAGCAACTTTGAATCAAATCCTAATAATGCAAGCATCAAAATGAATCTGTGTAATGTAAATTTGAATCAAATATGAATGACTGGAAGATCTAAAACAAATCTGAATAATTGAAATCGTATCATTAACTTTGAATCTCTGCAAACCTCAAAATGGATATGACTCATCCTAAACTACTTATTAAATTTAAACCACATTAATAGAGACCATGTGATTTTCAAAATCTAATTTGAATCACTGCAACTTTGAATAAACTCCTAATTAATGCAGGCATCAAAATGAATCTGAATCATTGCAACTTTGAATAATATTTATAAATAAATCAATAAAAATATACGAATGATTTCAACATTCTATGTAACTTTGACTTTCATTGAAACCTCAAAACAAAGTTTAATCTCTCTCTTAATTTAGTTGAATTTAAAGCGTGTGTGACAGTGAAGCTCAAAATCGAATCACTACAAGTTTTGAATTAAATCTGAATAACTGTATATGGAAAACTTAATTTGAATCGCTGAAAGCTCCTGTAAGGAATGGTCAGAGGCGAGTGGATCCACTTGCAGCAATATTTAATAGGCAGAATCAAACAGGCAAGGTCAGCAGGCAAAAACAGGAATATCAGAGGCAGGGCAGAGACGTAAACAATACCAGGCAGAAGTCGGGGTCACAGGCACAGGTTCAGAGATCCAAGGTCAGGCAGTCCGGGGTGAAACACAGAGATAGCAGGATGAATAGGAGAACGCTCAGAAATGTAACCAGGGGAAAACAAGACTTCGCACTGGGTGAGTGTTTGTGTGCTGCTTTTATGTGAGTGAGAGAATGAGGTGCAGGTGTGGTGAGGCAATCAGAGTTGATGAGTGAATGGTGACAGCTGTGTGATTGGTGTAATGGTGGACGGGAATGTGTGAGTGCAGTGCATGATGGGAAATGTAGTCCATGGGTGATGTGCAGTTTGAGTGAGTGGGAACCAGATTCATGACAGAGCCCCCCCCCTAAGAGCGGCTTCCAGACGCTTACACAAAGCAAAATCCAGGAGGGCGGTGGAGCGGAGGTGGAACCGGGGGAGGGGACGGAGGGCCAGGTCCATGTGGGGCCAATGAGACAGGAGCCCACCAGGGCAGGGCGGACGAGACAGCGGAGGCGTGGGGTGACTCTGGCAGGTCGGCGGAGGCGTGGGGTGACTCTGGCAGGTCGGCGGAGGCGTGGGGTGACTCTGGCAGGTCGGCGGAGGCGTGGGGTGACTCTGGCAGGTCGGCGGAGGCGTGGGGTGACTCTGGCAGGTCGGCGGAGGCGTGGGGTGACTCTGGCAGGTCGGCGGAGGCGTGGGGTGACTCTGGCAGGTCGGCGGAGGCGTGGGGTGACTCTGGCAGGTCGGCGGAGGCGTGGGGTGACTCTGGCAGAACAGGCGCCCACCAGGGCGGAGCAGACGTGACAGACGCACACCAGGGCGGAGCAGACGTGACAGACGCACACCAGGGCGGAGCAGACGTGACAGGCACCCTCCAGGGCGGAGCAGACATGACAGACGCCCACCAGGGCAGAGCAGACGCCCACCAGGGCGGAGCAGACGCCCACCAGGGCGGAGCAGACGCCCACCAGGGCGGAGCAGCTGAGACAGGCGCCCTCCAGGGCGGAGCAGACGAGACAGGCGCCCTCCAGGGCGGAGCAGACGAGACAGGCGCCCTCCAGGGCGGAGCAGACGTGACAGACGCCCACCAGGGCGGAGAAGACGTGACAGGCGCCCTCCAGAGCGGAGCAGACATCCCTGGCCGAGACTGGGACCTAGAGGAAACGGAGACACAAGAGGCAGAGAGAGCACATTTGGTTTCAGGAACCGAGGCAGGGAGTTTAAGCGGCCATGGTAGATCCGGGGCCTCGGGCAGCCATGATGGATCAGGGGACCTCATGGGCCATGGCGGGTCCGAGTCTCCAATGGAGAGGAGCTCCTCCATGAAAGTTCTTGGTGAACTCCACCACCTCGAGGGGCACTCTGGAAGCGCTGAATCTCTTGGGCTCGGTAGAACTGGACGGAACCAGCGGAGGCATCGGCGAGCTGGGCGGGACCAGCGGTGACGAAGGAGAGCTGGGCGGGACCAGCGGAGGCATCGGCGAGCTGGGCGGGACCAGCGGAGAGCGAGAGCTGGGCGGGACCAGCGGAGACGAAGGAGAGCTGGGCGGGACCAGCGGAGGCGAAGGAGAGCTGGGCGGGACCAGCGGAGACGAAGGAGAGCTGGGCGGGACCAGCGGAGACGAAGGAGAGCTGGGCGGGACCAGCGGAGACGAAGGAGAGCTGGGCGGGACCAGCGGAGACGAAGGAGAGCTGGACGGGGCCAGCAGGGGCTCTGGGGAACCGGACGGAACCAGGAGGGGACCCGGAGTGCCGAACTCTGTGAGCTCCTGGATCGGAGCGGCCTCTGGAGCGAACTCTGTGAGCTCCTGGATCGGAGCGGCCTCTGGAGCGGACTCGGCGAGCTCTTGGATCGTGACGGCCTCTGGAGCGGACTCGGCGAGCTCCCGGATCGGAGCGGCCTCTGGAGCGAACTCGGCGAGCTCCCGGGACGGAGCGGGCTCTGGAGCGGACTCTGCGAGCTCCCGGGACGGAGCGGGCTCTGGAGCGGACTCTGCGAGCTCCCGGGACGGAGCGGGCTCTGGAGCGGACTCTGCGAGCTCCCGGGACGGAGCGGGCTCTGGAGCGGACTCTGCGAGCTCCCGGGACGGAGCGGGCTCTGGAGCGGACTCTGCGAGCTCCCGGGACGGAGCGGGCTCTGAGCGGACTCTGCGAGCTCCAGGACGGAGCGAGGCTCTGAGCGGACTCTGCGAGCTCCGGACGGAGCGGGCTCTGAGCGGACTCTGCGAGCTCCCGGGACGGAGCGGGCTCTGGAGCGGACTCTGCAGCTCCCGGGACGGAGCGGCTCTGAGCGGACTCTGCGAGCTCCCGGACGGAGCGGGCTCTGAGCGGACTCTGCGAGCTCCCGGGACGGAGCGGCTCTGAGCGACTCTGCGAGCTCCCGGACGGAGCGGGCTCTGGAGCGGACTCTGCGAGCTCCGGGACGGAGCGGCTCTGAGCGGACTCTGCGAGCTCCCGGGACGGAGCGGGCTCTGAGCGGACTCTGCGAGCTCCCGGGACGGAGCGGGCTCTGAGCGGACTTCTGCAGCTCCCGGACGGAGCGGGCTCTGAGCGGACTCTGCGAGCTCCCGGACGGAGCGGGCTCTGAGCGGACTCTGCGAGCTCCCGGGACGGAGCGGCTCTGGAGCGGACTCTGCGAGCTCCCGGGACGGAGCGGCTCTGAGCGGACTCTGCAGCTCCCGGGACGGAACGGGCTCTGAGCGGACTCTGCGAGCTCCCGGGACGGAGCGGGCTCTGAGCGGACTCTGCGAGCTCCCGGGACGGAGCGGGCTCTGGAGCGGACTCTGCGCAGCTCCCGGGACGGAGCGGCTCTGAGCGGACTCTGCGAGCTCCCGGGACGGAGCGGGCTCTGAGCGGACTCTGCGAGCTCCCGGGACGGAGCGGGCTCTGGAGCGGACTCTGCGAGCTCCCGGGACGGAGCGGGCTCTGGAGCGGACTCTGCGAGCTCCTGGGACGGAGCGGGCTCTGGAGCGGACTCTGCGAGCTCCTGGGACGGAGCGGGCTCTGGAGCGGGCTCTGCGACACCCACAGTGAAGGAAGAGCCAGCACACAACAAGGCATAGTCCAAAAGGCCCCTCAAACTCCCATTATACACTCCTCCAGAAAACAAAGATTTATTAAACATGGCCTTGATGTCACTATTGAGTCCAAAATAAAACAAGTCCTTGAATAGATACTCGTCGTACAATGGGACCTGGTAAGACAGCTCACAAAACTGGTGAACATACTCCTCCATAGTCAGGCCTCCTGGCGAAGATGTAGGAGTTGGCCTCGCTGTCCATAGTTGGGCTGGGTAGTCGAGATGACGCTGCTGGATCCAGTGGCGAAGTCTTCTGTAAGGAATGGTCAGAGGCGAGTGGATCCACTTGCAGCAATATTTAATAGGCAGAATCAAACAGGCAAGGTCAGCAGGCAAAAACAGGAATATCAGAGGCAGGGCAGAGACGTAAACAATACCAGGCAGAAGTCGGGGTCACAGGCACAGGTTCAGAGATCCAAGGTCAGGCAGTCCGGGGTGAAACACAGAGATAGCAGGATGAATAGGAGAACGCTCAGAAATGTAACCAGGGGAAAACAAGACTTCGCACTGGGTGAGTGTTTGTGTGCTGCTTTTATGTGAGTGAGAGAATGAGGTGCAGGTGTGGTGAGGCAATCAGAGTTGATGAGTGAATGGTGACAGCTGTGTGATTGGTGTAATGGTGGACGGGAATGTGTGAGTGCAGTGCATGATGGGAAATGTAGTCCATGGGTGATGTGCAGTTTGAGTGAGTGGGAACCAGATTCATGACAGCTCCAAAACAAGTCTGAATCACTCCAACCTTTCTTGTTGGCTTTGAATCACTGCACATTTAAAATCTAATTTAAATAATCACAAGCTTTGAACTGAATTCTCAACAATGCAAGTGTCAAACTGAATTTTAATCACTGCAACCTTGCATCAAATTTGAATCCTTACAAGATCTAAAATGATACTGAATCCTTTCAACCTTGTAATTGACTATGAATCACTGCAAACCTCCCAAAGAAATTCAAATCATGGTTTGAGGATTTTCACTTGAATGCTTTGAATCGAAGTGGCACACTGAATCTGAATCAGTTCAGCCTTCTAACTGACCTTGAATTATGGCAAAAAAAGAAAGAGTTTGAATCACTCTAAACTCACAATAAATCACATTTGTGACTGTGAACTCCTTTTGTGTATGCGGTCAGATGTTCTTTCTTCCATTGAAGCACAAGATGCTCTTTGAATCATTCTCAAATCAAGCTGGAGAACATGATGATCAGGTTTTGCTCATGTAACTCCAGTGCTGCTGTCGTTAAAACAAAAGAGATGCACCAGAAATTCATGTAAATACTGAAACCTTATTCTGTATTATATATAATGTCCTCGTATGCAGGCTGTCACTCTTCCATCAGATATGACAGCTTCTTGTCCCAGCTTGTTCACACTCAGCGGTAGTCTGGTTTCTCACTCCATTCTCAGAGGCATGGAGAGACGCTCACCTCTCACACTTCCTCCCCAGGACACCAGGAAGCCCATTACGATTGTGCATACATGTATGCCCAAACGCGCACACACATACTTGAGTATATGGTATGTGCTCTGTGAGGGGCTCTCTGTGCATAAACAGGACTTGTGAGGCTGGTTACTATGGGGATAGGTGTGGAGGTGTAGGCCCATGCTTTTTTTTCTGACGTGGGTAAAAGAGTCATAAATAATGAAAAGGAAACTGCATTGAAATGCAAAGGCTGAGGCGTAGACATGTGGGTCGTATCGACATTTGTGAATTCTGGGATCCACATAGAGCAGAGTTTCTATCTCAGACCTGTAGAGCCTGAAAGGGACTGAAATGTAACAGCGTTTCTACTGATCTTGATAAGTTGTCGCTTAATATTTATGTCATAAATTATAAAGCCGTTTTTTTTTTTATTAAAGAAAAAGTGCCTGAGCGTTGTGTGTGTGTGTGTGTGTGTGTGTGTGTGTGTGTGTGTGTGTGTGTGTGCGCATTTCAACAATCTTTTAATCAAATTTCAGTCAATAAAGTCCAGCCTAAATGTGAATAACTGCATTATGAATAATAAGTTGAATCAAATTTAAATCACTGCAAGCTATAATTTAAATTCAGATCGGTACATGCTTCAAAATGATTTTGAATCTCTACAACAATGAATCGAGTTGGAGTCGCTGCAAGCTTTGACTCACATTTGAATTACTGCATGTTTCAAACTGAATCAGAATCACTGAAAGCTCCAAAACGAATCTCAATCAATGTTCTTATCTACTTTCAATTACTGCAAACTTCAAAACTAATTTGAATCACTGTACATTTGAATTGAAACAATGCCAAACTGAATCCTATTCAAATCCATACAAGTTTTGAATTTAACTAAAGAATGCAGTGTGTGAATTGATTTTAAATGACTGCATGCTTTAAATCAAATTCGGATCGGCGCAAGTCTCAAAACAAACCGAATCACTTTGCGCTTCGAAACAGCTTCGATTATAATGGGAGTGTTTTAGTTTTGCCATGTTACCGCTCGCTCGCAGTATAGATGGGGTTTTATAGACTTTCAGATGACAGATAGAGGTTTGAATTGCACATTGAATCGCACTTTGAGTGGCCTTTTTTATATCTAAGATTACACATGGAGGTGGACATCACGGCTATAGGCCTGAAGTACAGATAGAGGTTGGAGTGCATTTCATGCTCACAGGTGAGGACGAATGTATGTGTGTGCGTGCGTGTGTGTTTGTGTGTGCATGCGTGTGTTTGTGTGTGTGTGTGTGTGTGTGTGTGTGTGAACGCGGAGCCTTTGATGTGGAAAAGGCCTCTGGTTGGCAGTAGGCCAGTGCATCAATAAAGGCAACTGGAGTTTGAGAGCCAGTGAGAGGCATTTAAGTTCCATTTCTCCCAGGCCTTACAGCTCAGGAAAGACCTGCTCTCTCTCTTTCTTTCTCTCTGTCTGTCTTTGACGCACGCCCTCACAGAGAGAGAGTAATCAGGCCAGACTTGTGCACTACAATGTTGGAGTGTGCCATAATTGAATATGTGTGTCCAGCTGTTTATGTGTGTGTTATTGGTTGCTGATTTTGAAGTGGCTTGTTAGACACACTAGCACAGTAGGGTTGACTTTCAAGTTTAATCATGAAAGATGTATTTTTGTACAAGGTACAAAGCTCACCGCTGCAGTGGGAGACGCAAACACACACTTCTTTCTTTAGTTCTTGTCTGCTAATCTGGCATCATGTTGTCACTGTTAACCGTGACGCCTAACCACACCTCTCACTTTGTCCACCTGTTTCCTAAGCAGTGATTTACTATTTAACATCAAGAGGTGGAAACCTGTGAATTATGCAGAACTTGTGTTAATCCACATTATCTCCATGTTGCAGTTTAAAGGCTTAAATCCAAGTTGCAAGGCTTAATGTATGTGCGGTACATGTATAAGGCCCAAAACATACTTAAGGCCAGGGGTCACCAAACTTTAGCTCCAACTTGCCTCAACACACCTGCCTGTATAGCTAGTAAGAGCTTGATTAGCTGCTTCAGGTGTGTTTAGTTAGGGCTGGAGCTAAACTCTGCAGGACTCCGGCCCTCCAGGACCGAGTCTGGTGAGCACTGCTTATGCCATGCTTTTTTTTCATTTAAACCTGCGGTTAACTTCAGTACTAAAATGGTCATTTTAAAACATTTAGAACAGGTTTTTGTTAAGCTTTGTGATGCCACAGACTCTCATAGAGAGAATATAAAAAAAATATATATACACATATATTTATATCAATGTATCAGTATAAAGACCCATTAATATTGAGAAAATATAAAATATATTATAAATATGAGCATTATTATAAATATCTGGTAATATTATTTGGTAATGTTCACTTTATTTAAAAGTATTTACTTTAACACACAAATTTACTCATGTCAAATTCTGTGCAATTTAATTGATTTATTTTAATATGATCATGTTTATTTGGTAAATTACTCTTGCTCCTGTTTTGCAAGTCTTGTGCTTAATCGTTCATTCATTCGAATTCATTTTCAATCATTCATTCATGAATTCATTCATTCAATCCATACATATACAAGTTTTAAATTGTGCATTATTTTTTTACCTTTTTATTTTTTGTGCAAACCCATAAGCCCCCCACCCCCTGCCTTTTTTTTGTGTGTGTGGAAAACCTCATATTGCTGCATTACAGACAAATTGCATAATGGTTTGTAACACTTTTTGAAAAGTAGTATTTAAAAACAGACAGAATAAGCAAAACAACTTTTTCCATGTGTTCACCAACAACACCAAATACTGGTATAGTTTTTACTCTGTTTTCCTTTCATTGACCTAACAAAACACTCTCCTGTCCCGTTTGCTTCATACAACTGTTGCATAACTCAGCTTTTTTTCCTGCCAACTCAACTTTCCTGCCAATTTTTCCTAACCCTCTCTCTCTGCCTCTCTCTGTGTGTCTCTCTCTCTTGCCTTCTCTCTATTGATCTAGTCATAGTTTTCTGTCTTCAGCCTGCTGGCTCGCTGGCTTTAATCAATACAGATAATTGTCTGCTTTCTCCCGATGCCAAACAGTCTGTGTTTTTTCTCAATGAATCCAGGTCTTCCCCCAACTTACACACATACACACACGCAGGGCCAACCTACCCGGGATTCCCCCCCCCCCCCATTAATGATGGGAGATAACCTGCTTTCCTTACCGATTTTTGCTCCACCCCCCCCCCCATCCCCTCTCTCATCGATTGCCGTGAGATATCGCCCCACGTGCCCCTCTCTCAGTGTGTAAACACGGCCGAACACGTGGTGCCAGAACTACACACGCTCGTGCATAAACAAATGCGGCAAGCGTGCATTAGCAAATATGCGAAGCGCTACATTTATGCTATGCTGGCGTTGCCCCGGTTTGCTCTGTCTGATTAAAAAAGGCACAGAATTCATGTGAAAGCCTCGGAGTTCATTGTTTTGCCGTCGTCGAATAGCACAAAGGTTCGAATTGCTTCATCGTCAGGCTTGTAAATAGTTTTTTACTTAGTGAATTCAGCTCAGAGTTGATTACACATGTGGTATGATACAAAATGTTATGAATCTAGCGTTGATCTGTGATAAACAACTTTTGCAGGTTATTGTGTGGGCTTCACATCCTCAAAACCAACCGAGTCGATTTGAAGTTTTTGAGCATTTTCGTACAGAGGCGGTTTCAAAAACCTACTCATTCAGACGTTCGCCCTGCCGTTCATTTAAAAACATGATGACAAACATCACAGGTCAGTGAAAAGGCAAGGACGTCTTTTCCAATAGCAGCGTTTCTCTGGATATTGTCAGGCAAGTTTTTGTAAATCTTTAAAAGCGAAGGACTTATCATATACATACAGAGCCGTTTTGAGTTCAAGGTCATCCCTTAGACATGAAGCTGACGAAATTCGGAGACGGTTTGAATAGAAGCGTTCGCTTGATCAAAACTGCATTTCTATCATGAAACTTTTTTTTTTTTGCAGACGACTTGAATGATGTTCTTTAGATGTTTCAGTGTCATTAAGCACACAGGATAATCTGTTTCTTTGTCAGGTTTATGCTGCATATAATAGTGTTCATGTGTTAAAGACAACATGAAGTCAATATCGACTCCATTTACTTTATTAATAAATACCCTCTGGTCTTATTGTGCACGATTCATCAATGCATGCATTTTTAAAGAGGATTTTTTAATTTATTTTTATAATCTTGTCATTAATTTCTCTGTCTGTGACTTGATTAACTTCATGTAACTTAAGCAGCATGGTTGGGGGAAGTAATATTAGTCAATAACATCATAGTATGATATGTTTTTCCACAGCACTAATCCAATCAAGTCTGTCAGAGACGCAAATAGGTTTGCAACAAGAGTTTGAGTATAATTTTACCAGTATTCTCTTATATTGCAAAAAAGTATAAATGATAGATAAAATGAAGTCCCGTCTACCATTATTTCAGTTTATTTTAATATTAAATATTCTTTCCCTTTAAAAACATTGGTGGGTCACTACACTTTGCGTGTTGCATTAATATATGATTTATTTTTACATTTACATTTAGTCATTTAGCAGACGCTTTTATCCAAAGCGACTTACAATTGGGGAGTACATGAAGCGATTAATCTTGAAGAGGTCTTTATTGTCTTATTACACTATTATTGTTCACTCTGTGACCCTGATTTGTTCCTCTATCCAGTAGTCAGTGGTCCAGTGTCCAGTATTGCGGTACTGGAGATTCAGCCATTTTGTGCGTCTGATTTTTTGCTGGTGCAATGAGAGCACGGCCTGATCCAATTTGTGTTGGTCACCAGTGTGAAATGGCGGTCGGCTGAGGGACCGGCGCTCTCCAAAGCCTCTCAGCTCTCTTCCTCTCCTCGTTTCTCTCTCTTTCAGTCTTTCTTTCAGCTGGTGATGTGCCACTCACCCAGCACCTCACTACCCTGGCACCCAGCACGACCACAACCCAGCAATCAACACACTCCACACATATATACATGCGCATACACACAAATACATGCAGGTACTGACACAAAGAAGCTGAAGAAGAAATCAGACTATCAAACTTTTTGGGGGTATTTATATATATATATTCACTGAGAGATAAATATTTTTCAACGTAGGTTACACTGTTAAATAATTATAATAATAATTTATATATATATAATTATATGTATACTAAAGAGGTTATACTGGAAAATGATTTAAAATGTAAAATCCAATAAAATATTAGTTAAAAAATTATATATTTTAAATATATATGTTAAAATATTTAAATTGCAAAAAATTATAATATGTTTTAGCGCGTAATGTTTTAAGAATTATATTCTGTTTAGCATGCAATAAGTTTTAAGCCTAATATTCATTGATGAATTAATCAAACTGTAAAGATTTTGTTTTAAATATGAATGTTCATGCTCATTTTTAAAACAGAAATGTCCTAGCCTTATGAGCATTTTATAATCGACGGACTAATCGATAGACTATTCTCAAATTAATTAAACTGTTAGTTATCATACAGATTGAAAGCCTGAATGGTTTCTCTCCCTCTCTCTCTGTTTGTGTGTGTGTGTGTGTGTGTGTGTGTGTGTGTGTGTGTGTGTGTGTGTGTGTGTGTGTGTGTGTGTGTGTGTGTGTGTGTGTGTGTGTGTGTGTGTGTGTGTGTGTGGTTGCATGTGCGGGAGGGGTGCGATTTTCGAATAGTAATCGAATATTACTTTTGCTTAAAATGCCCTTCCCTAGTTGATGTAACACATTTATTCATTACATTAACATCAAATATAGTTTTAGAAAGATCCAATACAACTCTTACTGTAACTTTGATATATAGACCTATAGAGGAAGCTATCTTAGTGTCTTTTTTAAATAATCAGATTAATAGTTTTTTGTTTAGGTAATTCTTTTAAAATATTTTTAAACAGGTCACACTGTTAAATAATAATAATAATTATTATTATTATTGTTATCATTTATATATATATACACATGCATACAGTACTGTAAAAATATTTATCAAAACATTATTTAAAGCTATATAAAATGTTGTATATTATTTTAGATTTGAGTTAATAACATGTCATAGATATTATAAAATAGTTTTGTGAGTGTGAATTCAGTGAATATTTAAAACAAAACAAATAAACATCCATATTGTCCATATTATGATGGTGTTATGTTGATGTAACATGTCATCAGTTGATACAACCATTCATAACTTTGATAACACAATCTTTGAATACTTAAGGATACACCTAAACAAATTCCGTAACTCAATGCTTCAAAATAATTTTTAATTAACTTTCTTAAAATGACTTTTTGAATAAGATGGCATCACTAGCCATTCATTTTACACATTTTCATGACTTGAATGTATTTTTACATCCACAATAAGATCTGTTTCAGTTCTGTCTGCACCTTTTGACAGAAAGTGCAGTTCCCTAACACACTACAAATCAAAAGGTGACTTCACAAAGTACTTTTAAGCCACATTGAGCACACACGCACTCCCCTTTCAACATCTTTAACACAAAAACACATATCTTGCCACTTCCCCTTCAAATACACACACTCACTGTGATTTTGGCAAAATTGCCATGCTTGACGACCATACAGCCGACGACGTAGCAACAAAGAGAGTGAGCGAGCGATGGATGGATGGATGGATGGGGGGAGATGGGGGGTGTTTGTGTGTGTCATTTGGTGAGTGAACATAAGTGGCACTGAGGCGGTGGAAAGGTAGG
Organism: Gymnocypris eckloni scoliostomus; assembly: GCA_027564155.1. Lineage (NCBI taxonomy): Eukaryota > Metazoa > Chordata > Actinopteri > Cypriniformes > Cyprinidae > Gymnocypris > Gymnocypris eckloni. The sequence continues at coordinate 135,812 of CM050421.1, read as the reverse complement.
CTGATGGAGATGGCGAGGTAAAATTAGACCGCAGAGTGGCCACCTTTTTTTGCACAGCCAGAGCTTAGGATGTCGTCCGAGAACGAATGTGGCCATGAGCCTCGCCATTCAAAATACAGTTTGGTTGAATAACCTGTGAATGAAGCGCAGGTGCCGTGGCCGAAATGGATGGGCGAAAAGCACAGAAAGACAGAAGAAGAAGAGGTTGAACACACCCCAGGGAACCATGGGTGAAAAACCTTGCCCAAGGGCACAAGCGAAGGGTAGAGGGGGCCTTCATCCACCCAACTATCCCTCTATTTCTCTCCTCCCTCCATTCTTCTGGGGAATTGTCAGTCAGTGTATTTCCACACAGCCATCTTAATGTTTCCCGACGCTGAGGCACTGTTAGCATCGCTGCCACGTTAGCCGACGACAACACTCCTACCTTACAAAACAGCCTTCGATCCTCCGAGAGCAGTATGTATCTTCCTGCGGATTTCTCTCCCTTCTTGACACTTTTTCACAGGAACGCTGACATTTGTTGAGCCCACATCCAAACTAGCGCTTAGCCAAGTGCGCGAGGTGATAAAAGAGAGATGGGAATGGAGAAATTAGGCTGAGGACGAGGGAATAAGAGATCTGTAAGTTTGTGTGTATTCATCCATGTTTGAATTGTAAGGCCCGCTGTTGATTCGACACCCCGCTGCACTCGCGCAAGAAGCGCTCAGGTAAATACAACCTGAAGCATCTCCAAACTGTGATTTTTGAATCCCCAGGCCACATAAATGAAACAAAAAGAGTGTGTGAGAGAAAGCGAAGCAGAACGAGAAAGAAATATAAAGAAGTAGTAGAAACGAGAGATAAGGGGGGAGGTTGTGGACGTTGCAAAAGTGCCTCCTATATTCGCGGGTCTGAGAGCCCTCTGAGAGGGGCCCCGATCGATACCAACTCGGAGCAATAAAGCTTTCTCCCTGTCATCTCCACAGAATACAAAGCAGAATGGGGAAGAGAAGGGGAGGGTGGTGGTGGAGGGGGGATAGAGGGGTGAAAAGCTGTTCCGCTAGCCAGACCAATTTCCTAACCCTCCCTTCTCCTCTCCCTCCACCTTTTTTAGCCCTCCAACTACTACTACTACCACTATGCTCACCACCTTTTCTCTCCCTTTTCACGCACATCTCCCCGTCCGCCTCGACTTGAGGTGTTGTGTCTGCTTATATTATTAATAGTGTTTGAATAAATAAACGTAATAATTAATCTCCGCAGCTTTAACCGGATTGATAGCGGGTGAAAGATTCAGCAGGATCCAGCCCAAATGAAAGAGGCATGCGGAGGGACCGGCCACGAGCAGGCCAGAACAGGTTTGAGGTCGTAGCCTTAGCATGTGAGAGAGATGGATGTGCAAGTGAGGAAAGAAAAGCAAGAAAGACGTGTGGCGCAGGCAGCGAGGAAGAGGTCAAATAAGTGTTCTCTTTAATTGAGAGCCAATTTAAGTCCAGTGCAATCGATAAACCTATACACCGAGCAATCTGCCGTCCCCCATAACACATACATCATGCTGTTTAGTTGCTTAGTAGATTCTGTCACGGATGGACACTGACCCCCAGATGGGATTCAGTCGGATTGGCTCATTGAACCTGCCGCACGATTTGGATTTCTGTACATTTTGGGCATAATTATACGCTGCCTCTCTCCGCGTCTGAGCCTTCCCTCTTATCCTTTATTAGGAGACAGCTGTGTAAATCTTCTCCTGTCATTCCCTCCTTTTATTGTACGATCACAATGCACCTGCACTCACTTTTCTTCTCCTCCTCTCTTTGTCTCTCTACCCGTCCTGCGTTTACTCATATCTTAATATGGGTCCTGCCACTTTATTTTGCCCGTCGTCCACTCCATCCCTCCATCCCTGACACCTCCTGTCGGAGTGAAATAATAGAAGGACAGAGGGTCGGGGTGGATGGACAGAGGGATGGAGGAAGGGTGGAAGCGTCGGCCTCCCTCCCTGTTTTCCCCCGGGGAGGGTGGTAATAATGGTAGCCATACAGGGGAGGGGGGCGAGCGGAGCGATTATTGTCTTGTAGGGAGTCAGAGGTATCGATCGGCCCAGAAATATGTGGTGCGCGAAAGAGGTACTGTATCGGATATAATATACACTCCTGAGACGGCAGGCGCAGAGGCGCATACACATAATAATACAACATACAAACCCAGAGACGCTCACATACACACACAAATACAAAATACCCACCGCCAGAGAGGCTTACACACACTCGAGCACAAATATATTTACGTAAATCCGCTCTTAAAACACGTGCAGTTAAGATGCACTCGATACACACACACACATAGCTAGAGGCCAAGAAAATACCCCCGACATGTTATCCAAAAACACACACAATACACTAATACAGATGATTCGTATGAGCTAAAAAAAAATTGCATTCATGGAAGTGTTTTGTTAAGAACAGAAAAACATAATTTTGACCTCAAAAAAAAACCTAAAATGCATGTTGGTAAGTCCACTGCATGGTATGTTTCCATTACACTATCTGGTCTGAATTTGTGTTGCATTCCTGTTTGAAGTGTGTAATATTAATATTTAAATTAAGAATTTTGTTTGCCCGAACAAGAACAAACCAAATTATTACTTAAAATCAGAACATTTCATGTTTTTAGTTTGATTATCACATACACGCTCACACACACACACGTAAATACACACACATGCAGGTCTTTCACTGCTGTTGCCTGGCAACGTGGCTAGGTGTCCTATTGGAGAGCTGTGCTGTCCAGTGATGTCATGACCGCAGCTGACCAGCACTGCTGCACACGCTGTACAGAGAAGATGGGGGTTATACAGAGCGACAACGGCCTTGAGTTACTATAAAGTTTTGTTTTAGCATTTTTATTTCTTTTGAGTAGAATTGTACAAATATAATATATAAATAAAAATATACCTAATTATACATATATTTATTTACCACAAATTATATATATATATATTTTATATTAAAACATACCATGTCTGAAGTGAATCTTGAATACAAAAGCTTGGGCAGCACATGATGCAACTTTATTAGTATATTTCGGTTACGGACAGAGAGAAAGTGCGAGAAGGGTCTACTTTTATACCTGTACCCTCCATTGTTCTGCTCTATTGTCTTTAAATCAGGTCAACAGCCGATAAGATTTAACACCCTAACCTGCCTCTGCGTCTCTCCTTGAGTCAAGGGGGAGTCACTGCTGTGCTTGAAGTATGGGAGTGTGTGTGTGTGTGTGTGTGTGTGTGTGTGTGTGTGTGTGTGTGTGTGTGTGTGTGTGTGTGTGTGTGTGTGTGTGTGTGTGTGTGTGTGAAAGACAGAGTGTGTGTGTGTGTGTGTGTGTGTGTGTGTGTGTGTGTGTGTGTGTGTGTGTGAGAGAAAAGACAGAGTGTGTGTGTGTGTGTGTGTGTGTGCACTGCATCTTTAAAGCACTGTGTTTGTTGAATTGGTGTTGCATTAGTTTTGATTAAAGGAATATTCCTGGTTAAAGCGCTGTGGATTCAAGATTATCACAGAGCACATTTCTAACTCATACTTCATTGTAAAAAAAAAAAGTGATGGGCAGTTTTGCACTTACAGTGAAAGTAAATTATTAGCTTCATAGACTTTCATTGTAAGTTCATTTTCATACATGCATTGTTTGTTTGCTTAGCCAGAATAGTTTTTTTCTGATATGGGCTTTATGTGGTAACGTAAATTAAGTCAAACATATTATTTTTTGTGTCATATTACGCCAATATTATATTTATTAAATATAAATAATATCATGATTTAAAAAATAAATATTAAGTAATAAAGTAAAATTACGTGATTTTTTTTATTATATATTTTTTTAACAATGGATTTGTAACACTTTCAAATTTACATTTTAAGGGTTGAGTAAGATATTGACAAATTACAGTTAATAATTTTTTACTGTGTACTGTGTGAGGTAAAAGTTTGATTTCAATTTATTTGTTCAAATACATACAAAATGGTGATTGGTGGTTGTGTGGATGGATATTTGACATATTTCTGTCTTTAGTGTTAAATGTTGTAGTGTAGTACATTTTATGTTAGATCAGAAATCTTTGCAATAATATCAAACCAAAAATCATGGGATAAAAAAGTATTCCTTTTTAAAATTTTTATAATAGGACTTATTTTTTACCTTGCACGTCAGCTTCACATTAAACTCAGACTCAAGCAAAGATATATGTGTATCCGTCGATTGGCACCTAATTACATCAAAACTAATTGGGGCAGCGCAACTAGTCTGTGATCAGCGGGTCACCGTTATTTATAGAGCCGTCCCTGCAAGAAACGCCGCCTCCTGTTCCTCCGAGGCAGACGTACCCCTCACTGGCCTCCCCAAAGGTCAAGGGGGGCAAGACCAGGGGGGTGGGACGAGGGAGGGTGCGCAGCGGACTGACCCTTGACCCTAACACACGCCACCCAGCATCCCTCTTTCAGTCCCTCGCACGGACACACACACACACCCACGCGCCGTCTGTCACGGCCCTGACAGGCGTTACTGAGGAGCTTCGGGGGCACATAAAAGGGGGCCCGAAAACTTGCTAAACCCCTGACCGTGACCCTGAGCATTACACACACACATATTCACAAGACAGATCCATTATGAGCGCTGGGGTAAAAGGCTTAAACTAGAGGACGCATCAACTATCCTGTGGGTGAATCAGTGTGTGTGAGGGGTCTGTGCGGTGAAGAAGTGTGAAAGTGTGTGTATGCATTTTCAAAATAAATGCAAGCAGGTGAATGATGGTTGTATAGCTTGGATATTACACGGTTAAATCATTAGTGTGACACGCAAAACTCAAGGTTTCAGCACTTTCTTACATTACAGCTCAAATTTGTAGTAGGCTATAAGCCCAATAGTAATATTTGTACTATGTACAAGCAATATTTTGGATAAAAACATTGGCAATAATATGAAACTAGAAATATTAAACTAGATGGACAATTAGACAATATTTCGTGACTGAAAACTAGGTTGTGAAGAGTAGACATGGAGGCTCTTTAATAATTTACCTGATTCAATATTAAAAGTAAATCGAATTTATTATATTATAACATTTCCCGATGACAAAAAATGCTTTAAAAAGTATTGTGAAAATTAGACGTGATATTGGCTTAGGCCTATTAAATGAATATGAAAACCGTCCCGAATAATGTCTGTTAACGTTTAACTGGCATCATGGTTAAAACTCATGGTTAAAACATAATTGTTTCAGAACTTGACATTGACATAATTGACTCTGAACAAAATGGCTTTCCAAATATAAAAAGCTCAACCAGATGTAAAAAAAGAAACGTTAGATGAAAAACCAGAGGAAAAAGTTGAAGCAGAAACGACTAGTGATATCGTTCATTTGCTCGTGTAGCGAGTGATTTAGATTAGTCATCATTTATAAGTAGAACCTATTCATTGAAATGAAGCACATGTAAAATGTAAAGTTTTCCACGAGGAGAAAGTTGAAAGGTAAAAATATCAGGAAAACGTCCTAAGACTCCCGTGCTGGTTTAATATTGGTCTCCTTTTTAAGCTAAAACCTATTTACACTTAAAAGGCAGCTTTGTTAATCAAAGCCATAACATGAAAATATGTAAAATAAACATGAGGAAAAGTGGAAGTGGAAAATAATCAGAAATCGCTGGTTTGATCTGTAACGCCGCCTGATGGTTAAAGGCACTGCTGCCCTCTTGAGGTTCCTCTGCGCTACTTCAGTTTCATTTTCTCTGGGCAGATGTGGTCATTTTAGTGCATTGAGACTAAGCAATGGAAAAGAGAGGCGTGTGAAGAACGAAAATGAGATATAGATGTTTTTCGTTCGTGTGATGAGCACTTTCCAGCCACCCCAGCACTTTCTTATGCTGACTTGAGCTGTCTCTGCCTCTTTCTCTTTCTTTCTCTCTTTCTGCCTCCTTCTTTCTCAACATTAAAGTACACCACTTCAAACCAGCCTTGATAGCTTCCCACAACAAAACTGTTTTACCTGATATATGTCTCTAGATAATAACTTTTTCCTTTTTTGTGTGAGCGTTCACCCGTACCCGCGTTCAGAGATGTCAGAGGAAGTGTAGGGGGTGTTCGGGGGTGGAGAGAACATGTGGGAGGGAAGTGAGGAGAGAGTGACTATGAACCCATAGCTCATTCATTCTTTCATGTGACAATTACATGTAGTTGAACAAGGACGGCCGGACACTTTTCGAGCTAGTAGTTTGAGTCAATAATCTTGTGTTGGGTATGGAATCTAATATTCAAATAATATTATGAATATTCACTCTGTAATTTGCATAAATTGATCATTGAGAGCAGCGATTGGTCCGCTCGTTATGGCGCCGGACTGAAGTATTGCTCACTGATAAACTTGAGAGATTCAGACAGACGCAGACAGAAAGCTGTGGTTTATTTATAAAATGGCGGCTACGGCGAAATGTCTGAATTCCAGGTAAGTCTCTCTCTCGCTTTTCCTTCCCTCTAATGATCTCTTGAGAGGGGGCCGCAAGGTTAATTAACTAACAGACTCTGCTAATGAGAGGACATCAAAACTAACTCTGAGGCCAAAAGTAATGAAATGTCAGGAGCAAATCTCTGGAGGAATGCAAGAGACTTGAATATTAGTGTGTGTTTGTGTGTGTGTTTGTGTATGAAAGTATGTCGGTGTATGTAGAGGCCTGGTGTATGCAAACAATCTGTACATGCTCACATTACTCTTTAATATACAAGAACAGAGAGATGAGGCAATACGAGTGAGAGATCAGTGGAGTATGTGTTTTATTTATATAGCAGATATATTCTATACGTATAGGTCACTCTATAACCAGAACCGCTCCACTTTCAGTCATATTAGATTACAACTAATTAAACCACGTCCACAAACCAATAATACACAAAGCCAAATATTGTTAGAAAAGATGATCTTGTAGATTTGAACGTGTTTCTACTAGGAGATGTGAGCAGCTCTTTGTTTTTACTGTACTGTTGTAAAGATGTTCACATGAGGATTTACTGTAGTGAATTAATTTGTCATCAGGCTCCAGTGCTTTACTCCGTTATAGCGTCAAAAATAATGAAGGAAAATCATTAACCCACTTGAATCCCAACCAGGCTGATTTATTTTTTCATTTGAATAGTTATTTCACATCTGTACACCTACATAACCATATAGGCAAAACATAAATCTTATTATCTTTAATAATGCTTAATCAATTTGTATAATCATTAACTATTTTATTTTTTATATTTCATTATTTTACAGTAGCAACCCTGTTGAAATCACATGCCTCTTAAATTATTAAAGTGAAATATTAGCTTAAAATAACTTCCCTAAAGCTATATTTGAAATCTAAATTAATCAAATTGAATTGAATTAAATAAGGTAATAAACATAATAAAATAGTCATTACAAACACACACATATACATAACATACTGTGTGTGTGTGTGCGCGCGCACATGTACATTACGAGACTTGGTGTTTTTAGATATACATATTAGTTTTATCAATTAATTAATAGGTGCATTTTAAAAACACAATAATTTTAAGAACACGATTTGTAGATTTGTTTCCCTCGGACAGTGTTATGCCCTTTAAAATGACGTGAGTGATGCTGATTGATTGAGTTTTTCCAAGAATATCTCTCACTCTGTCGTTCAGATTGTGTGTGTGTGTGTGTGTGTGTGTGTGTGCGTGTGTGTGTGTGTGCGTGCACGCGTGTGTGTGTGTGTGCGTGTGTGTGTGTGTGTGTGTGTGTGTGTGCGTGTGTGTGTGTGTGCGTGCACGCGTGTGTGTGTGAGAGAGATGAGAGTGTGTGTGCGCGTGCGTGTGCGTGTCTGTGAGAGATGAGAGTGTGTGCGCGCATGCGTGCGTGTGTGTGTGTGAGAGATGAGAGTGTGTGCATGCATGCGTGCGTGTGTGTGTGAGAGATGAGAGTGTGTGTGCGCGTGCGTGCATGTATGTGTGTGTGAGAGATGAGAGTGTGTGCGCGCATGCGTGCGTGTGTGTGTGAGAGAAGAGAGTGAGTGGAAGGCCACATGGTTAAACAGGAAATGGGGGTGACACTACACTGACTCACACAGCACAGAGGTTTGTGGGTAATACTGACACAGAATCGACTGCATGTGAATCAACCTTCACGTTTTTCACAATTTTATATTTCATAACAGAGTCATCGGAATGATATTTCCATTTTGGCTTTGTGAGGTTTATGGTTAATTAGTCATGTTTGTTGTGTCCTTCGAATAAAAAGGTCAGTCATTGCTAAAATAAACCACAGGCTTTCAACGAATATATAGCTATGATGTTAAATAATGCCTTTTATTCCATACAGCTGAAAACAAATATTCTGCAAACATCATTTTTTCTCATTTTTAATTGATAATGTTTTTTGGAAGGAAAATAATTATGTATGTGTGTCACATAGGCTTCTGAAAATTAAATGCAAAAAATATTTCAACCCTCAAACACGATTAATAATATTTATTTTCAGTTTTTAACATTGGTGGTTAATATTTTAAGTTTATGAAGTTATGAAACCCAAACACACTTTACTTCTCAAAGTAACACACTACAGAAAATAGTACTGGTATAGTAATGTCCTGCTAGATCATTAAGTTTCCAGACATTTCCTTTAATCCTGAAACACATTGCATTGTGTAATTGAAATTACAGTAAAACACCCACCCATGATAAAAATCAATAAGGAAAATATCATTATATTAAGAGAAAACACTGGGGCCTGTTTTACATACTTTTCTTAGAGGGCACGTTTGTGTTTTCTTTATTCTACATCTACATCTTTCAAGTGTCTCTATATTTATTTTTACTGTTTATCATTTCACAGCCTTGTATCATTATCAGGTCTTTATAATACATTTACATGTATGCATTAGCAGACGCTTTTATCCAAAGGGACTTACAGTACAGTCAGGTTATACAGTTTTTGTCCGTAAGCAGCAGATTCTTCGGATCAGAGTTGTGCATTCGTGCAGCAGAGCATCAATGTTTTTTTAAAGAAACTGAGAACGAGAAGCTCTTTGTGGATCTCAAAAGGTTCCTGAAACCTTTATTTTTAAGAGTGAAGGGTCTCGAGTCAGATGAAGGAAGTGCCAGACACTTTTATGCAACCGGCGCGTCATATTCGCCTCTAGGCCTTTCGTGGCTTTGCATCATGACAAAACAACCCGGTGGCACTCTGACTGTGATTTACACTGTGCTTACGATCACATTCTCTGGTTCACCTCACCGGTGAGATTGTCTGGAAGCAGGTGATCAATCTTCTTTCATTTCCACTCATTTGACTATCAATATCAGTGAGTAATTCATCCTAATTTAGTAACTCGCTCGAATGAGGTGGGCGGCGGAGGATGGAGGTTTCGTTTGACTCGGTTGGAAAGTGGCTTTAATTTGACTTTGCCTTCTATGACTAAAGCAAGTGAAATTTGTGAACCACCAAAAAAAAAAGCAAGCGCCCAGGGGCGGATTGTATAGTGGCATGTAGAGCGAAGGAGCTGTTCTCATCGAGTGATCGGAGGACAGAGAGGGTTGAGCACAAAACATCCCGGTGAGTCACAAACACAGCGACCTGTAATCATCATACTGTATCACTAGTCACTAAAATACTGCTTCTTCTAACACTACTTCAATATCAGGTTCAAATGGTGCTTTGTGTGTGATTTTGAGTTGGGCAGTGTTTGTTTGTCCTGGAAGTTTAGTCGAAATGCTTGAGAATGACTTGTCATTCATTTTTAAAGATTAGTGCATTTAACTTCTGATCATTTTCAATGTCTAATGAAATGTTTACATAATGAGGTTTGTTGTCTAATTGAAATGTTTAATATGCTGACAAAAAAAATGTGTAGAAAGAGTTTTCACTCAGAAATTGCGAGTACATTTCACAAAGAAGTACTTAGAAATGGCAAGTACACTAAAATAAACGTGACACTTTGAAGTACTGAAACTGAAATGTTATTTTACTCCAATAATCCGTTTTATTTACTTCAAATCTTAAAAAAAAAAAATATTTTACAGTTACAAAAGTTACTTCAGAAATTGGATTTTTAATTTAGTTGTATTGCATTTATTTTGACAAAATGTATTTCAGTTAAGTAAAAGCAATTCAGCAAAACCATGCTGCAAAATTGTATTTTTCAAATAACTTAAAAAAATTAAAATCAATTAGAGTATGTTTAATAATAAAATACCATTTCAGTCTTTCTGCTTCAAAAGTTACATTTCTAAATGTTTGTTTAATAACTCTTCTAGTTTACATGAATGCCTGTAACCTTTCTGTTTCTTTACTTCTTGCTGCCTTTGCACGTTTTATAAAATGTTCTTATTTCAATTTTGCGTCCCTTCCTTTTTGCTAATTGACATGATTGCTTCCATACAAATAATCTTAATGATAGATCTGATGTTCAGCGTACACGTTCTGGCCTTGTAATATAAACTGGACAATGAAATCAATTTGTTCTTGGAAATGGCCGTGTAGATGGTCTGAGGTGGCCATCAATTTCCCCGTGAGTAAGAAAGAGAAAAGCTATGTCCTCCTGCGAAGTGCAACACGTGCTGAGATCCTCTCCTGTCCCCGTGCGTGTGTGTGTGTGTGTGTGTGTGTGTGTGCGTACGTGCATGCGTGTGTGTGTGTGTGTGTGTGTGTGTGTGTGTGTGTGTGTGTGTGTGTGTGTGTGTGTGTGTGTGTGTGTGTGTGTGTGTGTGTGTGTGTGTGTGTGTGTGTGTGTGTGTGTGTGCGTGTGTGTGTGTGTGTGTATCTGTATGAATGATGGCGTGCAGGATGGGACATGCCCCTCCATCTCTGCTGCTCTCTGGGAGGCGCAGGTGCTGTATTAGGATGAAGAGAGTGTCAAACAGGACCAAAACAGAATGAAATAGAAAAGTAAAGGACAAAGGAAAGACAGATAGAGCAGTTGAGCTGCTCGCTGAATAGTTTTGCTGATGGAAATTGACTTTTGATGCTAAGTCTGTTTAATAATTAGAGGTTTTGTTTGATTGATCTACTGTTTGGATGAGGTTGTTATTAATATTATGATTTAAATGATATGTTATATATTATTATTAATGTATTATGTTAGATGTCATATATTACTGTATTATATTGTATTATATTTCAATAATGTTATTTTATAATGCAAACATTTTTTCTTTAGTTAAAGATCAATTAAATAATCTGTCAGACTTTTTGAATGCATTTTATGATATTTAGCTATGCTTAACTTCAAAAATTTTTATTCTTCTGTTGATGAAGAATTTATGAAAATTAGGATTGTGGGATTTTAAAATGAGATGACAATATTTGTACTTTTAATTAAAACCTTATTGAACTACTAAAAAGCTGAAATTGGCTAAACTCGTCCTAGATCGCTTAAAAGTCTAACTTAAAACACATTTTATTTAGTAAAGTAGTTATTACTCATAAATAGTTGATTTTATATTTTAAAGAACTATGTAAAAAATATATATATTTTATTTGCTTTTGAAATATACTTTAGCATGTCCAAAAGTGTAATTCCAGTGACAAAAACAATGTTGTATTTTGTTGTATTTTATGCAAATGTGTCATGAAATGACCGTAAGCTAAGCGGTTTCAGCACCTACAATAGACTTTTAAATTGAAAGCACACTTTTATGTGCTTGATGATTTGAAGCCGATTGACAGAAAAGTGTTTTCAGTCGGTTTCTCTCTCTGTTTCAGTAGATATCAGGATGTCTAAAGCCGTCGAGGACGACAAGATGGGGACTGAGCTTCCAATGGACAGTACAGGTAAAAATCAATATTAACATTGATTATTGAAGGTCTATGTGAAATGTATGGTATGTTGTCATCTATGTAATCAATATCATTATTTGTATTAGTATGTGAAATCATGAAGATGTAGAGGTTTGTGTGTAGGTGTGATGATATTGTTGGAGAGAAACACTGCATGTGTAAGCGTGTTTTATTATGTATATTACTATGATTCATTATTATTCCTAGATGTGTGTGTGTACGTGTGATGAGATTTTCTTTTGGCATAATAGTCACATTTTCCTCTTGGTCTGAATCACACACAGAACACTTTAGTCAGCCGTGGCCCCAATCTGACACACACTCGCACACACACACACGCACGCACACACACACACACACGCACAGCAGCATACAGTAACCCAGGTTAAACGCTCCATGGTATTCCAATAATGCAATGCCTCTGGCTAACCACACCACGCTTTTGTTGATGTGAGGGCCGGAGCCTGAGGCACTATTCTGACCTGATGTGTCCTTCGTGTGTGTGTGTGTGTGTGTGTGTGTGTGTGTTTTCTTCTACAGACTCTGAGAGGAACAGTCCAGAGGCCAGCGATCAGGTGTGTGAAAATCTTTTAGTGCATGTTTTTTATTAGTTCGATGTCAATGCATGTGTTTTAGTAAAATGAAAGACGTTCTTGAGAGTTTCTCCAAAGAACTAGATCAGGGTTGTCAAAGATTCGATTTTGAGGAAAAACAAAATACATATATTTACCGTACGTGGCAAAGATGCTAAAAACCTTTCTAAAATGTATGTATGTTAATAGAATCAGTATAATTAACGGATCAAAAAATCAACGGATCAAACGTTTCTTTTAATAACACGCAGTAATCGTCATTGGAAAAGGTCGTCCCAGGTGAATGCAGGGACAGTCCCGTGGCTAACATGTTGATTTTCCCTCTTTGAAGTTTGAAGTTTGTTACTTACTGCAGTAACACTATGGACAGATGCAATGAAAGGTGTGATGGTTACAAAGTGAACTTCACAATTGTTTTCAAGTCTCCTCTGAATGAATTTTGAACATGGTGTATTAATACTGATACACTCTTTAAAATAAAGATTGTATTGGCGTTGATGGGTTCCATGAAGAACCTTTAACATTCACAGCATCTTTCCATTGCAAAAAATGTTATGTATAGTGGAAAAATATTATTTAGATCAAAATTCACACCAATAAAATAACAGTTCTTTTAAGAACTATATCACCAACAATGCTTAATCAATGGCATCACTACAAAAACACACTTTTGGAGCCTTATAGATCGTTAACATCCGTAGAATCTTTCCATTCCACAAAAGTTTCTTTAGAATATTCAAATGTTTTTGTCACACTGAGAATAAAAAGAAGGTTATTTTAAGAACTGTTCACTGAAATTATTTAATTCTGTTGTTAAACCTTTTGAAACCTTTATTGTTAAGAGTGTTTTTGACTGAGAACCAGACCTCTAATTCAACACACAGTTATTTTCTAAGCCTAAAGTTGTGATATGTTCTGTTTTAGATTATTTATTCAAGCTAAAGTTATCCAGTTTAGGCTTGTGAGATTCATTCATTTTGCCCCTAATACATTGTTTCCATCTCATTCAGACCCAGCCAATGAAGACAAGTCCTTTCTGCCTGTCTCCCGCACCCAGCAACACAAAGGTGTGTGTGTGTGTGTGTGTGTGTGTGTGTGTGTGTGTGTGTGTGTGTGTGTGTGTGTGTGTGTGTGTGTGTGTGTGCGTGTGTGTTTCGTCCATTTTGCTAAGATGGGTGCCCTCAGGTAATTCACCGTTTACATTGTAATATGCAAATGAGATTTCTTTAGTCATTTTGAGCTGCATTCCTGACAAGATGCCAGACAAGGTACAGGAGAGAGAGGGAGGGAGAGAGTTCAATCAGTGAGGTAAAAGAGACAGATCGACCGGAGCAGGACAGTTGTAGTTGCAGAGAGGTTCTGGATGGATATTTACATGACTAAACAATTAGAACTGCTTCTCTTCTCTTAAATCGGTGAGTAATCAAATGAATAACTGGAAGTGTGTGTGTGTGTGTGTGTGTGTGTGTGTATTTACATATGGAAATGGACTTTGTTTGTGGTTTTTGTCTCTGTCAAGAAAAGACATGAAGTGGTTGTTCGGTCGTGCAATCGGTCGCTGACATTTAGTAACGTCAATTTGCATATCAGTTACAAACTAGCTGTACCAGTAACAAATGATTCACTGTTCGTTTGATACATATAAGGAAATAAAAATGAATAATGCTGTTTTTAGTTTTAGTATTTAGTGCATTTTTATTGATAATTTTTTATCATTAAATTAAAATATTTTACAGAAAGTGAATGATAAATAAATAGTACTAAAATAATTTATATTTGTTTTATATTGCAAGATGCTTTTTTGCATGTTTTATATTGTTGCTATTTGTGTGACAAGGGTATGACACAGTTATTACAAGGAGAATGTGATTTATGAGGACATTGCCCCATGTCCCCATATTTCAAAAGGCTTATAAATCATGCAGAATGAGTTTTTGAGAAAGTAAAAATGCAAGTTTCCTGTAAGGAGTAGGTTTAGGTTGGTGTTGGGCGATAGAAAATACGGTTTGTACAGTATAAAACTTTTACGCCTATGGAATGTCCTCACAATTCACAAAAACAAACATGTGTGTGTGAAGAGTGTTATTGTATTGTATTATCAATGTTTATGTGTGAATGTTTGATAGGTGAAAGCAGAGGAGTCCGCCGAGATGACCAGTGTTCACACTCCTCCAGCTCAGCCGGCTCTGCAACACACACAACTCATGCTGGCAGGCAGTCAGCTCGCAGGGGTATGAGCTCTCTCGCACACACACACACCGCACACACACACACACACACACACACACACACACACACACACACACACACACACACACACACACACACACACACACACACACACACACACACACACACACACACACAACTCACGCACACACACACACACACACACACACACACACACACACACACACACACACACACACACACACACACACACACACTCACACTTACACTCATATGCACACCCACACACACGCACTCAGACTCAGACTCTCACACACACACACACACACACACACACACACACACACACACACACATACACACACACACACACACACACACACACACACACACACACACACACACACAGGGCTATGTGATGAGACAGACATGTAGGCTAGTGAAAAAAAAAAATGTTTTGACATTTTTGAGGGGAAACAAAACAGCACTAAGCCGAAATTAACATTTTATTTATTAATTTAGTTGAAGCTGCATTGTCTTGTTTTCATTGATCTCTCTTGTCAAGTGGCCAATGGCCTAAATTAAAATGTAAAAAGTTTATACAATAAAACAAATCTCAGCACCATCCAGAATTGAAGTGCTTAATTTTTTTAATTGAATATAATAAATTATACATTTAATGAGTTAAATAAACGATCAGATCTTGATTGTTAATGTGGGATTTTTACAAAATTAAACATTTCAGTTCTATATTTTTATTATACAAATGACACGTTTTATACATGACTTTCCCGTTTTCTAACGCAACATGCAGCGACAATCATAAATAAACCATGTATACACTGTAAAAAAGATTATTTTAAAGTTGTAAATCAAACATGATTTGAGTACATTTCATAAGAGAATACTATTTCAATATTTCTACTTCAAATTGTTTAATTCAATGTGTTACTTACCAATTGTTTGAAATCTACTAGTAATTTATGAGTGAAAACACTGGCTTTGTGGCATTATAACTAAACCAGTAGTGCAAGTTTAGAGCAAAACAAAACCCTGAAATATACTTATTTTATTTGCTGTATTATGTAATAATTAATCTCAATGATCACAAATAAAGATATGACATGGATACAAACAGTGGCACATACCTGTTTGTCATGGGTTCGATTCCCAGGGAAAACAAGAACTGATCAAATGTGTTTCTTGAATGCAGTGTTAAATATAAACCCATCTGTCAAATGCATCAATTTAAATAGATACATGGATCTCTCTCTTGCTCTCTTTCGCTCTCTCTATTTTGCTCTATGCTTGTATTAACTAAATGCAACTACATCTCTTTGTAACTGAACCGTGCTGTGGCTGCCATCTTAGGCTCTGTTTGCTTAAGAAAGGGTGCTACATACGCCGCCTTTTCTGCTTGGTGACGCTGTTCTTCTCTCTTCATCCCTCGCTCCTGTCCTTCCTGCCTTCAGCTGGCCGCTCTCCTCCCTGCACAGCAGCAGCTGTTGTTGCAGCAGGCTCAAGCGCAGCTGTTAGCCGCAGCCGTGCAGCAGTCGAACGCCGCGCACGCCGCCCATGCAGCCGCGGCAGCCAATCATCATCATCAGCAGCAGCAGCAGCAGGCCAATCATGCAGCAGCACAAGCCCAGTCTCAAGCCAAGCCTGAACAAGCTCCGCCTCCACTTTTGTCACAGCCTATCCAGCTCACTGCTCAGGTACCGTCAGCGCTGCGGTTGTAGGTTTTCAGGAAAGCACAGGCCACAAGAACATTCCTGGTTAAATAAACTTCTTCAGCTGCATCTGTGGCATGCAGCCAGTTATGAACAGAAAATAAGAAAATGCAGTTTGACCATTAGTTTGTAAATAAATAAGAAACATGTTTACATTGGAATTCTTGCAATACTGTATTTAAATATTTAAAAAAATATAAAAAGTAAATAAAACTATTTAAATTAGTAAAATCCTAATAAAAAAATACATTCATTTTGTTATAGTTTTATTATAAAAAAAGTATTTTATTTAAATATATTTATTACCATTTAAGTATAATTTTGAATATTATTATATTATATTATACATTTTTTATTCAATTATATATGTATAATCCTACTACAAAAGATAATTTGAATATAGTTTTAATATAATTAAATTGTTATATTTTGCTATTAAATGTATCAATAAATGAGTAACCATGTTTACAATGAAAGCCTTGCATTAATACTGCATCTAAATATTTAATAAATATATCAAATAGAGAAACGAATAGAAAAACAAGATGCAGTGTTTCCCACAGGATTTAGTGGGACTTTTGGCGGCATATTAATTAGCATATTTATGAGGTTCAGACAAGTTTTGGCAGTGATCTGTTCTACTCTCTAAAGCAGTGGTTCTCCACCGGGCCGCACTGTGGTCCAGGTGCAAGTCTCACGCGTGTCATTTACATATCACGTCATCAATACAAACCAACCAGATTTATAATATTACTTATAGCCTAAATATTATGATATCTAAACGATTACATTTATTGAAATAAATAATTCTACTCCCCAATAATAAAACACATGATGCTGTCGGGAACAATTCAGTGAAATTCTGCTGGAAATGAGTAACAGCACGGAAGCGTGACTTATATTTTGAATATCATTTGGAAGAAATAGAATTTCTATTATGCATTTTATTTAATTGCGTGTGTATATATATATATTTTTATTTTATTTTATATATATATAATTTATTTAATACAATCAAAATATGATTTTGAATGAATGTATTTAACTTTTTATGTTTTATTTAACTATATATACAGTATATTCAGTTAAATAAACTTTTAATGCATATATATATATATATATTATGCAAATACAATTAGAATATTTAGTCATATATAGTCAGTCATTAACAGAATGTGAAATGAGACTAGAGTTAATATATATACAAACTAAGACTTACCTGAGCCAGTTGTTTCTGAAACTTGACTTGTAGAATAACTGAATCTTTTCTCTTATTCCCCGTCTTTTGTTGCTCACATTTCTTCATTTCATTCTCATAAGGCTTTCTGTCATTCTCTGCAGGACATTCAGCAGTTGCTGCAGTTACAGCAGCTGGTCCTGATGCCCGGTCATCATCTACAGTCTCCGGCTCAGTTCCTGCTTCCTCAAGCCCAGGCTCAGCAGGGGCAGCAAGGTCTGATCACACACTAGTTCATTAGTGCCTTGGGGCTCTCTTTGTGTGCACCGATGTCTTTAGTGAGAAATTGTCTTTCATGCTCTCTCAGGTTTGCTTTCGACATCAAATCTGATTCCACTACCTCAGCAGAGCCCCGGGAGTCTCCTGACCTCCCCATCTCGACTGGGCCTTCAAGCACAGGTATGAAACCAGACGTGTTCAGACTGCACTGTCGTCAACCTCATTATTGCTTGTTTAATTAGCAGGTGGTGTCGTTATCATCTCAGTTATAAATATGGTTCATTTGCATTTTTGATCAGTGTTAATGACAGTTTTCAACAGTCCAATCAAACAACGAGTCAACAAGTAATAGAGGGTCAAGCACATTGCATTAGGGGATACAGTGTGCTCTGCTATGTGTGGAAAATGTCAAAGTGTTGCATATGATGTATAAATTACCAGAGTCAGTAAGAATTTTATTAAAAGTGTTGGTTTTATGTTAAAAGTCTCTTATGCTTTGCTAAGGCTGGATTTGTTTGATCAAAAATACAGTTAAAACAGTAATATTATTACTATTTAAATTAAATTAAAATTATTAAAATTATTTAAAATAAATAAAATAAAAAAACGAATAAACAAAATATATATTAATGTCAACAACAAAAAAACGAATTAATCGCTACATTAAATATACTTTTATATTGCAATAATTTCACATTCAATATTCAAATGTGCAATGTACAAACAACATAAAGGCAGTATATTAATATTTATTTTTTTATGATTGAAGGCCAGCATCACTGATATCAATACTACTCTATAAAATATTTTTTCCCTTAATATTGAACCATTGACTGTTCAGCATTACAGTATATTTGAGCGCTATCAATTTTAACAGTTATCAGATTAACTACTAATTTAAGTGAACTCGAAACAATCTTCACACAAACTTGTAATAAAATATTTGTATCTAACTGTGCCCTTCAGCAGAAATATACAGAACATAAATAGTCACCAAACACTAAATTCTAAATGAAATATAGATGAACCCCTTAAAGCTATAAAAGTGATTAATTTCCTCAAAATATTTCTTTATTTGAACAACTTCAATTTGATGCAATTCTAGAGGATTGCATCATAAAGTCAGGAAAGATGTGAACATTATGTTTAATACTACAAGTTTGCCCTAAACCTTTAATTGAATCCTTCTATACAGCCTTTAGTCATAATTAATGTTTAAGCTTTGCCTAATTCTAATGCTTATTAATGTGAAATGATGTTTGTATAGTTTTCTCACGGTTCTGTAATGAAATACGGTGATCAGACGTGATACGGTGAAGCCTCGCACGCTCCTGTTTAAGTCACGAAATAAACTGAGATTGGTGTCTTTAGAAGATGTATATGTGCTGAATTCTACAGAAATAATCCTCAACCATGCCGTGCTATGGGCACAGCCATTGATAGAGACGGCAGGGGAAGTTCTTTTACACTACTACTTGAATCTTTCGCTCTTACAGCGCAGAAGTGTGATGAAGGCCTATAGTATACCAGAGGCTAGATTTGTTCCCTTTCAGCCCTAAAAAGTTGTGAAAGATAGGGGTAGAAGTCAATATAATGTGAAACTTGAGGGGAATGTTTGAAATGGAAGCGCTGTCTGTCTTTCGTGTTTGAGAAAGTAGTGTGTTTCCCCAATCTGTGCTGTAGCATCATCTTGACAACAGGCTGTGGTCATTGCAGAGGGAGAAGAGCATGGAGAGTGCTGTGAACTCAGCCCTCCTCAGCCCCGCCCATGAGCTCCGTTCCCACGGTGACCGCTCACGCCGAGGAGCCCAGCGATCTGGAGGAGCTCGAACAGTTCGCCAGAACCTTCAAACAGAGGAGAATTAAACTGGGCTTCACACAGGTAATGATTTCTGATATTTTCTGTCACAGTTCAAAAGCTGTTCTTAGAAATCTAACTTTATATATAAACTTTCTTTCAAGACACTTTTTTGACATGCAGTTTATAAATACAATGAAATAAACGTAATAAATTATATATTTATAAGATAATTTAGAACATAATTAAGGGAGGCATTTTAATCTAAATAAATCTTTATTTTTAATTAAATTAAAGCAGCAGTCCGTAAGTTTTGCTCTTTGTCGCCGTCTATGTTTGAAAACCTGGAGTTGCAGTAACTTGAGGAACTATCTTCCGCGCGGGGTCATGATTCGGCGCGGCTCAAGCGCGGATGAATCTAATGTTTGAGGTGAATGTGTGGCAGTCAGTCACCACACCTTAGTAATCACAGATTAGTCTACGTCTTAGAATATATGACCCAATATTGACCCGATATTCATCTGAACAAGTAACAAGTCTGACACGTTTGTTCTGACCAACTGAGGAAAAAATCATTACCATAAATCAAACTACCAACGGTGATTAAATCTAAAGATCGGTTAACTCATATCACATCAAACCGTGCAAATTATTATTATTGTTATACTTTATTCACAATTATTAATGTTAACAACAGCAGCATTGTGTGACTATGAGTATAGTGTATATTAACGTGTAGATTTCAATTTCTGTACAGTTTAATGTAATTGTCATACCATTAAAATTTCCTATTAATAAATTATTTTAACCCAAAAAGCAAACTATGCTCTCTCCGAACTGGTTTTCTTTAAAATATAAATCTTGTGTAAACTCAGCTATCTGTAATCAGAAGCACGTTTAAAACTAGAATATAATTTAATTTACATGTGTTTCATAAACACATAATCCTTTCTGGACTACAATCCGCCATCACAATGATAAATTGAATTATTCTAGCTGCTGTGAGAAAAGTCTATAAACGTTCTGTCACCCGCAGGATCCTCATGTGTTATAGTCTACTAGCCGGAACAACTTCTTTATGTTTACAGACGTGACGTAATGACGCAGGCTGGTCATGTACCTGCTCAAATATTGATTTTGGATCATTTTTAACCAAAAAAAGTTACGGATTGCTGCTTTAAATAGTTAGTAAATATATATATATTTTTTTATTATTGAAATAAACAATAATTTATATATTTGAACTGATTTAAGAAACTTTTAATGCTAGTTTAATGCATTTGATTTTTAATAAATATTTAGCATATAAAACTAATCTTTTTTTTATTAAAATAAACAATACTTATAATCTAAATAAGGATATGCATATAATTGGAAAAGGCATTTGATTTTCATTTGCTTTTTCAAAATTTTCATTTTAATGCAAATATCATTTTTTATGCATTATTTAAGATCAGACTTGTATTGATCTTTTTATTTTATTTATGTTTTGTTCACTTGGGATACTGGCTGTACTGTTATTTTTAAGTTGGCAAAAAGATCTAAACCCTTAACGTAGATGCAAACGGTTGACCCAATGAGAAATTTAGATTTAATTATGCCATTCATTGACGATCAAATACATAAGGAGTTGCTTTGTGAGAAAATGATACGGTTAGCATAGACATTTCTATCTGGATGAGATTAAATTCTTAGAGGATTTGCTCTAGATTTTCTCGGAGGATATGTAATAATAAACCACATAAGTCTGTATTAAAATAACATATGTATGTGTAATGTAAACGGATCTGCCCTGTCCTGTCTGCATAGGAATAAATTGCTAAAACAAGCGAATGGTAACTCTGCTCCATGTCTTCCTGCAGGGGGACGTGGGTATGGCCATGGGTAAACTCTACGGCAATGACTTCAGTCAGACCACCATCTCACGCTTCGAGGCTCTCAACCTCAGCTTCAAGAACATGTGCAAGCTCAAACCCTTGCTGGAGAAATGGCTGAGCGACGCAGGTGTGTGTTTCTGTCCGTTCTCTTTTGCTGTTTCACACTAGCGTTCCCTGTGATTCATGTTACAGTGTGTGTGTGTGTGTGTGTGTGTGTGTGTGTGTGTGTGTGTGTGTGTGTGTGTGTGTGTGTGTGTGTGTGTGTGTGTGTGTGTGTGTGTGTGTCTGTGTGTGTGTGTCTGTGTCTGTGTGAAACAGAAACCATGGCGATAGACAACATGCTGCCGAGCCCCAGTTCGCTGTCCTCGCCTCTGCTGGGCTTCGAAGGCTTGCCTGGACGCCGCCGAAAGAAACGCACCAGCATCGAGACCAACATCCGCATAGCCCTGGAGCACAACTTCATCTCGGTTAGACACACACATCAACACATCACATGTAGCAAGATTTTCATTTTCTCTCCACAGAAATCCTATTCTGTAATCATTCTGCACAGTCCACCTCAGCTTCAGAAATTACCTCTTTTCTGCTGTCTCATGATAAAAAATACTATATTCGTTTTTGAAAATGCTGATACTTGTTTTCTCTCTCTGGAGAATCAGAAGTCTGCCGCAAACTCATTTATTACAGCATACAGTTTAAGAATTATGTCACCACATTAAACTCTTATACATCTGACTTGATTGTAGAAGTATTACTCAACCATTTTTTATGCATTAGACACTAAATAATATGCATTAAACTAATAATATCAATTTACTTAACTGTGCCAGAAGGCTCTCTTTGGAAAGTGTAGTGATTTGACAGTGGTTCCTAATTAAGAAAAAATAACAGATCAAAAGAGCATAGAATTATATTATAAATACATTACAGAATAATTACAAAAACAATGATATATAATATAGCAATAACGATGATAATGTTTATTATATCTCATTACAAACTTATTGTAATGTTGTTCATTTTAAGGTCTATTTGGATAAAATGAAATAATAATAAAATATAATCCCAAAATATAACAATACATCATATAAAATAATAAAATATAATTCAAGAATGAATGAATGAATATAATATAATATGTAATATAATATAAGTTATTTGGACAAAATAATATTCCAAAGTATAATAATCTATTATATTATTATATGCTTGCAATGTTCATTTGTAGGTTAACATGAAATAAAATGTTCTTTGTTTGTAAATTGATTTGGATTGAATAGACAAACAAACAAATCAATCAATCAATCAATCAGTCAATAAAACTGTGTACTGCTTTCCACCAGTGGTTCTCAACCTTTATTTCCACTGGGCCGCACGCGTGTCATTTACATATTACGTCATCAATACAAACCAACCAGATGTATAATATTACTTATAGCCTAAATATTATGATATCTGAACGATTACATTTATTGAAATAAATAATTCTACTCCCCAATAATAAAACACATGATGCTGTCGGGAACAATTCAGTGAAATTCTGCTGGAAATGAGTAACAGCACAATGAAGTTGAGATTGTAAGTTTCAGGCTGTAAGACACGGAAGTGTTACATGACACGTGACATTGCAGAAAGTGTGAGTTCACAAATGTAGCCTGTGTTGTAGCTTATGGGTGTTTCTTTTTACCTGAATAACTTCAAGTGAGTGGGGGGGGCACTCTCTTCACCGCTGATGCTGAGACTATTCTTATTTGAATCCTTATTGTTCCTTCGCTGGCATTTTCCACATTTCGTGTTCTCCCTTAACGAATGTGTCCATTCTGATGCTCAATTCCACAGAACTAATGGCTGCTGATGACTATTTGAATTGAATTCTGCCGAAGTGCGCGCTTGTGAGTGTTCGTTAAATGCCTAGTACATAGGTCTGCTCATGTCTGAAATTATTTGACATAAAAACATTATAGCTTATATTTGTTTAGTACATTTTTAAATGATTGTAAAAACTAAAATGCATTGTAAAACGGAAAGTTATTTTTGAATTATGTTCAGCATTGTGGGCCGCATTTGGATTCGTGATGGGCCACATGTGACCCGCGGGTTCAGGTTGAGAACCACTAGTTTACACAGTGAGTGGAACACCAAGTAGCACTAAGAGTTGGTGAATTGAAAACCATCTAAGATCAAGTCAAGGCAAACAGCCAATACATTTGAGGCGCTGTTTCTTTCCCTTTCTGAGTAACTCTACTTGTAAGCATTATGGGCAGTTCTTAAACGTTCTTAACACTAGAACCGCCAGAGATCCCTGCAAACCTAAAACCGCCCGCGCACATTACAACTGTATGTCTAAAGAACGTATTTCACTGTAATGTGCAACTGTCTTCACAAAGAAGTGTCTAGAGTCATGAAATGTTTACGTCTAGTCATCAACTATATTTTTGTCCTGTTTTATGTTTTTTTGTCTTTTTTTATGCATTATTTATCATAATGGTCAATATAAGCTAAACAAGCCTGCGCTGACAACGAGAATTAGGAGGAGGTAAATACAAATTTGGGTAGTGTAATATTATACTACAATGTCAATAGTTAATATATTAAGATATGATAATATAATCATATTAGATAATATATTAACCTATCTTATTTAAATGACTAAAATAGACAATAATGAGCAATAATAATTCACCACACTGCATGATGCGATGACAAATTCAAGCGCACAGCTTCACCTAATGAATTATTCATTTGTTTAGTTATATCATTTATAATTTGAATGAGAGAACAACACCAATACACTTCTGGTAATATAAAAACAAATGTTTTATTCATTACATCATAGATCAGATTTTTTTTTCTTCTTCAGGAAACAGGCAGACTAAATAGCACCACAGAAGTGAACAATAAACGATAGAAATGGCTAAACAAAAATTTAATAATCCAAATTTTGAACAATTATGAGTAACATTAGGCTAAAACATAAATGATATCTTGATTGCTGTTAGATGCTGAGCCGACCCAGGACGCTTTACTTATCTCTCCACCATCAGACTCCATCGCTCATGGTACTTAGTGTTTCTTATTCCTCTTCAGCATCCATAAATCACCTCCTTTTACACCTTTCAAATGATAACAGTGAGTGAAAGGCGTTGTCTAGCGATGTACAATATTAAAACATAAGCGGCAAGACATAAATGCACGCAGCCTAATTTATATTTAATTCAGAGATATCTCTGTGTACCACTAGAAGAAGCTCACGTACCACACTTTGAGAACCATTGATCTAAACCATTTTTAACTACAGGCGATTGTAAATCACACAATTTTAGTAAAGTCATTCAAGAAACTCATCAATATACCAGTAAATTCTGAGAAATGTGCACGTGAAACAGACCTTCCCGAAAACTCTCCTACGGATTCACAAACGCTTCGTACACATCAGATTTGATAGTTAAACATGTGTATGTTAATGAATGCCAATCATTTGTAAATAGGGCACTCGTGCATGATCATTCACAATTAGTATAATCCATGAATTACAGCTATGCAAATTGCGTGTCCAGGAACACAGTGGAATATTCTGGTCTACTTTCTCAGGTTTGGCTCCAGTATATTGCATAAATGCAAAAAAGACTAATAAGCTATATGCCTAACAATAAATATTCAATAATGTGTGTCCACCAAAGCGTTTTTAGCCAACTGAAAAAATGTCAAGCGCTCTTCTAAAAAAAGCCAGCTGGTGGTGCTTGAGAATGTTTTGATGGCACAGTGTTTTCCAGCTGTCGATTTGCTTGCTATGATCTGGAATATCCACGGCAGTAACGTATTACTAGTATCTCATTTTGAAGAATATTACTGAATATTAAATGCAGTAACCAGCAATATTAACTTCTCTATTGTTGTTCAGTTGTTGTACAAGTAGGATGAGTGGTCGGTAGGGCTGAAACAATTCCTCGAGTAACTCGAATACAAGAAATTGAGGCAAATTATGTGCCTCGAAGAATCGTTTTGTCCATTTATTAGGGATGCACTGAATTTTCGGCAGCTGAAAATATATGCCGCACCGCACCACCCAGCAGTGTTCATGTTTCCACTGCGCCGTGTGACGCTCCGCTCTATCATTCTGCTCCGTTACCACTCATGCTCAAAAACTCACTTAATTAAAAAAAGCGTTATGCTAGCTGATCGTGTTATGGGGGGTTTGAGTTAGTGGATTTTTCCACTCTTAATAATTCGTTTAAAGTTAAATGGATAAAGACGTTTCTAAACAACCCCACATCCTGTTGGAATTTTATTCCAAATCATATATTTAATTCAGCTGGAGGGTTACATTTTCTGTTGCGCTGCAACTTTGATATTTCTAAAATGCCTTCATCTTTATCTAGTTTTCATAAACAGGCTTTAATAAGTTGGTCACTTATACATGATTATAATTTTTCTCCACAAAGCCATTTTATTTGGAACAATAAAAATATTAGATATAAAAATAAATCTCTTTTTTTTTCGCAATTGGTTTGATAAAAATATACTTTTAGTCAGTCAACTCTTAGATGATCGGGGTGTCCTTTTTACTCTTTTCCAGTCCCCCCGAGGGAATATGCCATTGTTTTTGGTGCAGTTCCTGATTGTATTATACCTTTAGTCAAGTCTGGCCCTAAAGGTTGTTTAGACTCTCTTTGTTTTGATAACACGAACTTATTTGTTGACCAAAGACTTCTCAATACCATGTCGAACAAAGACATTCATTCAATTATTAATAGATAATTATATTAATGGATCATTTTATTGGCTTGTTTTTAAAATTCCGTGTCATTCAAATTAAGTTAAAATAAAAGTCTTACAAAATTATTTTATAGTATTTAATAAAATAAATAATTATTACAAAGCATTTTCAGTTTTGGTTTTCAACCAAGTACATCCCGAATTCTCGGCCCAGAATTTTCATTTCGGTGCATCCCTAACATTTACTGTAACTACATCCAGAGCACTGTTTGCAACCGCATGCCCCCCACACACACACACACACACACATGCAGAGAGACATTTAAGAGGGTTGATTCTCCAAATAACTTTAAATTCATGTTGCTGAGAAATGTGTTGCTGTTATGGGAATGGATTCTTGTTTTTGTTCCACATTAGCTTCCTGTTCACTATTTTTTGCCTCACAAAAGCCACAATTCTTCTGAGAAGACAGTAAAGGCTTGTGTCATGCTTGAGCTTTAGTTAGGATCAAAGGGGGAAGTTAAGTTGCACAATGTTTATAATTTATAATTTTTTTAATACTCTTATTTTGATTTATGTCTTAGTTTTAGGTTGTACTATGTTTACCTTATTTGTACCTTACCTTATTTTTATTTGCATTTTTTATGTAATATGGCAATTAAATGCACTAAATGGGTTTAGTTTTCAGTTATTAATATATGCTATTTCAGCAATAAAAAGTATAATTTTTCTAAAAAAGGAAACAAATTACTTGTTCATTAAGAGACTTGTCTTATTTTCTCTTGTATGTTTAGTATTGCTCTTTAAAAAGAAAAAGCAGTTCTTATTCGATTAATCGATGGAATTTTTGGTAGAATACTCGATTACTAGCTAGTGGTCGGTGTGGTATTTGTCCCGCCCCTCCTCCATTGATTGGACGGTTGGGTAAAAGCTGCGTTTTATCCAAAGCTAAACAGTTATCAACGCTCAGCTACAAAAAAAAGAAGAAAAGAAAAAACAGAGCAAACGACCTTGTAAAATATTAAGATGGCAGTGCATCAAAATTCTGTGTCATCAGTTTGCCAAAAAGAACACACAACGTTTTTACGCACAATTTACATGTGGTAGGGAGCAGACGTACATTTCTTTCCTACCAATTAATATTTTGAAAATACAAACACTTTCATGAATCCGAAAAGTAACGTCAGAACAGCTTTACGAACGATTTACACAAAAAATGTGTTCTGCTCGTGTTTCATGAATAAGGCCCAATGACTGGGAGAAAATCTGTTATGTACATTTGAAAAACAGCCATCTGTAAAATTTACCCCGTGGCGTTCTAGTGTTAAGGGTTCAACAAATCTGTATTTACATGCATTTTTGAGTGCCAGTTGTTCTGCTTCTTTGATTTATGTCATGCATTTAGCATTTCATGCATCAACATGAAATAGTTTCGGGCTGAAACCTGGTCTTGGTCCAAGTGTTTTTGTCATATGTCATGTACTCATGCACCTAGTCTCACCCCCAGAACCAGAAGCCTACCTCTGAAGAAATCCTGCTGATGGCCGAGCAGCTCAACATGGAGAAAGAGGTCATCCGAGTCTGGTTCTGCAACCGGCGGCAGAAAGAGAAGCGTATAAACCCCAGCAGCGCCACCCCTCCTCTGCCCAATCAGCCTCCGGCACCGATGCACAAACCGCCCTGCTACAGCCCGCTCATGGTACACAGTCACTGCTTTAGCCACTGATCTGGCCCAAAGCCATTTCTACAGACAGCTGTGTTCAAATGTTGTTTGCGTGGTGCATGGTGAGAATAGGCACGAAATGCCGTACCGAGGAGACATGTCTGGTCATGATGTGTTTGAATAACATTCCACCAGAAAATGATAATTGGACCTTTGGAAGTAAAGGAAAATATAAAAGACCATCATGAGGAGAAGTATGTTTGTTAATTAGAGTCTTATTTCCTTTTCCTGTAGATGTCCAGTCAGGGACTGGCGCAGGCTGCTACCAGTCTCAGCACAACAGGTAAGAAGAGCATTCCAATGAATAATGTACACTTCAAATGTGTGGTTATAAGTACAGACACTGAATCCTTCCTCTTGAATCTAGCCATCAGTCCCACACTTTCTGTGGCCCACCCTCTCAACCTCAGTGGACATGCAGCAATGTGCTCCGCCCCTTCCTCCGTGACTCCGCCTCCTCTCAGCACAGTCAGCTCCACTCCGCCCAGTCTCAGCAGCCCTGGCCTGAACACAGGGTGAGAAGCTGCTTCATCTTTTGATGCTGTATTTATAGTAATAATGAAAAACCTTTTTAAATTGAAACAATAATAATTATACAAATAATACTCATTTGTAATAGTAAATAATACATTATTCTAAGTGTGTTATTATGATAATATTAATATTCAAGAAGGTTAAATAAATAAATAAATACATAATAATTGTATCAATTATTTGTTTAGGTTGTTTTAGTCAGCTAAGAAAGTAATATATTGAGTAATGTATAATACATCTTAATATATTCTTGTTTATTATATTTTGACATTTGAAAAAATATTTGTACAAATTCTGTATCCAATGCTGTAAATAATTTTAGACCAGGACTGCTACAAATGTAATTAATTATAAAAGTAATAAAGACTATTATTATTAATAAACAATCAATTAACCCGAGCAATATTTGTTTACATCTTAACATATTGAGCGATACACTATTATGACTGTTAATTTTTCTTGTTTATTATACTTAAACGTTTGAAACCACATTTGAAAATTTGCACAAATGTAAAAATCTAGTGTTACATATCGTAAATAATCTTAGAATTGTTACAAATTTGTTTAATAATAATAATATATAGAACCAAAAACTATTTGTTTAGGTTGTTTCAATCCATTAACTATATCTGAATCATAAGTTATTGTGAATGTTCATTTATTATTATTTATGATACCTCTGATGTGCAAGAATATTTGCATAAATCCGCCATCCAGCGTTCTGCATTTTTCTAAATGTTGTGGTCATAAATAGTTGATGAAGCCTGTGATTACAACGGAGTGTATTTTTGTCCGCAGCTTTCATTATGACTAAGCATTCTGGACTGAAATAATTACAGCTTTGCTGTAGTCTTATCATACTTGTTTTCACAATGCTGTCTCTATTCTCAGTTGTGTTCCAAACCTGTCAGTTTTACATTTCTTGTTCTTGAGTTTTCTTTCTTTGTCTGGCTCATGTAATCTTTCCAGCATGTGAAATGAACACACACTCCACGATGAACGCGGTTGCTCTTGAAATGTCTCTAAAAATGCTTGCTTCTCTCTGCATGTATGAATGGTATGTGTTTGTGTGCACGTGTAAATGACACCACACACGTTACAGGAACACAATGATGGGTGTAAGCACAGGAATGAACCAGGCCCTCATCAGCAGCAACCCTCTGGCCACAATGCAAGGTTTGTCAGAGTGAAGAGGACGAGATAATAAAGGCTTGGAGAAAAAGATGGTTGCATGAAAGTGTTTTGATAGAAATATATGGAGTAGGAGAACATATTTAGAGATCAGTTAGAATAACATGAGGGAAATCATCAATCATCATCAAAGAGCCTTCCACATATTCATCACACCTTCATCCTCACTACTGATGTGTGTGTGTGTGTCTGCGTGCGTGTGTGAAGAGCTGTGTTTGTGTACCTTGTCTGTCCTTTTCAAAACCTGCCATTTCTAGGTTCTTGTTTTGAACTCATCATTGAACTTTCATCCTAAGCACTTACATTTAGTCATTTTGCAGACTTTTATCCAAAGCGACTTACACTTAAAACCCCTTGCCACCAACACAGTGCCGGAGCAGATGCACAATCTAGATCCTTTCTGTATATATATATATATAAATGTGTAGCCTGAATGCGCTGTAAGTCGCTTTGGATAAAAGCGTCTGATAAATGTAAATGTATTCAAATAAATAGAAAACAGCCATTTTAAATGTTTAATATTATTTCACAATATTACTGTTTTTTACTGTGTTTTTGATCAAATAAATGCAGCCTTGGTGAGAAAAGAAACTTCTTTTGAAAAGTTTTTTTTTTAATCTTTTAAATTGTTGTGGAAAATTTGTGGAATTTAATTACACAAAAGCTGGTATGATGCATAAAGGTGCTTAATAAATGAAAGAATGATGCACTTATATAGTTCATATTATATATTCAATAAGTATTTTTTAAAATCTCAATTAGTAGAAAAAACTGCTGTTTCCAAGCACCAGCACCCTTTTGGTGGAAAGGGGCATCAAACAGCCATTGTAATATGTTGGTGAGAGTGTATAAGTTTTATATGCCTTTAATTTAACAATCTCTTTCTTTCCCTCTATTCTCTCATCTGTTTCACAGCCCTGGCTGCCAGTGGTGGCCAGATGCCCATTTCCGCTCTTGAGGGCAGCGGTCAAATGTTCCTGGGTGGAGCTGGAGGTCCAGGAGCTGGACTTCGTCAGTCCCTCTTCCTAAATCGCCCCACTTTACTGCCCCTCGCAAGGAATGCAGGAATGGGTCTGGTCTGCGCCCCCAGGGCTTCTCCACCTCCGGGCGCCAGCGGCACAAGCCCAGACTCCTGCTCCATCTCCCCATGCTCAAGCCCCGCCTCCTTCTGCTCGTTAGGCAACGCCTCACCGCCCCATCTGGGCGGAGCTATGGCTGAGTGACGCCCACACCAACCTGCTACAGTTGAGGGGAGTCAGAGGGGCGGAAGAAAGAAGACAGACAAGACTCGCCTTTTCAACCAAAGCCATCTCTCACTCCCTCCATTTCTCTCTTGTGCTCTCTCTCTCTCTCTCATTACGTCTTTTAATGCCAAAAATACAGAGAAATGAGCAGAAGAGAACAGGAATAAGGAGAGAACAGGATAACGGGGGACTGTTTAAACCAAAAAATTGACCTACACAGCGTAGAGAAGTGGCTTTGACGGAGCTACTTTGAGAATGTACATTTATTCCTTTCCATATGGAAAAAGACAAACCTACACGAACAGATGAATTTGAGGGCAGGGTCGAGAGCCAAAAAACTTTGCAAAGAAACAACAAGGAAAAAGAAAAACGGGTGGCAACGAATGGAAAAAAGGAAGGACATTTGACAAGTGTCACTGGACGGTAGAGAAGAGAAACCAAAAAATAAACACATGGAGGAATAATGGAAAGACTCACAAAGACAAAAAATGCCAAAATACCAAATACCAAAACCAAAAATCGGAGAGAAAAGCTTTACCTAAGACTTTGAAACCTGACTTGTCCAGGATCAGATTAACTCTACACAACACCAAATACCATTTTTCATACACCCCTTATAATGTAAACTTTTCGTAAATGTATTTCTCAATCTACCTCTGCTACAAAGTATTTAGATTTTCTCATTCTTTTCATTCCATTGTCATTTTTGATCCATGACATTTTCAGATTTTTTTCCTGTCAAACTTGCCAAACTAATTTAGAGGGATTTTTCTCTACTTTCAACAGTATTACACACACACACACACACACACACACACAGGCGCTTACTGTGACACATCCCCGATTCCCTTTCCATCACTGATCATCCGCTGGAAGCGCATCCATGCCTCAATCCTCAACTCACTTTTCTTGGATACCAAAGCGTTTGTCTGGCCTTCTGCGTCAGCTGAAAAGAAGAACTCGGACATGTAAAAACAAAAAACAACATATACACAAGGATACATTTTTAAACAAATCCCCCAAACCCCTGCCCTCCATCCTCTCTAGACCCCTCTCCTGTGCCTCGGACAAAAAACATGGGCCAAACGAAGAAAAGCGAGAGGAGCAGCGACTGAAGAGGATCCGAGGAAACTCCAGCAACCGAGATGCTGAGGGGAGACATGTGATGTTGCCCTTTTTATTTTTATTTTCCAACTCATGGATTAAACCAAAAATGAAACCAAACCAAAACCAATGTACTTTACTCAATGGAATGAAACCAAATACTAGGAGTAGACCACAGGAGGTGCACGAGGAGGAGGTTTTTAGAGTAGCAAAACTCGTGAAAAAAGACTCGACGTGGCTTCATTCCTTCACCTCCTCCCTCCTTCTTTCCGTTTAGTCGATGCTTTCACTCTCCTTCCTGGATGGGAGAATATTTATTAACCTCATCGAACTGAACTTCAGAATATATATATATACATATATATTTTGTTTTATTTCCTCTTGGTCTGTCTGTTTATGCTGTATGACTCGTCTCATTGCTTTATATTTTTGGGATAATGGGGTGATGTATTGCCTATTTTCATATTTCGTGTGTTTCGTCGTTTTGCATTGATCGTGCCGGGGAGGGTGGTTCCCTCATCAGGCGGTTTGAAACAATACTGTGAACATGTAGCTTCCAAGTTTTGCTTCGATTTGCGAATGTTGTGAAACAATAAGCCAAAACTGAAGACATACCAAAAGCGAAAACATTTCTATTTTGACACCAAATAGCAACCTAACCAATGCACAACGCGTGGAGAAAGACCGTATTGGTGCTAGGTCTCTTCGAGGAGAGATAGGGAGACTCGTGTGAATGTGGAAGCTCATCTCCAGCATGGAAACCAAACCGAAACACGACCGATAGGCCAACGTAACTTTCACCCGGCGTGTCGGTGAAACTGTTTTTGACTATGTGATCTTAGACACATACAAAAACACAGACAAACGAGAAATGTAGAGGTGGGTGGGACGGGGTGGGATGGGGTTTCAAAGTTGACGTTACACTTCTAGAGGGAATGTACCTGTTAGTGCTTTGATAGATTTTGTAGGAAAAAAATCTATGTTCAACTACTTACTATTGCTAATGTAAAAAAAAAAGGCTGTGATTAAAATAGTCCTTATGAAATGTTGATGATGATAATGATGATGATGATGATGATGACTTGATTTTAGACCAAAAGCTTTAAACTCTCTCTCTTTGATTTCTCTAAAGTTTGTATTTATTGTGAGAGGGAAGGGTGTATCAATGATTATATGTTTCCAACTCTTCATCTTGTTTATTGGCTTATTTGTGTATATTTATAGCATTTTAATTTATCGATTCAGTCTTTTTTTAATCTTCGTAAAACCAAACTAGGGAAAATGTGGGGTAGCTTCAGGAAAAAAGCAAGTGTCAATGTTTAACTGATAACAAACTTCAGTTTTTGAAACCAAAACTAGCTACTATAAGTGACTGTTGTTTTTGTGGGCACCTTTTCAAAAAATGTGTCCACCGCTTTCGAGAGATGAAAAGTTTCCAAACTATATCTCTCACACTTAGTTGATG
This sequence comes from Gymnocypris eckloni scoliostomus, assembly GCA_027564155.1. NCBI lineage: Eukaryota > Metazoa > Chordata > Actinopteri > Cypriniformes > Cyprinidae > Gymnocypris > Gymnocypris eckloni. Next base: position 102,385 of record CM050421.1, on the reverse strand, counting down.
TTATGTATATGGGCTAATTTTAGGTATAACTCTCTTTTCTTTTATTTCGATTTTGCTTCTGGTTTTTGTAGATGCGTTGGATGAGGGAAAAAGAGTGAGAGATACGCTTCTGCATATACCTCATGTTTGATGATAAATGCCAAATAGATGGGAAAAAAGCTTTAAGAATTTGACAAAGGGGAGCAGAGGAGATGTTGCTCAGGAGAGAGTCTTTTTAGCGTGAGTACATGGGTTCACAGATTTCCCCAGATGATCTATCCTACGTCCGGTCCGGTTCACATATCCGGCCCACGATGGTGGCAGATTTTGTTTTCACATCGGTGAATGTGTACGTTGCTCATGTGATTATTGGTTTTTGTATATATCTCTGTGTTTTGATGTGTGCGGACGGCTCTGCCGTAGAGGGCCCTGAATGATACCAAAGTTAAACCTCTACCGCGGGATGCTAGACGCGCTCAAATGCATGGACGTTCTTGTAGACATGCACACGAAAAACTGTTCTTCAACCATTTACAGCAGGAATGTCCACGACTGCAGCGTTGTCATTGTGCGCAGTATGTTCTGTTGTTTTGCATTGCCAAATAGAGGTAAATCTCACATTTAAATGGAATTATCAGACATTTCTGTTTTAGCTACATTCAAATTAGAACTTTGTTATTTTGAGTTTAAATTAATATTCAAAGCATGTCATTGCTTTTCCTGTTTGTTTCCCTTCGGCTTCTACAGCTTCAATCCAAAGGTAACTGATTAGGTCAACGGAAGATTTTCATGCTAAAACCTCAAGAGTTGAAACCAAAGAGTTCTGCCGTAACATGTTGTCAGGAAACATGCAGATGCTTTTCCTTTTGTTCTCAGAACACATACCCGCTTCTCTTTTTGACATTTGATGTTAACTCCATGACGATGATCACTTTCGACTCTGTGCGAAGATCCTTTTTCCTCTGTCCGTGTGTGTCTCGCTCTTACCTCAGAAGCTCTTCATGGACTTTGTAATCCGCTCTGGATTTGAATCCAGATTTTGTTTCAGAACTGTTGAACTGTCTGTTACTCATCGCTCTCTGTGTGCCTGTTGTATGGGGAGGGAACGGGGTGGGCAAAGAAGGGAGGGGGCCAAACAGCCAATAAGTGTTAGGATTAAAGTGCAACTTTAGACCAAAAATGTGTCCATGTCTGGTTCTGTCTTCTCCTTTAGCTTTAGGTACTCCTTTAGGATTTCAATTCTACACTTAACTCTGGGTTGATTTCTTTTTAGCCTAACATTACCCTCTGCTGTTAAACTCTGGGTTATGAGGCTAGCTCTTTTGCAGGACAAAGGCATACAGTGTCAAAAAAACATGTTGCTAGAACATCACAAGTTGTTTACCATCCAATCATAAAGTAAACGATGCCTGCCTTTTTAAATATGCATGCACTTTCATGAATGCAGTCACAAACTCACGCACTGGGTTTAGATTCAACGTCTGGGGGAAATATGTAAAGTGCAGCAATGGAAGAGTTTAGTCAAATGAATCACTTTAAGTGACAGCTTCCTTATTAAATCAAGATGCATGCTTTGCAAAACTCTAACTTGTTGGAGTTTATTATTATCCAAGGGTGAAGTATGAACTGCGTGCAAATTGGAACAAGATCATTTATGTTGACCATAGTTAAAACGAGATCAGTTTCAAGTGTGAAAACTCAATTCAAAAACAGTTTTTAATAGAAGTTCAATCAACAGCATAGTGGCATAATGTTAGTTACCACAAAAATTATTTCAATTTGTCCCTACTTTTGAGTAAAACAAATAATAAAAATAGAGAGGCTGCAGTGAGGCATTTACAAATGACTGCTTTTAGGAAGCTTTAAACAGAAATGTAAAGAATACATTTCTATAAAAGCACTTGCTACACATTTCACAATTATTTTACAAATTGACAGTTACAATGCATTACTTGAGATGTAAAGCTGTTTAAATCAGTTTATAGCATTTTGTGGTGAAAAAAGTAGTAAAATTGTTTGTAAGTTTACACAAAAGAAGGTATGATTTTATCACACAAAATCATGTCAATTTGCATATTAAGTCCTTTGGCCATATACTGAGTATTTTAACATTTACGGCTTGGCCTCATTCACTTCCATAGTAAGTGCTTCACTGTAACCCAGATTTGTGTGATATTCAAGCATGCTCAGAATCTTGTTCTGAACCGCTAATATTCCTGGTGTAAGTAGCCTATTAGAATGAGGTGGGAGAGGCTAGAACCAACTTTCAATCTGCAACTTCCAAGCTGCTTTTTACAAACTGTGTTTGGAAATCTGTTATATTTTAAATGAAATGTAAACTCTGGAAACAGAGTGAAGGCCTGGAAGCCTAACACTATAGTTGCACTGTAGGTGAACTCTGTTTTCAGAGTTATTCTGAAGAAACCATCTAATCATTATTCCACATTCTTTTAAATGACACTTAACTGACAAAAGGTCATTTTATGTCAGCTAAGGACTGTTATTTCTAAAAATAACACTTTCATGTCACACCTGCCAACTGCCACACAATGGAAATCCTGGTCCTCAGGAAAAAAACATTAAGCATGGGAATGCAAGGCATTCTCAAACACGTTCAAGTTTTAACACTAACAAGCTGATGATTTCTCAGAATGGAGTCTCTAAGAGCCCTTAAAAGCTCTTAAAAGCTGGTTATGAGGTGTTTTGAGAAGCCGGTCAAGCACCACTTTTTAACATCTAAAGCAGTTCTTGACCTCTTTTACTGTGTGACGTCATTGTGCTGTCACTTCTAAAACTCATAAATATATATTTGGACGTTTTAAAATCCCTATTACAGTCTATGTAACTTCTATCCATCTACCTTTAATGAAGCACAGCAGCTCGTCTCAAATAGGTAGCCTATGGCCCACTGTGGCAGTACCATGGTACAGTAATGGTATGTCCATTTGGTACTAAATAAGTACAGTATTTATAGGCCTAAAAATACATGCACATTTTTAAAAGTTCATTAAAAAGGTAGTAGCTTACCTCCACATTTAATAAAAAAATTGAGTTTTAAACAAATAATTAGAAACTTTCCCTCACGGAAATTTGAATGGTTTCCATTACAAATAGGCCTACCATTATCAATATTTAACCATTAAATCCATTAAAAATGTTTTCTGTAGTGTGACATATTCCATTAGGTTTTAACAAGCCACCAATAGAACCAATTACCAGTAGATCCCACAGGGTACAGTTTCCATTAAAACTAATTCAAGTCCCATTATAACTAGTAAAACCATTCAAATCTGTGATGGTTTCTGTTGTTGTTGGGGTTTTTTCAACAGGGTACCTACAAAATATTTAGTTTATAGGTCCACTGTTTTGGAACATATGCCCCTGGTTTCACAGACAAGACTTAAAAGACTAAAATGCAATTCTGAGCTTTTTCAACTTAAATAAGTTTGCACTGACTGATCTTAACACATATCAGTGCCTTTGTTTTGTCTCAAGGTGCATGCCAGTAATGTTTTTTCTAAGGCATGTTAATAGAAATTGCTTAAATGTCCTAATTGAACTATGGCCTAATCCTGGTTTAGTCTAAACCCTGTCTGTGAAACCGGGCCGTGGTTTCTAACTGGTTCAAGTGGGTTGAGAACAGGCAACAACACCATTTGTTCCCAGTTTACTATCTTGAACCAGCTAATGACCTGGTAGAAAACAGCGGGCTACAAACAGCACAGAGCAAACAATTTAGACAAGACCGTTCCGTTGTGTTGTTCAGAACGTGAGGAAATGGTCATGATTCGCACACTCTTTTTCCCGCCTTTTTTCATTCTGACTGGATTAACTCTCATTTTTGCAGAGATGTGCAATACCAAGATTAACCACTAGATGAACACCAAACTCTATCTGATTTCACACGGCGACTTTCAGCATCAAACCAAGCAGATTTTACTAGATTACGGAAAGACTTCCACCTGCAAAACTGACTAAGTGTCTGCGGTGAGAATTCATGTAAATAACCTCTTGACTGTTAACTTCCCGTTTCGTGTGATGGTGAGTTATTTTGAATACACATTTGAATGTCAGCTAAGAGTCTGGATAATGGTTTGAAGCTGTGGACCTACTACAAACATGTTTTCACGACAGACAAACGTATTTTTAGCATATTTAGTTGCACTTAAATTACAGGATGTATTATATTGTACTTTTAATTATAGCCTACCAAAGTATTTACATACATGAAGACAAAACATGCCTTGTGATGTAATTAAATACGAATTGTCTGCGTTAGTGAATTTACAAAGAAACAAAGATCTCTAAATGGTCGATTTTGTTACAAGTACACTTTAAACTTTAACTATTTAGCATTTTGTCATAGAACACCTTCATCCATGCTGGAAAAACAACATAGAACCCTGGCCAAAACACAATAGAAAATGTAATGGATTTAATGGTTATAATGGGAATTGTATTGGTTTTAATGGAAGCTATAATGGTGTCTACTGGTATGTGATGGATTATATTGGTGGGATGTTAAATTCTATTGGAAAAATGCCCAAAACACACTACAAAAAGGAATTTTGTAATGGTTTTACTGGAAAAAGCTAATGGTTTATAATGGTATTTTAATGGAAACCATTAGAATTTCTGTGATGGTTTCTATTGGGCTTCTATAGTTTTTTTTTGTAGGGATTACTCAGATTTTAACGTGGGTCTGAGGGTTTAGCCAAAGGTTGTCCAACTAGTTGATTATTGAAGCAGACTAGATAAAGGCTCCTATAGAAAACACACATAATTCGGAGTGAACCTGAAATCAACCAGGTTTCTGTAAAGCTGATTAGTTGACTAGTTATGCAGGCAACCCACCAACTAGTTGTTGTTGTTTTCACATCCCTACTGAATTGTTGAAATTAATGAACTTTCATTTGTATTGTTGAGCTGTTGTCACTGATGAAACCTTTTATATCAATGAAGAAAATTGAAATCATAATATTGACGTGTACAATGGCCAGCATTCAGAATCCCTCGATGAGCGTTTAATGTTGAACAAGCTGATTCGTATAAAACCACACAAAGGCATGATCGAGAAGATATCTTACTCTCGCTAATTTACTCATCCATGTCCTCCGCATTTAAACACAAAACCAACAGTTCCAACAAACGAGGTCGTTCACATTCAAGGCCTTGTGTTATATCTGGCTGAACATGCAGGCTGAAGTACTTGCAGAGGCAAGAAAACAAGATGCGGAAGACATTTACACAATGCATGTCAGCTTACAGTTTAAAATGTACAGCCTCGCAGGCAGCTGGCAGAATCCAAGGCTACATCCACAATGCACACAGTATCCTTCCACAAGAATATCTGAAGAAATACTCATTCCTAACCCGAATGACTTTATTTCTCCTGCAGAACAAACAAGAAGATATAGAATTCGACTTTCTTTGTCCACAGAATAAGGGTCAGTGGGGTCCAAAACAGTATTGGATACCATAGACTTTCATAGTATTGACAAAAAACACCTTTTAAAAAATTACTTCTGTGGTGTTGAGTGGATAAAAACAATGGTGAGTAAATTAATTCTTTCTTAGTTCACCCAAAAAATAAAATTAGCTGAAAATTGCTCACCCTCAGACCATCCAAGATGTAAATGGGTTTGTTTCTTCATCCTCTGCAGTGAATGGGTGCCGTCAGAATGAGAGTCTGAATAAGTAATCCACACCACTCCAGTCCATCAGTTCATTTATTGTGAAGTGAAAAGCTGCATGTTTGTAAGAAACAAATCCATAATCAAGACATTTTAAATTTATACTGTTGCTTCTGGCCAAAATACGAGTCCATAACGTTTCCTCCAGTGAAAATGTCCCCTGTTGTCCCCTCACATCAAGATCCACCAATATATTTGTTTAGAACCATTTTTGCTTGTAAATGGTGCAAGATCTGTTCATATTTCTCTTCTGATTTAGACGACTTTTTCACTGGAGAAAGCGATCTTATGGATGAGGACTCGTATTTTAGTTGGAAGCAACGCTTTGAAATTAAGAATGTCTTAATGATGGATTTGTTTACTACTAACACCCAAGACGTTAATTGTTGAACTGGAATGGTGCGGATTACTTGTGGATTATTGTGATGTTTTTTTTCAGCAGTTTGGACTCTCATGCTGACGGCACCCATTCACTGCAAAGGATCCATTGCTGAACAAGTGATGCAAAATTTCTCCAAATGTGTTCTGATGGAGAAACAAACTCATCTAAATCTTGGACGGGAAATTTTCAGCAACGTTTATTTTTCATCTAGTCCTTTAAGTGGTAGATGCGTTGACTAAATTTCACAGCCTTCAAAGGTCACACTGCAATTATATAGCGTTCAAACCAAAAAAAAGGCCTAAGTTTAAAAGTGTTAAATATAGTTACTCGAATCCTTTGTTCAGTATGCCAAACTGGGTCGTAGGCATCACGGTGGCTCATCATTATAACAGAGTTTAATGATTATGTATTATTATCTTGGCTTATATCTCTGTGCGGTTGGAGACTAATGGCCATAGCAACAGACACCGCGAGGTGTTTCTCGACACCCGACGAACGTGATTGAGGTTGGAGCATTGGCAAGCTGTCGGCACACCACAGTCATCCTGGCACTGGGTACGCAAACACATATTCTCACCCTCTTTCTTTATTTCTCTCCCCCTCACAAACCGACACTGTGTTCCTCTCACTGCAACACACACACACACACACATTTCCTCTGTGTTAAAAGGCAGGGCCGAGACTTCGTTGCCAGTGAGGTAATGAGGCCGCAGTTGCCACACAGTCTGCAGTGTTCAAACCGACTCTCCCCGGGCAGCGTTTCACTCTTTCCAAACCCTGCACACCATCCCACGTTTACTTTATACCCCGTGTATCCCAATGTTACCCCATCATTTCCATCCCCTCTCCATTTTTTCCTCATCCCACTGTCCTTTTTTCTTAAAGATCACTTTGAGCTTTGTTGCTTTAATATGAAACAAATTATCGAGACTGTGAGGACGTCTCCAACCAAAACAAAGTGTAGATGTCAGTTTGAAATTTTTCACTCTGTGACTATTTTGGGCTGAAAGAAAGATGGAAAGAGTTTGCGTTTGTGCACGGAGGGAGGTAAAAGAAGAGTAGGAAGTCGCGAATAGCTGTCAACACGCATGCCGGACCCGATATAGACCGACACCATACTGGCCCTCGCAGGCGCTTATAAACACTGTACGCTCTCGTAGCCGTTCTGAGTCCTCTAACACTTAACCTCGCTCATGTTTCTTACGGCTGGTGCCCTGTGTCTCTGCTCCACAATTTACTTCTGTTCTCACTTTTAATTCCTCACCTCATTCCATCGCTCTCTCGCTCTCTCTCTCGTGCTCTCATAGGCTTGGCACAGAGCTTGGCAAAGTGCCTGAAATGGGTCAAATATAACTCCTGCATTCTTCTCCTTCAGTCTCTTTTCCTCACTGGCTTATGAGGCCTCACGCACACACACACACACACACACACACACACACGCATACAAACAGTATCGCTCTCTCAGGGATTACAGTCGACTTTATTTACACCTAATCAAGTGGTTGCGGGGCACCTGGTTTTACCGCTTTTGAAATATTTACTTTAAATAGCTGGATCGTGCCCATGTACGCGCTGCCTGACGTGTGTGTCATGAATTACCGCTGCATTCTCATTGCATTTGCTTATAGGAAGGAGCTAGTCCGCGTCACACAAGCCAGAGTACAGTATTCACCTGCTTTTTTAAACAAATTAACCTGTATTTCATTTTTCATCATTTGTTTAGTCTATTTATTACTGCATACTTGGTGGTAACCCTGAGTATTAAATGTCAGCGAGCGCTCACAGCACAGGTTTCCATTGAAGGAGGGATGTGAGCCAGAGACTAGGATATCATTAGCTTTTTCATTTTTCCATGCAAGTTATGAATGTCATTTTTGTGGAAAAATGGGAATATTTGCAAAAAACATTTGGCAGAAAGGCAGTGCTTCTGTCCCATGTGTTAGTGGATGCTTTTGTTTGATTTTGGGAACACCAGAACAACCACATTTTAACACTGTGACAAACACCGAGAACACATTAACAACCACCTTCAGAGCCAGTAATGTCCTAGAAACCAAAAACACCATAGTAACTGCATAGCAAACCACTGGCAACCACCCAGAATAGCCTAGAAACAGCCTAGCAACCACATTCAGGGCTAGCAATGTTTTAGAAACCAAACACACCATAGTAACCACATAGCAACACCCTAGCAACCATGCTGAATACCATATCAAAATGTAGTTTTGCATATGCAAGCACCACTCCAGTTCTCTCTTACTCCTTTTCCACCAAGGCAGTTCCAGTGCTGGTTCAGAGCCAGAGCCTAGTTTCAAACCGATTCTTTGTCTTTCGACACCCAAAGCACCAGCTCCGAACCAGGAAAAGCGGTTCATAAGTAGCACCAAAACATTGCTGGGCTAGAAGGAAGAACTGCTTGAGTCAGGGGCTGGGGGCGGGGTTACCGTGACCAACAAGACGACCGAAACTTTGGACCGCCATATTTGAAATAGCAGCTAAAAACGAACACATGGATTCGCCGTGTTTGGATGCCGATTTAGGTTCGCAAAGCCATGAACATCAATAGCAACGCAACATCTGCCATTGTTGATAGTTTGTTTAGGCTTGTTCAGGATGGATCGAGCTGCGCGGACCGCTCGTGCAAGGCATCGGGTGCTGCGGAGCGACTGGAAAGCAGACAGCTCTTTATGCTTTTGGATCACTTTAGCAATGCTTTAGTTTGTTGTGTGCCGATCGAAGTCTGTTGTGTTTGGCTCTGCCGCAGCCGTGTTATTGAAAAGATGTTATTGTTATTCAGTGACGTAAGACCTGGATCTGTATTGGTTCTATAGCCTGTGGAAAAGCAACATGTTCTTAAAGAGCTTGCCTGTCGAAGCAACTAGGAACTGGCAATAGCACTGGCCCTGAACTAGCACCTGGATCCTGCTGCTGGAAAGGGGATATCCACATTTAACCCCATAAACAGCTTTCCCTACGTCGTATCTTCCACTCCTTCATCCCCCGTATACATCTATCTGTTCTTCCCCAAAGTGAAAGTGTGCTAATCCCATTAGAAATGTGTGAATACCAGCTGGGACAAGAAGAAGCAGAGAGCGAGGGGACACTGAACAGAACGAAAGGGAGAGTTTATGTACTTGAAAGAGAAAACATGGACGTCAATTTGCATGCTCCTCATCAGGAAATCCCTTTGAGATGTACGTGTGCGTTTGAACAGGAGATATTGTGCATGGGATCGCAGCACTGTAAAGTCTGTCTCTGGAGTTGTGCATAAAGTCAAAGGTGTGTGTCTCGAGGTTAGTGTGACAGACGGCAGAGAGACAGGCCAAATGTGTTTCCTGAAGAGTTCAAGTGCTGAGAAAATAAACAAGTCTTTTGATCACAAAGAGTCTATTCACACGCTCCTTTACACACACACACACACAGATGTATATATAAACTCTCTTTTTTCTTTCCCCCGATGCCCTTCCCCTCCATTTTGGGCTGCTGCTTACCCTTGCACTTTCAGCATTTTAGCCCCACCCTTCCTTTCTCTCTCTCCCTGACACTCATTCCTAATCCCTGATTCCCTTGAGAATTCCTCCCTGTCGGTCCCACAGCACTTCTATATCTATCTCGGCTTATTTCTCTCTCTCTCTCAGCTGGGAAGACCAGACCTCGGATGCCATAGTTTAACTGTATTTCTGAAAACCTGGTGAGAAAAATGAAAAAGTATACCATGCTGCTGACCTTGACACCTTTAAACACCTTAGTAATAGCAATTACACATGCACACACACACACACACACACACATAAGAACCTTCCATCATTGCTGCACAAAGCTCCCTTTGTGCATTTCAGTGTGTGTGTGTGTGTGTGTGTGTGTTTGGATTCTGCATGCGTGCATATGTGGATGTGTATATTGGGCCCCTTCACGGAGTCAATGTGTGGCATTTACTACTAGAAGTGTAGTCTGTTTGGGAGATGACTAAGAGGAGACACTTTTGCCTGCCGATCCCAATCGTATTATCATTAGAGTTCCTTCATCAGAAATAGCAGAAACACTATTCTGCCCTGCTCCACAAGCTTCTATTGGTTGTGCTGTAAACCTATATACGAAGTTGCTTTGATCAGTCCTTCATGAAGTTTTAATGACCGCTCATTAATCAGTACTTTTAGCTGTCAGTGATTAATCTTCCTCATTCATTCTGGATCCTCGGTTGAGTGATCATTGGCCTCAAATGTGTGGGTGATGGGATGCTAATTGCAGTGATTGTGGTGTTTTGTGTAGACTTGTCAGCGGGTGAGAAGTTGAAGTAAAGGACAACAGGCTGAAGAATCACGTTGATTTGTTATGACATCTATCTTGTTTCTGTGCAAGACAAGTCATTTAATACAGCATGACTGAAATGAGGGATACGCCATAAGACGCAGTCATGCGTAGGAATAAAGACATTGGGAATTGTTTGAATTTGTTGGTTATATAATTCAAGGTGTTAATTCAAGATAAAGTTATCTTGATAAAATCTATTAAAGTGTGCAATAAACTCCCATTTTACTGAATTCACACTTGATTTGATTGCTTGGTCTAAACGTTTATGTGTTCAGTTCCATATAGTGACATTTTACACCCATAATGCACTCTGGTTTATGGCGTACAGCTGAAGCTATATTGTATTTGAACTGGTGCTGCTCTTTCACTTTTCATTCAATCTTTTCATCATCAATTGATTTAATAAACATTAAAAATGAGTGAGTTAGAATGATTTATTATGTTTGTTTAATGCCATGTGTTCACCTTTTTTGATGCTGTATTTAAATGTACCCAGTTGTTTCCGTTCACTTATTTTCCATGTGAACTAAACTATTGTTCAAAGGTTTGGAGATTTTTTAAATGTTTTTGAAAAAAGACTTTACCACTTACAATTTTATACTGACCAAGGCAGATATAAAAAAAAAAATACAATAAAACCTATACAATTTTGAAAATATTAGTATAATTTAAATGATCTGTTTTCTATTTTAATATATATTAATATATAATTTATATCTGTGATGCAAAATGTAATTTTCAGCATCATTAATCCAGTCTTCAGTGTCACAATCCCTCAGAAATCATTCTAATATGCTGGTTTGGTGCTCAAGACATTTTTTTTATCAATGTTGAGAAAATTTTTGTTGCTTAATATTTTTGTGGGAACTTTTTTCAGGATTCTTTGATAAATAGAAAGTTCAAAAGAACAGTATTTATTATTTGTCTTTGCTGAATAAAATTATGAATTCCTTTCAAAGCGGTAAAATGCATGTTGAAAATAGTGATTAAGTTTGAACAAGTGAGCGATTTCGGACCCTCAACAGTGCTCTGGTCCCGTTCTCTCGTCTTCACATGATCACGCACATGTCAGCGTTCAGATTCGTGAACGCACAAAAGTGTTCTGTGCATCTGAGAATACCGTGGAAAAACAGCACATAAATTACCTCTTTCTTCTCCTACGAATCCATTCTGGAGTATTCTTTATGACGCTTACACTGCTATGTCCTTCCATCGCTTTGATATTCTTGGATTCCCAAAAAGGGTTATTTCTGTAAGACGGTTATGGTTTTCATTAAGTTACAAGAATATGTGAATTGCCCATTAGTGCTGAACTAAAGAAGTACTACAGTTCGTCCTGTGCCATGTACCACTTTGTATGTTCCCAAGACCCATTTGCTTTGAGCCTGACTCCTCTTTCTCTTTTTCTCATCTCTCTCTCCCCCCTTTCTCTCCTGCGCGTCTGTCTGTCATTCTGATTAGAGACGGCGGGGTCGTGCCACAAAGGAGAGGAGCGAAAGAAAACATCTCCGAACGAGGCCACAAACCAGACCTCTGTCTCTTTCTCTGTCTTGCTCGTTTTGAGTCATTTGCTTATGAACCAGCAAATGGCTGTATTCAGTGTTTTACACCCAGAGCCGTCTTCAAATGAACATCAATTACTGGTGGACGTCAGTTTTCCCTCCAGTGTTAATTAGAGTGTAATGATTGAGGTTGAGCATTATGTGTGAAATGTATCATGGCTAATGAAAGACAAATGTTGTTTATCATTTATTTAGCCATCACTTACATTTAAAGATTAAGTGTGTGGTTTCGCCTGTTCTCAGTATTTGGAAGTCCCGGTTGAGGTTCGCATACAAGAAGTCAAGGCCTGGCCTATGTGCGTGTTCACTAGTAGCATTAACGCTGAACTGGTCATTTAGCACTTACGTGCAAATGCTTTACAAATGTCATCTACTACCCTTGAGTTTCCACTGACAACTGCTCCCGCTCTGAGAGTGAGAAAGGGAGGCGGTGGAGGAAAAGAATGAGAGATAAGGAAAGAGAAGGCCACCTACAGACTCACATTCATTTCTCACTCCAGCCCACATTTAGCACTCTCAATAACAATTGCATTTTTCTGAGTAAACAACCTTGAAGAACATTCTGTCGCGTTCAATCCATATGCTACGACACTGTGACACTTAGCTTCGCACAAATAATAAGCTATAATTTCAGCATCCGTTGGATCCATGGCCTTTTCTGCAAAAGGTCATTGCTTGTTCTATATTTACAGTCCTCAGCTTATATTTATGTCTGTTAAACTTACTTTCAATGCCAACAATGTTGGTTTCCAATGTTACTTTTTTAAGCAAGCTCGTCCTCAAGTCATATCAGCAGGGGCGAAGGAACACACACAAATAATCCATGAGTGTTTCATTGGTGGAATAACCTTAGTTACACTTTCCCACAAAAATACACGTTTTTACAACTGAAATACAACTGACTAAATGAATATAAAAGCATCAAGTGTGCACAAGTTGTATGCGCTACCTCTTTAAACTCATTCATTCATGAACAGAGTAGCACTAATATTCCTCTAAACTGAGTTCCACGGAAGAAAGAAAGACATTTGGATTGGAAACAACACGAGGATGAGTAAATCAAAACAGATTTGCAGTCTCTGTGCGAGCCATTATTCACTAAGTAACACAACAAGCCGTAATACAAAGTTCATTTTTAGCAGTGTCAACTTTGAGGAACGTGAGACCACCACTGACGACAGATTTGATTGGTTTTTCTGTGGGAGATGTCATCAACACCTCGCTATGCTGTTTTTTTTATTGCACCAACTTTACAACCAAACACATAATCACATTCAGTATATACCCATCTTATTCAGCCTTGGTTGAGCATAACCAAAAACAGAACCAAAAAAATGAAGTCAAAGAAAAAACAAAGAAAATAAATACATAAGATGCTTCAAAAATGAAATACAACAAAATGGGCTATTAAAGTAAAACATACAAACCCAAGAGAGAAGTCAGCTTAAGGGCTTTCTTGTCCTCATTTAAGGATTTGTGACCCTGGACCATTACCGCGGGAAGTAGGGGTGCTGAGGGTGCTGCAGCACCCCCTGGCGTGTAGCCCAATTAAAAATGGGGGGTCTGGGGGTGCGGTGTTAAAATAGATAAATGAAAATTTTGAAACAGAAAATAAATCAAACTAATTTTATTAATTTGTATATTCATTAAAATGTATAGAAAAAAGAAGCCTAAACCAAGGCAACAGTATAACAAAAAGTGTTCCTGTGGCTCAGTGGTAGAGCATTGCGTTAGCAGCGCAAAGGTCGTGGGTTCGATTCCCAGGGAACACATATACTGACAATACATGTATAGCCTGAATGCACTGTAAGTTGCTTTGGATAAAAGCGTCTGCTAAATGCATAAATGTAAAACATGAATTAAGTGGAATCAATTGATTGTGAAAGTCGTTTAAACTTAAAATGACTTAGGAAGTAGTTTGTTACCATGACTTTTTGATCATATTATTACCTGCTCCGTGCCCAAATCAAGAATGAATGGCCATCACACCATTAAGTATGCTGCAGCTAATTAAAAATTGTTAAAAAATAGATAAATGAAAATTTTGTAACAGAAAATAAATCAAACTAATTTTATTAATTTGTATATTCATTAAAATGTATAGAAAAAAGAAGCCAAGCCAAGCAACAGTATAACAAAAAGTGTTCCTGTGGCTCAGTGGTAGAGCGTTGTGTTAGCAGCGCAAAGGTCGTGGGTTCAATTCAGGGAACACGATACTAACAATACATGTTTAATCTGAATGCACTGTAAGCTGCTTTGGATAAAAGCGCTGCTAAATGTACTACCACTGAGCCACACAGGAACATATTAACAATATGAATAAAGGAAATATATGTTTTACCGCATTGTAACACATAAATAAACAGTCTTTAGATTTCCCTTTCTTTAAACGATCGTAGTTTGGTGTTAATTATTAGCATTAATTAAAACATACAGCCATAAAATAGTACAATGGCAAGTTCACAAAGGCCTATATTACAAATTTTACTTTTATTAGCAAAATGAACAAGATAGATCTAGCCTACTTTGCGTTGTGTAAGGTCTCGTCTCTCTTGGTCACGTGAACACCCCGTTTTATTTTTTAGAAATAACTAAAAATACATTGTATGGGGAAAAATTATATATATATATATATATATAAATATTTATTTATTTTATGCCAAAATCATTAGGATATTAATTAAAGATCATGTTCCATGAAGATAATAGGTGTGTTCGACTTGGCGCTGTGCAGAATGATCAGTGTATGACATCAAAGTATCGCGAGAGCGATGAGAGAGCAGATGGATCCTTATGCTTTGGAGCCGCTCTCGCGATACTTTGATTTTTCTTTGCACCCTCAGATTCTACATTTTCAAATAGCCTTGTTATATCTCAGCCAAGTATTGTTATATCCTAAAAAGCCATATATCAATGGAAATCTTATGCATTCAGCTTTCAGATGATGTATAAATCTTAATTTCAACAAACTGACACTTGTTTCCACATGGGTCACATTTGTAAAAGACATGTTAGCAAAGATCGGACGGCGTTGCGATCTCAGCAGCCAGCAACACCGCAGCGACGGCGGCACAAATGGTGAGTGGGCGTGGCCACGCGCTCTCCGCCCCCCCGCTTCGCGTGGGCTGGAGGAACGAAACACGACACCATGAGGAGGAGGGAGAGAGAGTTACACGGAGTGAGTGGAAAAAGAAAAAGTCCGTGGAAAGAGAGGGAGAAAAGTGGATCGGGCATTTCTGCCTTCTCGTTTGTTTTGATTTGGTCGGCTTTGCCTCGTGTTTCAGCGAGAAGACTTGAATATGCAACTTCGCAGCGTATATGAAGTAATCAGGAGTTCAGCACGAACACGGTCCTCCTCCATCTGCACGACGCGCTCCGATATCTGACCGTAAAAGAGCGATTCTGTCCGGCCACAAGGCAGCAGCGAGCGTCCTCCACGTTGGGGAGGAAAAACAAAACGCGAAAACTCCAAACAAACCGGGGGAGGACGAGTGAAGGGGCTGGATTTGAGGAGGAAAAGTTTACAGAGGAGTTTTGTGTGTGATCCTGAGCTCACCGAGAGGAAGAAGTTCATTTCATCTCTCTCTTTCTCACTCACTCTCTTTTTCAGTTAGCACGACTGCTAACGAAGCTGCTATACTCTCCAACATGAAGACCCCGGGCGATACGGGTAAGTTTTCCCACACAACAACAACAACAGATCGGTTTAATTCAACTTTAGATTACTGTTATACGCAAGTCAAGATGCCAGAAACGGTTTTTATAGAGTTTTTTTTATCGTTTTAGATGAGTTGAACTGCTTATGCAGCCCGCTAATTCCGCTCGGATTGGGTGATGTGTTTATAATATTCGTATTTCAAGCGACTTTAGTCAGACAAGTGTTAAAAGTCACGGTGTGTCGTACAGTGTTGTTTTGAAGGGCGTGTAAAGATCAAAGTATGAACAAGCTGGCAGCAAGTTGGCAAAGTTAGTTTTAATAAGTTCTGTCTCTTTCGTCAGTTTTTGTGTTGGCTACACAGATCACTTCAATATCGCGTGACATTTACAGGTATTTGTGTGTAGCTGTCATTCTGTCTGGCTCGTTTACACAAAAAGTCTGCTTCTAGGGATTAAAATCGATATTTTGGAGCAAACTTTTTAACCGTCCCGACTTGGACAGTGAGGTCTGTTTTAGATATAATTCACACGGTAAACGTGTTTATTACGCTCCCATGTGCATTCAACTTTATGAGAAAATGTGAAGGTGTTTAAAACGGCTTTATAACCGCTTGTGTTGATCCAGTATGGCATCCACCATTTGCGAGCAACTTTCAGCCATTTGGCCCTGAGAAAGTGGCATCACATCACAGCGCCTCTCTGTGTGTGCTGGAGGATTTCACACAAGATACTTCACACTTCTGCTTTGTGTTTTCAGTTCATTTAGAGGGTCTTGTGTTTAAAAATGTCAAGTTAAATGTTTTACACGGCTACAGCTCTTTAAGTCCTGCTTTTCTTTGTTTACTTTGTGTGGAGGCTCATTTTGGCTAAGATGACAATCACATTTACTTGCTTGGTCTGGTTGTTTGACAAGGTAAAACCACTTTTCTGTACCCTTCAAATGAACAGGAGCTTAGTAATATGTTTACTTTAAGTTTTACATTAGGTAATTGTAATAAACAACAACATGTCAAAGATATGAACATTTACCTTGAGTTCACTTCATGTTACTGCTAGATTAACTCATCTCAATATTTGTAAAATCACCCTTGTGCATCTGTTGTCTTAATGTAGTCTTGCATTGTAATGGGTTTTACAGCAGCTTGATTCGTAATAACCTCGTGAATATTAATCTGCTTGTATGGAAAAATGTTGCCAATTCATGTCAGTTCGGTCTCTGTTGGGTGTCTGAGCTCCACCAACGCTGAAGTCGTGGTCTTATGCATTAAACCATTAGCTAATTCTTCCATTCGTCCTCGTTTGGTCTGCAGTATAAAGTAAGCCTTCTATGGTATGCTAGAAGTTTTCCATGTTGTGCGTCGTGTCTGGGACACAAGTCTGCTTTTTCGTGTGGGCGTGCAGAGGTGGGGTTCTGCACACGCTTTCTAGCTCATGTCAACTCCAAACAGAGTGGGATTTTAAAGGTAGCAGAACTCACAGTCTCTGATCTTAGTCATTTTCATTGACCCCAGGGCATTTCAAAAGTGGTCCTGCATGAGAAGTGCATTGTGGGTAACAATGCCCAACATGTAGGTCAGAAATGTGCTGGAATTGATTTTATTCTTAACCCAACCCTTTACTTTTAAGATTGGAAAACAAACAGAAGGTGAAAAGAGTTTCTACAAGCGGTAATGAGCTGTACGGTTAGTCTTTGTGTCATATCAAATTGTTTCTTTTAGGCGAGGTGTTCCCCGCCCAGGTCACCTAGGCTTTGTGTTGGAGCGATGAGATCGACCCCTTTCTTTTGAATAGCTACTTTGCCACCCAAAGGATTAAAGAGTCACCTAAACCAGCTATTTTACCTGCCGTTTAATAATATTGTGTTGGAATGAAGTCACTGCCATACTGCTTTGATCACATGTGAGTTTTGTATCAGAATTGGGCTTGGACCACGGAAAACACATTTATTTTGTATTAAACCTCTGCTGTTGAAGTTCTAGTGTGCTTCTCGCTAGGGTTTATGCAAAAGATACACCGTTGCATCAGTCGTTTGCACTTTGGCACTCTTGTTTGGTCGTCAACTCGCCCAGCTAAGCATGATATATCTGTCTGCCTTGCAGGCCAAAAGTGGCCTATTTTGGGTGCCTTTTTCCATTTGCGTTATTCATTATATCAACAGTTTGCCACATGTGGGTCTCACATCTGGAACCAGGCTTTCTGTTGTCTCTTCCAGCGTTTGAAGTTTAAGGGACACATGAGCAATTAGCCAGTGCTTTGGGAGGGTGCCATTATTTTTCAAAGGAGGGTCTGGGTCAGGGTGGGCTGAGCGTAGGTGTTAGTGTTTAATTTCTCCTTTGCTGCAAGGTATAATTCAATGTTCCATGGGAAGAACGTACCATGGGTGTTTCTTTTACTATTTGGATGTTTTGCCTATTTTTTTCTCTTTGTAAGCAGAAGTCAGTGAGATGAGTGTTTAAGCTGTGCTAAATTCACCCAGAAACCTTCAGTTTGAAAATGCAGCTTCTCCATAACAAACCATTGAGTATGGAGGAACATTTTGTCTCTGTTTTAAATGTTTGGATTCCTTTTAGACAACTAGTCTTGCTCTTTGAGTTAACATGTGTAATCAGGCCCGCTTACTTACTTGTATGACTTAACCTGTCTAGAGTCGCTCAGGAAGTGTGCATGCAATTAGCTGGTGTGTTTTATGTGGCTCGGCAGATTGTCTGTGTTTCCTGGCCTGTTTTTTCCTGCAAACACTGTCTATAGCAAACATCTAACCCAGCCGCACAGTGAGACTCGTATACTACGATTTGACCTATAGTGACAGTTTACTTTCTGCTTAAGTATTAAGCTTCTTTTCAGTATATTTAGAAAATTATCCTAGCAGAAGTGAAGATATCAGCTACCAGATACATTGAAGCTTCTTCGTCACATCTGTAGACTTCTTTCTTCCCATTAAAAAGACACACAAGTTATTATTTTTCCATTTGAATGAGGATCACTTCTGCCTGAGCCAAAGTTAGTTCAAACAGAAACCTCTATCCTAAATGTTCTGCTTAAAATATTGACAGTAATATATACAAGGAAATCTTGTGATGAGCTCCTGTTGTCATAGGACATCCTGTTGGGTTTGTGCAAGGTATTTTCCGGCATCTAAAATGGATTCAATCACTGTGACCTGAATAATATGGCTCATTTCAGTTCAAAAGGGCTTGAAATACATTATTTTTTATCTTTCTTGAGTCAGTATCTTTTGTTTTCCTGTTTGTAATCTCAAATCAATAGGCCTACCTGTCTGTCGGATTCAAGCTAGTTTTCTTGAAAAACAGGGTTGATCTTATGATGAGCAATGTGGTTTGTAATGGTGTGCCCATCACATATGATTTCTCTATCTTTGCACTTTGTCATCTAGCGGCACACCTTCTTTAATCTGTATTTCAGGTGCCCGTGTCTCTAATGCCATGCACGCTAGATCTTTGTGCCAAGCAGGTTGCTAACCGAGGTTTGAGCTCACCCGACTTGTGGAGTGTTGTGTCTAGTGGAGACCACGGTTTGGTGGGAACTCTGAGGTTTTGTCGAGACTGCGGCTGACAGTTTTCCCCCCTGTGTGTGTTTGTCTGTGTGAGCGTGTGGCTTTGGCCGTCCTTTTGGTGTGTGTGTGGTCATGTGTATGTGGCTCGTGTAACAATTTGTGAGTTTGCGATGTGTATACTTTCCCTGACATTTTCAAGAGCGTTGCCCTTTGGAGTTTGTGCCCGGGCTTATGGTGAGGAAAGTTGTGAAGTGTTAGCGAGCACTCGAGAGTTTATTTTCAGTTTAGAACTCTGTCTGAAAAGGAAGAACGGGGCAAAAAATTAATTCCTGGGTTACTAGGTTGGGAAGATTTGTTGGCGTCACAAACACCACAAATCAGGTTTTTATGTCATGTCATATTGCACACAGCACGCAAACTAATTATGGCCAATAATCAAACACACTGGTCTAAACTCTCTGTCTCTCATATGGAGTATTGCAAAGTCCTATTTGTTGTAGTAAAGCAGTATGTTTGGAATGTGCATTTCAGCGAACTAGTTAAAATGATATGGTCTCTGTGCAAATGCTTGTTTTATGTTTTTTTGTACAAAATATTTGTGGCTTTAAATACTGTGTTTTCAATGATAATTATAAAAAAATAGTTTTTTTGGTATGCATGAGTCAGGATGGATGACTAGTCAATTTGTTTTAAACACTTTTTTTCTTAAAAAAATAGTTTCTGTTTTCTAGGTTTAGACTATGTTTTAGTGCACATTTATCTGTTAGAATTTTAATTTGGGACCTTATTAATTATTATTTATATATTGTAAGGCTGCAGCGATTCATCGACATCATTGATTATGTTGGATACAAAAAAAACGTTGATTAGCATGGACACGTCGCACCTTTAGCCATGCCCATTGCGCGAGCCTGCAGTTATCCATACTTAAAGGATTAGTTCACTTATTTCCTTATAATTTACTCACCCCCATGTCATCCAAGATGTTTATGTATTTCTTTCTTCAGTCGAAAAGAAATTAACGTTTTTGATGAAAAATTCCAGGATTTGTATCTATATAGTTAGCTTCAATGGACTCCAAACGGTTGAAGGTCAAAATTACAGTGCAGGTTCAAAGGGCTATAAACGATACTAGACGATGAATGAGGGTCTTATCTAGCGAAATGATCAGTCATTTAAAAAATAAAATAAATGTATATGCTTTATAAACACAAATGCCTGTTCTGCGATGCGCGTCCCATATTTCACGTAATAACATCAGACCTGCCAACCTGTACGCATTTTGACCTCAAAGTACGCTAGTACGATTTGTCACACTGAACTACGCAAAACCCTGTTTACGCCTCTGTCCACACGCAGTACTCAAATCAAGCAACAGAAAAAGAAGAGTTTTTTTTTCCGGCTTTGCATTTAAATAATTTCCGTATTAACACGGACAGCCGCGTCAACTCTGCGTGAATACTGAATTGAGCTCTCCTCTGCATTTTTGTGCAAGGATTAATAAATTCAGACAAAACTACATCAAAATGCATGTTTTGGCTAATATCCTTGTAAACAGTAGGTTAAGAAAAGCATATGTCTTAATGTAAACAGTGGAGAAAAAAGGCATGTGTATCAGTATATTAAATCTGTGCTTTCATTCTTAAAGTGAAAGAAAACTAATAATAAATCTAATGCTGTCAAAGAAAAATACAAGTGCTCACTGCTCCTGACTAAATAACCTTTGTAACATCAAAAAGTATTCATTTATAGGTTATTTAATTTATACAGTGAAGACTATGCAGTTATTTTTCATTTGATTATTACATTTCTGTAGCGTAGCTGAACATTTATTTTAGACTGAGCTGAAAAGCACTGTTTATTGAACTTGTGTCTTTTCTTCTATTGTATTTATTTTCTGCTATTGCTTGTAATTTGGTTATCTGTTGAAAAGATGTTTAGCTCTGAGTCCGTAGTAGCATTTTTAGTTTTATGTTCATGTTATATATTTTTGGTTGCATTTGTGAGTTAATAAAAATGAAGATGGTTGTTTAAAATGGGTTTATAATATCGATTATATCAATCGATATACTCCTGTATCGTATAATTTTTTGAGGTATCGGCAAATATCGTATCATTGGGTATGAGAATCGATATCGAATCATGCCGAACCATCCGATTTACACCCCTACAGACAAACTATACATTGTAACAGTCGAGTGTTTATTGGCTTAATATTTCATCATTCAAAGGCAAATCGATTCTATCTTCTCTTATCCAGTTAAGTTACAGCGATAGCTGGATACTTTTGTCCATAATAATAGTATTTCTGGAGCGTCGTCAGTTCTTTTGCTTGTGTATGCATATTATGTGGATTTTCTGCATGAGGGCGCCCTCTGGCTTCCAGTATGAATGAACAGATTACCTTTGATTATAGCACTGAACAATGTCCACTCCAAAAAATAATACATATCTCCTGTGTTTTTCTGCAGCATTTTGTTTTTTTTAATTTAAATAGCATTTAAAAAAAATATATATGTATTTATTTTACCCCCCCTCCCACCTCGAGTGGTACTCTACTCAAAAATATTTTCCAAGGTTGGCAGGTATGTAACGTTGAAAAGGTCACGCTTGATGTAGGCGGAAGTACTGAGTCAGTTTTTACAAGTTGAACGTGCAAATACTAAGTCAAACGCCATTTACAAAAAAGGGAGCTACAACTCAACGAGTTTACAAGATAAAACAACGATGTCGGACGATTTTGAACTTGGAGAAGGTGAGATGGAGCCTACGTCAAATGTGACCTTTTCAACGTTATTACGTGAAGTCTGGGACACGCATCGCAGAACAGGCGAGCATTTGTTTTTATAAAGCATATACATTTATTTTATTAAATAATTGCATCATTCGCTGAATGAATGGAACAGCTCGAACATCAAGTTGCCTATATAATCATGACGGGTTTAATTCACCCACAGAGATGGAGAAGGAGAAATGATTTGCATTCATCTTAAGATCCTCTGGAGCTGCGTCAGTGCCGTGGATGCGATTGGGCAAGCTCTGAGACGCTGCACCAAACGCACTCTCTGCACTCGCTAACAAAGCTTTTAAAGTCATTGTTAGTTGTTTAACTGTGTGATGGATAGGCCTCAACTGGGCTCATTTATTTAAAAACGTGCTGTCAGCTGTGATAAAACTTCCCAGGGTTATGACGCCATTTTTGATTTTGTCGCTCTCGTGTCCTGAATGCGGTTGTGTCTTCAGCTGTTCATTCATACAGATTCATATTCAAACAGATGTTTTAATCTGCTGAATAAATAAAACCTTTCAAGTCTCTCACCTGTAAGCAACTGCTGCTGTCAGTCCCAAACAGAACTGTGAATGCAGCCATAATGTGCATTTCTATTGACTGTATCACTGCCCTGTAATTCTCTTTCTTTCTTTACTATTTCTTTCTTGCTTCCTTGCTTTTTCTTAATTATTTATAGTTTTTTATCGCTTTTCTTTATTATCATCAACTGATAAGAAAATAAAAAATAGATTAATTGAAAAATAATCGATAGATTAATTAAAAAAATCAACAGATTAGTCGACAATAAAAATAATCGTTAGCTGCAGACCTAATATATAGCCTATGTTTAAAAACTGTTTCCATTTTTCTTCATAGCTTGTTGTGAACTATATTTTTATAGCTTGTTGCAGCTTATAGTTTTGTCACTGTTTTAAAGAAAGCACTGTCCCCAAATAAAATGAATTGCATTGAACTAGTTTTTGAATGTATCTTTTATAGATTTTATCCTAAGATTCTAGATTCTATCATTTAACTTATTTTGGTGACAAATATAAATCAGGGTGATTTTGTGACAATGACGCATCCTATTCCCATAATATGGTTGTAATTAAGACAAGAAGTCACAGTTGATGTGTGTTTTGTGTGCGTATGTGTGTGGAGCACATAGTTTATTAGTGGGGCCCAGACCCCCCACATTCCACTTTAATGGCTGCTGTCTGTGTTGCATTACACACACACACACACACACACACACCAGCCTACGCTCAAGGAGGCGGCACACACACACGTTCCTAATTCTCACAGTTGCACACTCCCTCCGTCTCTTGAGCTGCCATCTTTGTGGTGACGCCACTTTGACTCGCTCCCACTTTTATTTTTATGCTACCAATTTTATTTTTGCAGGCAGCAGTGCTGGTGCAGCATGGCTGGGAATACAGAGACCGAAAGGAAGAGAGTCAGTGATCATGATTGATACTACATAAGGGTCACACAGGTTCGGTCTGGGCTCCTGATATGAGTCACGGAGGTCTGCGTGGAGGAGAGAGTACTTTCAGAACCTGTCAGTGGGTTTCCGTGTAGGCCACTGAATGTGGCGGTGGAACTTTTAGCCACTTTTGCAGAACAGTGGAAATTAGAGTATTAACAGATGAAATTATTCATGAACCGAACGTTTTCAGTGGGATTCTGATGTATCGTGGCTCTTAGGTGATTTCCAGACCTTTAAAGCGTGTGGTTTTGAGTAGAACGACCTATAAAGTTGTGCCGGCCTCAATTGGACATTTAGCCTAATTCTAACTTCATCGAGAGCTAGTGGCTGTGACTGACATGTGGCCATGCATAGTTTGTGGAAGCCTGATGTTTGTGTGCTAATGGAAAGCTTGTAAATGAAAGGCCCATTAGCAGCAAGGGAAAGGATTGGCGAGGGTTCGCAGTGCTGCAGTCTTGGCCCGGGTGGGTGAGAAAACAGGGAGCGACGGTAGAGACGGCGTTCTAATCCCACAGCTGGAGCTGCGGCGTGTGCCGACAGCAACTGTGTATGTGTCTGCGCGTTCGTCTTTAGAGGAAAATGAAAGTGAAGCCCAAGTCTAGAGACTTAACCACAACACAGAACTTGAAAAGAGGCAATCTATTGACTTCTCGTTCTCGGACCCACACCGCCAACTCTTTTTCCACTCCATCATGCTATTGATCTCTTTTGTGATATTACGTTCTTGCGCATTCTTAATTGTGTTTTATTTCAACCCTCTTTCCAGATGGGTGGTATCGACACTGATTGCGCAGCGCTCTATAGTCATTGTGGTACTCTACAAAATAGTGTCTAGGAAACTGTAATGTAACACTTATATGGAGGTGGAAAGTGGAATTAAAGTCAATGTGAAATCAAAATTGACTCCCATTTAACCTTTTTGGTTTTAATGTGCTCAAATGATTAGTACACTATTTTTTATTTTATTTTTTTATTGAAATGTTTGAACTTTTTTGACAAACATGCTTGCTAAATTGAGCATCAAATTGCATTTAAAATCCATTGTAAAGAGACATCAAAATGGTTTCATTGCTCTCAGCCATACTTTTTAAGAACTTTTATTTTTTTGTCTATTTTTTGATAAAATTGGTTGCAAACGCCAATACTTTTTGACTTTAGAGGCGAGATGCAAGTCATAGTCATTGTCTGCTGTGGTTGGTTGTTAATGGGGGAGGTTGAACACACCAAACATTGCCTCCAGGGTCCGTATGGAGATATTCAGACACCTAGTCTCCTGTCTGCCACACTCTCAAACTCGTTCACTTTTCTTTAGACATTCCACAACACACACACTTCTCAGCCAGGTCACACACATATAATCTAGAGAATCACCTGGGGCCCAGATGACTGTCTCCTGGCCAGCCTTTGGGTTTAATGGTGCTTTCTTGCAGTTGATGTGGACCAATCACAGCTCTCAGCAGGGTGCCAGGGCTTGAAATCAGACGATCACGTTGCCGTTTCACGTTATCAGACGTTGCATCATTGGCAAAACTCAAGCTTAGGTTTATTTCAATGCTGGCTCCACCCATTACTTCAAATACAGCACTCAAGGTTTGATTGATGCTGTTATGACAACAATTTTTGGTATATCTTTGAGTCAACATTAGCTAACTCGACCAATTTTGCATATCAGTTGAGTACCTCTCCCCATCCCCCAATCGACAGGTAAATCTCACAATGGGGACATCAACCGAGAACGTCTTCAGACGTGCTGCAACAAGTTGCAGAGCTTTGTGTTAAATGCTATCTTTTAGATGTTGTTGCTGGAGAATTGTCTTAAATCCTGTTTTCAACATCATGGAAATTGCAGGGTTCACCAGAAAATACGCCTCATTTTTCAGCAAGCCAGAAACTTGCACAGCTTTGCATTGCTTCAAGGGGTAGGTACGGCGTCTATCGCCAGTTGCAGCCACGTGGAAATGCCAGTAATAGATGATCTCCGACAACTGGACGAGGAAGAATCGGAATCAAAGCCCACAACTGGGAGGGAACATTGTAGAAAATTTAGTAAGCTGTCTTCTGAACAGACGCACACCATGTTTATTGCTCAGCTAAGTTGGTTTAAGTTTGTGTTGCTGTTTTCGGCAACTCTGGAGAAGAATTCTCCTGGTCGGTCCTGCCCAACCCTGTATAATCTGGCAAAGGCTGGGTGATGGCAGTTAAAATTAGCTGCTCTGAATGAGCTCGGAGCATCAAGGAGAAAACGCTGAGCTTGATGATTGTAGCCAAATTCAATCTGGCCGACTTCCACCTGCCCTCCCAAGACCAGGAGGGTGAGGTTCGCTTTAGTTTCCCTCAAGTCATCAGCATTACCATGCACAATGTCGCTGCTTTGGAGTATCTCAGGTTTGAAGGGATAGTTTACCCAAAATGTACTATCCTGGCATCATTTGTTCACAGTCATGTCATTCGAAACCTGTGACTTGTTAATCCTTGGTGCGTTTTATATTGCTATTTGTAGAATTAATATTATGATTATCTGATGATTATCAGAATTATTGATAGTTTTTCAAATTTTTTTACAGAAACACTGAATGACCAAAAATGCACCACCACCAGTCCTAAGTTCAGTTAAAATGACTAATATGCATTCATACATGGTTACCAAGTTTTAGGTCTAATTACTAAAGTTCTAGAGTAAATGAAAAAATATACTAGCCAATCCCGATTCAATTGCCAAGGTGTCCAAAGAGGGTTGCCATACTTCAAAGTCATACTACACAAGTCAGCAATACTTCAAAATGTCTTCCTCCTTTCTTCAGGTTCGGGTGAGTAACTTGCTGAAAAGTTATATTTAACTTGGAAGAACATGCACCTATGTAGAGGGAGCATTAAAACACCTAAGTTGAACTTTGTGGCATAGACGTCTTATCAGTTTTTTATCTAGAACAGGTATCTGGAACCGGAAAAATCAAGCAGATCTGCACTGGTTTTCCTCTGATTGATCTTCTCTGCCCATGACTAAGTGCGAACAGAAGTGGGGGAAGGAAAAGAAATCGGTTAAAAGTTCATGTAGAAGTGGCTCCCAGCAGGAGATAAAGTCAGGATGAAAGCTTTACTCTGATAAGATATTAGAAATCACGTCTTGATAAAATGTAATGCCACTATCACCCTTGCAACCTCGGCGGTTTAAATGGCTTTTGCTCGGCTGCCTGAGCGAAGGCCACTGGAGTGTGTGATTTAACACTCTGATGAAGAGAACATGATGGCTGGGAGACTTTTAAGATTGAATCGTACCGATTCCACATTACCAGTCAACTAAAGGATTGCTGTTTTCTGCTTCTATTAACTAGTTTTGTTTCTGTATTGGTAAATCATGTTTTTAATATCTTACATTGGAGAAATTAAACTCTGTTTTCTTTCAAGAATAATACGGGTATAATTTACATTTCCTATCGAGTGGCCAATACCCATTTGAATTCTTAAGCGATTGCATCAAGTATAGGCTTATAATTAGAGGCCGATTTGTAGGATGATTTAAAGGATGGTGGCTGGCATTGATTAATTGACCAATTTACCACACATACTTAATCTTTACTGCCCTGTAAAATAAACTTACTATGTTGTTTTAACTAACGTAGTAACTTGATTTATGATAACTTGATTATTATAGTTTTTGATTTCTTTTGAAAATAATTTTGACAAACTTATACCCAAAATAGATTGAGTTCTTGTTTTTCATTGTTTAAGCATTGGGTTTTTTTTTCTTCAGTTTTGTTGTATGTTTTACCTCTGTTAAAGTTAAATTAAATAAACATTTTCAAGGAAGGTTACTTTTAATTAGTTTCGGTTTAGTTTAGTTTCGTAGCGTATTACATCATATTTCAGTTCTGTTTTTTAATTCAATGAATTTGATCGAATTTCATTTAGGGCCTACATTTTGTTTTCCTTTTTGCAAATCAGCACTGAGCATAAATGTTTACATGTGCAACATGTCAAACAACAAACCATAAGCTGTGCATTTTTATAGACTTGAACATTTGCTTTCTATAGTAAATCCACAATTAGTTCTTGACAGACACTGAACTTTTGTGCAGCTAAATCCCTTTCTAAGGTAGGAATAAAAGAACATTTTTCATGCCATCTTCGAAAAAACATAAATATCGGCAAAGTTTTGGAAGAAAAAATATGCAAAAACATGTATAGTCTTCAGGTATTATGTTCATCTTACATATTGAACCAAATAGCCGAGTTTTGGTGTGTCATATGAGGCACAAGCTAATGTTTCAGAGAGGTTTCTGGTGATGCTTGCAGGCCCGGTTAGCGAGTGCACACACGGTTCAGCAGACCTGCGCAGGCCTGTTGGTAAGGATTGTTTGGCAGACGGCCGTCGCAGGCTGCTCCTCATGCTCGGCAGTCATCACATAGCAGGAAAATTGGCCCAGAAACGTACCCTGCCTGACCATTTATGGTTGATTTAATCATATCCCTACGAGGAACTCCCCTGTGACGTGTCTGGTTTCTGTCTGGGCAAAGTTGGTCGTCGCGCTGCGGTGTCCCGGAAATCTGGAGCGCTGTCTCCACCGCTGTGTGCCGGTAACTGGAGTTTTTGGTCTCGCTGGTGTTGACATGAAGATTGTAGACATGAAAATAACAGCTACTTGATGTTTAGCTTACGGAGCCACAGCTGTGAAAGTATTAGACATAGCTAATCGCTCATCCTTGGCGATGGCATTCGGGACACAAGGCGCTCTTCAGTGTCTGCTTGGGTGGGAAATACCCTCATGGTGTGACATGGGTGGCAAAATGAACTAGATTGCATTGGTCTCAAACTCAGTTCCTGGAGGGCCACAGCTCTGCACAGTTTAGCTCAACTCTAATCAAACCCACCTGATCCAGCTAATCAAGGTCTTCAGGATTAATAGAAACTTCCAAGCAGGAGCTAAACTCTGCAGAGCTGTGGCCCTCCAGGAATTGAGTTTTAGACCACTGAACTAGAGTCTCGTTTAGTGTGGAGGATAGTGCGTGTGCAAACATAATCAAACACTTGATCCCTTTTGCCCACACTTCTCTCGTATTTGGGTTAAAGTGTTCCCAAAACACCTGTCCAAGTGCGCAATATCACACACTTTAGATCAAGATTATCTGTATTTTGACTATAACGTAGAGTGTTGGCACAGGTTGCCTGTTGCATTATTTTCATACTATTGGGATAGTGGAGACTATGCTTGAGTGTGGAACAATCAATATTTGTATTATTATTTTGCATTTCACATTTGAATGGTTTAAAAATTGTTTAATGTTAAAATTGTCAATGCTATAATAAGTTGGAATGCACTGTGTGCAACTCTGTTGTCACCATATTGCCAGCTTGTTTTGTCCCCCATTTAGTTTTATTATTGTTATGATTATTTTGTGTTTGTCAATATTGGGTTATTTTTATTGTGCATGCTCATTTCCCCTAGTTTTGCGTTTATTTATTTACCCCTCTTTTTTTTTTACTTTTTAGCACTTACTCGAGTTACAATCTTACACTAATCCAACACTAATTATTTAATAGCACTGTTAAATTTAACTTATACATTATTGTACATTATATGTAAATTCTGTTTGAGCATTTGAATGTTTGATTTTAATTTGTTATTAAATCATTTAATTATAATTTTTTTATAAATATGTGAATAAAACAATTAGATTTTGTTAGTTTTTACGGTTTTGTAAAAATGCTATTATTTTAATATTGGCCATTAATTGGTGTGCATTGGGGGCACATCTTTTGCTGCTTGTTTATGTCTGTTGCGTTTCACTCTGTCAGCTCTGAATTAGCTTGCTTTTATTCTAGAGATGCCGCTATCTGTGTAAACCTGTTGCTGATGTAAGTTCTGTCAGTGCTTTTCAATTTTGTTTAGCACATTGTCACGCCTCTGTAACTTCAGTGATGGCCCTGACGGAAATAGCCTGCTGTGATCAATCAACCTTGACTTATTTACAGTTAGTGATAATGCCACACTCGCGGCACACAAGCAAGTATTATTGTTCAGTAAAATGTGCTAGTTGTGCTGTGTGTTGACAAACACATCCTAAATTAAAGCTCTGTCGCAGTGTTTGTCTAGCAACCACAATGTTCATTTTTAAGTGTTGTTGAAAAAGCTTATTTACTCAACCTTGGTCTGTGCATTGATATTAAAGTGAATCCAGCGCCACCTTAGCGCTTTGGTGGCGGTACTTTATTAGCATAGACGGAAAATCAGTCAAATTAATTTGGAAGCATGTAAACTGGTTGTAGCAACTATCTGAGTCTTCTTCAATGCAGTATTGAAGTCAATTGTGTAAGCAAATTTCATTGGATGGCTGCATGTATGTATCATTCATCCACTTTCAGACAGTTTCTCTGCCTTTTTCTAGTCTCATCAGTGTCCTCAAGAAACTCACACCGCTGGCCTGACCCTTCAGTAGGTAACTAGAGATTAACCAGCAGAGTATCAGCACACCTTCTCCAGTTAGCGCCGCACCGGTGGTTCGAATGCATTCGAAAGGTTGTTATTTGCTTTGGGGGTTATATAAATGAAGTGGAGGCATTTACGTGCCTGTCTGTTGACTGTTAGGGGCAACATCCCTGAACCTTCCCGTCAGGGTTGGCAAGAGGAGGCATGACTGTGTTTTGGGCAGACAAAAACACACACGGCGTGTTATGTAAGAGTGCATGGCGCGATCATGTTACGGCTGCAGGCCAGTGCTGCGCATCTACAGATGACTGGCCGATGCTTTGATCCTCTCCTCTCAACCTGAGTGTTTGTTCTCTCTTTCTGGTTGACTCGCTCTCTCTCCATATCCTTCCCTTTCCCTGTCTGTCTGGCTGTTGTCCACTGATCACCTTATTCTGCTAAGTGTGATTTAAAGGAGACCTATTGTGCTCCCTTTTACAAGATGTAAAATAAGTCTCTGATATTCCCAGAGTGTGTATGTGAAGTTTTAGCTCAAAATACCCCACAGATAATTTTGTATAGCTTGTTAAAATTGACACTTCTAACCAAACGGTGGCTTGCATCAATACGTCACGGCTAGCCTTACTGCTGTGCTTACCGGACTTCTATGAGTTTTTCTTCCGTGTCCTTCGTCACACTGTAATCTTCATAACTGCTCCCTACGGGCCCCGCTAGGCCAGGAGAGGTATTGTAATTTGGCACAAAGCGCATGCGTCGAACGTCTGTGTGCGCGTATGAGTCAAATGAAGTATACTTTGCAAGGCTGCATGTACGATTTTGCGCATACGTTAACGTATGTGTAAAAAAAGAAGTATACTTAGGCCTTAAGGCTAATTATGTTGTCATTTTTTAATCGTTGTCTGTGTAAGTCATAAACGCAAATTTATTATGCATTGTAAAATCAGATGACTGACATTGAAATAGAGTACATTTTCTGTAAAGATAAAAGCCTTGTACTAATTGTGGAATGTTTATTTGCAAAGGCTAGCACTGCTAATGTGGGAGCTGAGCTCTTGAAGCTCCTCTCTCCTCTCCGGGATCGACAGCTCATTTTCATTTAAAGCTTACTCAATATAAGAACGGTAGGGTTCATACTCTTAAAGTGGCAATTAGGGGTCGACCGATATGTGTTTTTCAGGGCCGATGCCGATACCGATTATTACAGATCAAGTAGACCGATAACCGATATTTTGAACCGATATACGTGTCTGGTGTAAAAATTAAAATTAATGCCAAAATTAATAATAACAAGAGCTCTGACAAAAAAACGTTCTTTAAATGCTTTTAAACATGTCTTTAATTCTGAAAACTGTTAATAACAACAACATTTCCGTTGGATTTAATTTACAGTACAGTGCAAATGAAGGCATAAAACATTAATTTAATTTATCTTTTAATCAAATGAGTTAGACTTTATTTTTGGCAAACAAATGAGTTTACTATTAAAATTAAAACATGGAAGAAATAGCGTATTGTGTTATTATTCTCAACAAAAGTTGTAATAATTGTTGTAGTTGTATTACGTATACAGTAATATATTCGGCTAAACCGAACTTATATTTTGACAGGTTGCCATGAGAACCTTTTAGGTTTCTGTAGCCTGTATATATATTCTGTATATATGATATGACGATCGTTTTACTCAAATGAAACGGTCAAATGCTCATGAAGTGACTCTCCGAGCAGTTCTGGGGATGTTGTTCATGTATTTATGTCCTCATTTAGTGAGACGGCAGACGCTGAAAACACCGCGAGCATCACACGCTTCAGTATGTATGTGTGCAGTAAATGAAACCGCACGTCTGTGTCATTCATTAACAGAGATGCAGAACATGCAGGATTCATTTAAATAGTGTTTTCGGCTTAATATTTATAGATACTAGTCCATAGCGGTCGATTTAAGTGTACTGACCTACTTTTGATTAATTCATCCAAACTTGACACATTCCGCGTTATACGGTAAATTCCATTATATGACTGCATTCCGCGATTCCGCCGCATTTTCGCATCTCATAGTGGATTGTGATTTATTGACTTCAGCAACGTCTGCTGCTGCTTTACCTTTGAGAGACAACTGATGCGTGATCACTGAGGCAGCTCCAGTTAGCAAGTGCTCTCGGTGTGAGACTGCCTTCAGTTTTCCGCGTTGATTGGTCGGACTCGTGACTCTCTACATATCAGATGAGCGGTGGGCGGAGATTGCTCTCAGAGATTGAGAGATCGCCTCACTCTCACAGAGTGTTGAGCTCAGACAGGCTGCATCGAGCCAAATAGTGCATTTAAACATTAAATAATTTCACCTGTATTATTTATTCACCAATAAATAATGTCGCCTGTAAATAGTATGTTTGTTTGCATTATATAAAAAAAAAATAATAATAATATTGCCAAATCTGTTTTGAAAATGGCGATATCGATAATCGCTAAAATGCTTAATATCGGCCAGGCCCATAATCGGTCGACCCCTAGTGGCAATTTTAACAAGCTATAAAAAATTACCTGTCAGGTATTTTGCGCTAAAACGTCACATGCACTCTCTGGGGACATCAGATACTTTTTTCATCTCGTAAAAAAGGAGCATAATAAGTCCCCTTTAATGCAAATGAGCTCGTACTCCCGTAAGAGAAGGCGGAGCTTCAAGAGCTCAGCTCCGTTGTTAGCAGTTCTAACATTTGCAAATTAACATTCCACGATTAGTATGAGCCTAAATACATTTGCGTTTATGAATTACACAGACAGTGAGCACTGCACGATAAAAATAACAACATAGCTGGTCTCATGCTATCACAAACGTTATAAGTCCGACTCGTGATTATGAGCTCAACAAACTCAAGCGATCGACTCACATTGCTTTCATATGCAACTTTTAACCACCACATTCCTATTCACGGTCATTCATAAAGACAGAACCAGTGGAAACAGACGAGACAACGGTCATTAGCCTTACAGATAACCAAGAAGCTCTTTCAGAAGGGCAATTTGGAAAACAAATGAGATACTTTGTCTGGAGCTGATGTTCGCACACAAAGTGTTGGTAGTGATCCCTACTCGTATTGGGGACTTTACCGAATTTTCCAGGACATTTCCTCAGACAATGAAACGTAACCACAGTGTCCTCGGCTCAGATGGAGGGAGTCTATGGAGACTCATATATTCGTTAGTGCATCCCAAAACACAACACTTGAAAAGCCTCTTTGGCGCTGACATTATAGCAAGCTGTTTTAACATTTAAAACTTAGTTTGACTATCCATAAATATCTCTTTACTAAAATATTATCAAAATTCGAATTATATTTGAGATAAAAAATAAAGTGGCTCCTCTGAGGCCACAAGAGGGCACATCGAGAAAAATATTACCAAATGCACATTTCTTCAAAGTAGGGCTGGGCAATATGAGCAAAAATTCATATCTTGGTATTTTTGGCTGATTTGCGGTATACAAAATATCTCTGTATTTTGGATCAAACAAATAAATAAAGTGAATGTAACCATGTAGGCATATATAATGTGGGTTGTGATGGGTTAAAATCACATTACATTCTAACATTGTAACATTGTAATCTAAAAACTAAAATAATGCTTTTAAAGCAAAGTAAAAAAAAACACAAAAAAAACAGCACAGTCTAGGCTAATTGAGTAAAAAGGCTATTTTGATTACCCCATTACAGTCACTTTACAGTTAGTGCTATCATGCAAATACACTTACTTGTAGGTTTAAAATGTCCAACTACAAACATTTCAGCAAAATGTATATTTTAGTCAGAGTTATTGCGCTCTGTCTGTTTGGCGCGCATGCATGCGGCGGCGCGCGTTCAGAACCAAGTCTGAAGTTTAGCGGAGAATTGTGCACGTCTGACAGCAAAATTTAAATATTTTCATGGCTTTCTAACATTTACAGATGGAGAATATACCTGTGAAATGTAAGTTATGCATTTAGGAAAAGAGCACATAGCTCAAAACAGCGCGTCTCTGTCAGCGACAAATGCAGCCTTTCTGTCAGAGCCGCGTTAAACTCAAAGATTGCTGATACACCTATATTATTAGCATGTAATCATATATGATCGCAAGGTTCATGTTTACGCTGTTAATATGCATGTTCGCTAGCAAGCTAATTTCTTAATCTAGTAATTACATGTTTTTTCAAGTTGAGCTTATATTAATTGTACATGTCTTTGGTCTCTCTTGTGTGAGACGCGAGTGCAACGATGATAGATGTCCCTCTAGATGCAATAAATATGCGTTCTGTGTGAACAGCTTGGTTTCAGTTTTGAGGTAAACAACATCTTCTCCACATCGATGTTCTCTTTTTCTGCATTATTTTGAATGTGCAAGATTGTGTCAAGTGGGTTCAACTGGACCGGCTAAAAAAAAAAAGCATTAAAATGCAATGACACCTTGTCATCGCATCTTGTGTGCCAAGCTGCCTTACGGACACCTAAAAATTGAATGCAGCGTTTTGCATTCGAATGTGGATTTTTATTTTAAATTTGACAAATATTCTAAATTCAAATTAGTTTTGACAGCCCTAATGCGTATGATTTTTTTAGATTATAAAAAATATAAGTGGGTGGATTTTTACCATTATAGGCTGGTTGTTTTCACACACTGTGGCCACACATCTGTTCAAACACCTTATAAATGTGACTTTTGCATAATAGGTCCCCTTTAACGTTTTTTCTAGGGATGGGCATTTTAAGCAAATGTAATATTCGATAATCACTGGGTATTATTCGATTACTATTGAAAATCGCACCCTCCAACACACAACACACACACACACACACACACACAGAGAGAGGGGAGAGAGACCATCCAGGCTTTCAATCTGTATGATAACAAACTGTTTAGTTAATTAGAGAATAGTCTATCTTAACCCAAGAAAATTAATGGTTGTAAAGTATGATTGCTGAAACAGATTTATATAACATAACCGAATGACGGCATTTATTAACAGAACATTCCGTCGATTATCAACTGCTCATAAGGCTAGGACATTTCTATTTTAAGTGTGAATTGTGTGAAATGAACATGAACATTTATATTATTAAAAAGAAAATCTTAAATCTGATTAATGCATCAATGAATATTAGGCGTAAAACATATTGCGCGCTAAACAGAATATCATTCTTAAAACATATTACGCGCTAAAACATATTGTGAACCGCCTGAATGACGGCACTTATTATGTGAACATTAATTTTAACGTCTGTCTTCATAACAATAACCTATTTCATAGATACAAATATATTAAATGAACATGTTCACATGCTCGGGAAGACAGGAGTGTTGTTCACAATTAGTTCGGGAACTTTGAATTGAAACAAGGAAACGAATATAGAGCAGAATATATTCTCAGAATTCCCGAGTCTGAGCCGTCTCTCTCTCTCTCTCTCTCTCTCTCTCTCTCTCTCTCTCTCTCTCTCTCTCTCTCTCTCTAGCTGAGCCATTTAAATAGTTCAGTTTTGGTTTTTAATAGCAAATTGGTCATTATTGTGTTTCCTTTCTTTATTAATTTAATTTAGAAATATGATTGGAACATCCTTTGTTTGTTAAATTCAAGTTTGATTTTTTTTTAAATACCAAGCGGCCAGCGCAAGTTTGATCAGTTTATCTTTCTCAAATAAATAACTAAATAATTAACGTCATAATATTTTAAGAATAAAGTCAAAATTACGATCATAAAATCATGTTACATTGCCTGAAGTTAAAGTTAAAATTACACCTGTATACTCTGCCAAAAAAAAATAATAAGTGTGGCATCCAACCTGTCATTCTTCACATTTTAACATCGAAAAACAACACAAAATATTTTGCATATAAATATAATATATCAACCAGTGGAATACGATTTATTATTTCAACTTAACGAAAAATATAATTTCCCAGAATACAGGGAGCTCGTCACGGCTTCATTAATGGAAACAGGACCTGAAGGCGCAGATAAGCACTCTGTGGAGAGTGGCATCGTTTTATTAACGCGTTTTATTATATTTTTTATTTGGGGCTTGTAACAAACGGCCCTCTCACAATATATTGCTACGCCAACAGGTCTATTGTTCACGCAATCAGCCTGCACGTATCAAGTTCCGTGCTCGAGCGTGGTTAAACTCACACATAGTGTGTGTGTGTGTGTGTATTGTAGTGCCCACCTCAATACGAACCAAAAAGTGCAGTTGCATGTACTGAAACAGTTTGTCTGGCGTTGCAAATGTAACAATCGTTTACATTTTATTTAACAAACAAGGCTTAAAAGCGCATGCATAATGATGATTTCTCATTACCACCTGCAGTGGCCCGATCTGGTAAGTGACAAATCAACCTATCCTCTTCATAGCAGCCATCGGACAGTCTAAAATCTTGTGTCAAGCCCTGTGATCCTAACCTTCGAAGAAATAATCGCTGGCTAATAGGAATATTCTATAATTAAATAGAATGTTTTCGTATATTCACTCTGAACACAGTAGGAACTTTCCATACTTGAATATATTTTTTTGTTTTATTATATTAGTCTTAGTTTGGATTTTGATATATATATGTGTGTGTGTGTGTGTATATGTGTGTGTGTATGCTGTGTGTATATCGGCTGAAATATATTACATATATACTATTAGGGCTTAATGATCCCTATACACTGGTTATATAAAACCATGGGCTGAAAATGGGATATATTTAACATATATTTTGGTATTGATGGAAAGCCCCTAACCTTAATCCTTTTTTATGTGTCTGTGGTGATACATAGATGAACTTTTCATGAGAATAAAGGTTGGCCCTAGGGGTCTCACTCAGGAGCCAACTTAAACAATGTCATTTGACGGTCTGTTTAAGTCAAGTCTCTTCTCCAGATCCATGTCCTTAACCTGAGGTGGGACGTGTGTGTGCTGTTTCAATTAGAACTGCATTTCTGCAGTTTGGTTTCGATATGGTGATTCTCGGGACTAGCATGTTAGGCCAGTGCCATTTCAATCAACAGATGGAATCTGGAGGTTAGGGTTGAATTACGTGAGCAGGATGGGACACATATCTGTCCAAATTTTACCCTGCCTGGCATGTTTCATCACACTATCTAACCTTGGGTCCCAAATTGCACTGATTTGGTTTTACATATAAATTTGCCATTCTTTTATTTAATTGTAATTCAACATATGCTCTCTCATTTCTCTCTTTTCTCCATAGATCGGAACTAAAAGGAGAAAAGAGGTTAGAGAATGGAACCGCCATATTCTGAAGGCTCGTCGGCGAAGATAGCTTTTTTGTAAATGGATATGATATAGATGAACTTGAGCAGGCTGTGACTGAATACTTCACAGATGATCTGTAAAAAAGCGGCATCTTTTATAGAGTTGCTTGGGGTTGTCTGCAAGGCATTGAATGTATAAATTAAAATATAATAAATGTTAAAAAGCGAAATGTCTAAAATTATATAGCTTTATATTGGTATATACCCTACAATATATATATAGGTATATACTATATTATATATATAGCCTGTTTTTAGACAATATTTATCATAACATTAATTTTGCCATTATTAACATGAAATATACAGTGTCGTCAGCCAGCATACATATTAGACACTCAGTTCGAGCACAATAAAGTCAACAGGATTCTTATGATATAGGATAATTTAGTCTTGTGGTGCTATGATCAGCTTTAGTTTCATTCCGTTATATACACTGTTTCATTGCTGCAGATCAATGATATTCCGCTATGCAGTCTCAGATTAAGTGGATCTTGTAATGCTGCGGCACATGCATCCAGCTTATGAGATGGATTTTAGCATCCTAAACAGCTCTCCATGTGGTGGACAGGCCTGTACTGTGACATGTGTCTAGACAGTCAGATGTCACTCTTGCCAGTTAAGCACCTGGTTTTGCCTGCTGCAGAGGCAGGTGGAGAGGATTGCATGGACTAATGCGCTAACCATCGGTGCCAGCACGGAAGCTCTCTTGTTTCTGAAGATGCAGCATAATGTAATGGAGCTATTTGTTTAAGCTGTAGGTTTGGTTGCAGGAATGTCTTAATGTACAGAGTGTTCTACCACTCCAGGTGAGGTCAGTGCAGCTTCTAGAACTGTAATCATGAGGGGCGAGGAGGCACCTTGCTCTGACCCTGCGACCGGTGTAACCACCACAATCCCAGTGTATGGGTCACTGAGGTTATATCAGGTACTGTGAGCTTGAGAGGCATCTCCCACACCCATTCCATTAAAATAGCCTGGAGTCAGATGGAGTGGACCTGTCTTTGGGGTGGAAGAAATCAACTGCAGGTGCAACCAATCTCTTTTACTCATATTGAGGTCAAGCTATTTGTTCAAATGGTTCATCATAAGTAAAGTTTACAATTGCATTATCAGTTGTAGTGTAAGTATCTTTTCTTGAGCACACACATGATTCTTTTTGACACATGTCTAGTTATAGTCTGCTTAAATGTAGGAATTACTGTAAATCTCAGTGTCCATGGCCTAATGTGGGGGAGCAGTGTTAGGAAGGTTACTTCTGAAATGCCTTCAGTAACTTGGGTTACAGCATTAATACAAGTTACCCATAGCAAAATGTCATTACAGTACCAAATACACCATTATTATAAATGATTTAAGAAGGATGCAAAATATGTGATGCTTGAAGACTGCATAAAATAAATTTAACCTTAGCAGTGTTGGACATCTCTACCACAATGATAAAAGTCTACTCCTTTATTCCACCCAAAACCTTTTAAACAGAGTCATCAATATAGAAGCCATTTTGAGCTCAATGGAGTGAATAATAGCGCTCACTTCTATTAACTCTACCCTTCTTCACGCTTTCATCTGATTGAGACCCTTGTAAAGACAAGGCACCATCAGCAAGAATTGTAAACTCCCCGGGCGCTGCAGCAATATGATGTTGCCTACTGCTCCTCCGAATCCCTGTCTTATGGCTTCAAGTGGAGTACATTATATTGGTTGATTCAAATTAAGCAGCAAATTCGAAGTATGGAGTCACTGTGCACTTCACTCTTCGGCATTGAATTTATGTTTGAATGACTGATTCTTTAAAATGCAGTATGTTTACTTTCAGATTTTACTAACTCTGTCCCATATGTAATGAGGGACAATTCCGGCAGGTATAACATCTATTTCACAAGATCAAAAGGTTTGTCAGTGATGAGGTCAGGATCACCGTGAATCAGATCCAGCGGCATCCTCCAGAAGTAAGTCTCTACACTGTGAATTTTTGGTTATTTGTGATCGCCTTATGGCTCTTCCACAGAAGGAGAATTGGGGTAGAGAGAGCTACAGCATGAACAGAGGTATGCACGAAGCGAGCCCTCCTCGACAGATCTGTTTTGACAAGGTAAAAAGCGCGTGTTTGTATTACCGACCACTGAGACCATTGTAAAGAAACTTTCTACCAACCTTGTGGAAAATATAGGCATCCGATCAGTATCCCTTTGAAGCTTCAGCACACTGCACAAAATTAGACTTTATCAAAATTATTCTGAGGTTTAAAGATTTAAAACATACCGTCACCGAATTTATAGCTATGATACTGTATTTAACATTAAGGATTATCATGCATAGATGTTATTGAAACACAGGGGTCTAACGTACCTTAGAAAAAAAAAAAAACAGTTAATCATTTAAAAATAAATAAATAAATAACCATAGAAACCCCAAGTGATCCCGACTGTATCAGCGAATACAGTCGTATGAGTTAACTTCTGAAACATTGTTGTACCAGTGGTCTTTTTTAGCAGTAACAATAGCAGATTTATGAAATAAACTATTAAATTTGTATGAGGAGTGTGTGTGAAAAATCACAGATATAGCCAGTCCTTTGTACAGTACACTTGTTGTTATTTAACTAATGCCATAATTACACATGTTTTTCTTATTAATTGTAAATAATTACAATTACTTTTATTTTAACTAATTAAGTTCACGTAATTCTATTGCAAGTAACTAGTTACTCCTGGCAGCTGGAAGGGAGACAGCATTATTTAGTATTAATGATATAATAAATTATTTAAATATAACAAGTCTAAAAATTAGAGTTTTTATGTATGTAAAATACGCGTTGTTGTCTAAATGCTCACATTATTTTGTGAATGCAAATATACATTTTAAAATTTGGTTCTCAGCAATTTTCAGTGTTAAATGAAGTTTAGAAACAAAGTCCTTATAAACTAAGTTCGGGAGAACCACGTCAGATACTCAGGCTAATTAGCTGCAGGTGGTACACATTTCTTGGGTAATTCAATCAGCTGTTGCATAAATACAGCTGTCTATACCTCCCACCTGTGGCGTTTAAAGTAGCATCCTCCACCACCCCTTCTCCATAGAAACACTGGAATTCTAATCACACGGGGTCGGGGGTTCCACACTGGAATTGAGATTTTTAAATTCCCGAAATCTTAGCCCTCCCCATCCCAAAGCACGCCTACAACATGTTACCATACACGCCAAATCGCATTATGCTTGGTGAATATGTGTGCATGCAATTAAGGATACTGAGTGACAGCATTCCCTAGTTTTGGTAAATACATAAAGCCTTTATCAAACTATACACTCAAACCACATGTCAGAGAGGAGGATGATTTTAATAACTAATGATAATACTCTTGCTGTAGCTTTCTGACATTTTCTCTTAAAACGCTTTAATAGCTTACGTTCGCTTTGCACTTTATTCTGTTTTGTTGTTGGTGACAACAGTTGCTTTTCCTTTTCTGCAGAGCCCATCTCTCTCAGTGTCAATCATGCTTGCACTAAAGACTGGCTTTGCATAAATCAGGTATGAAGATGAAAGTCTGATTCCCCTGTAACTTGATGAGCCTGTCTTTCACTCACTGCCTGTCTTACTAGCCCCCAGTCATCTTGTAAACAGACACCATTCGGTTGCTGTTAACTTTTTCTAACGGCCTCTGTAGTTGACATCTTTCTTACACACAAGCTAACTGTATACATTTTGATCTCCTGAGTTTTGTCAAAATTAAAACGTTGTGGATTCTGATTGGCTGTCAGTATTTGTATCATTCTTCAGTAGGAAAAGTTACTCTGCAGCATTCATGCGGACTTGCCTAGTATCATAGAATTAGAGTGATTATTAAGTAAAAATTATTGTTATAGTTCTCATCCTTGGTGTGAATGGCCATTAATACAGCTAAAAAAAACTGTAAAGTATTTAAATTATTTATTTATTTTTGCTAATGTTCTTATTTTTAATGGCACTTTTTAAGATTTATTTTTATAACTTGTTTGTACTTTTTATTAGTATAGGACAGTGTAGAAGTGACAGGAAGAGAAGTGGGAGAGAGAGAGAGAGAGAGAGGGGATGGGATCAGGAAAGATCCTTAAACCAGGAATCAAACTCGGGACGCACAACAGCGATATATGCTGGCACGCTGCTCACAAGGATATCGGTGCTAACTCGTGGCAGGGTATCTTACGTTTTATTTATCGTTTTTAATGGCTTAAAAGCTGTTGTTGTTCAATCAAAAGAACCATACATTTGACTAAACAGCCTTTGTTGAAAAGTCTTTGTTAAATCATTATTTATAAGTGATCAATCAGTAAAGTCTTATT
This sequence comes from Gymnocypris eckloni scoliostomus, assembly GCA_027564155.1. Classification (NCBI taxonomy): domain Eukaryota; kingdom Metazoa; phylum Chordata; class Actinopteri; order Cypriniformes; family Cyprinidae; genus Gymnocypris; species Gymnocypris eckloni. Next base: position 61,001 of record CM050421.1, on the reverse strand, counting down.
ATTGGTCCCTAAATAGTTTTTCTGTTAATCATATTTTTGAGTGATGATGCAAACAAATTGCTGAATCAGTGATTCATTTAAACTGACAGTTCAAAAGAACTGATTTGTGGAAATGAATCGCAACTCCTCAAACAACATTGGCATTTTTATTCTTGAGGTTTAAATCAGAGATGCTATAATAACTAGCACAGTCTTGACACTCATGTAATTTGTGAACAGCAGCAGGCACAAAACTGTTCATTATCACAACTTTCTTGGTAATGATTAATTTTGTACTGATAACAAAATAATATTGAATATGTCATAAATATTTCTCATATCTCCATGCTATATTGACAGCTGAGTTATGTCATTGTTATATGACTGATTATGTGTATCTAAACAAAGCCTCCAGATATCACCCAGATGAGTCGTCATAACGTAAATTAAAAGGTGAGACCCATGAGAATGTGAAACATGCAGTTTTGCAGGGTTTTGTTGTATTTGTCGTCGGGGGCGTTCTCATTAACACAAAACAACACTGACTCATTCCACGCAACTCGGATCAGTGCAACCAACTGCCGAACGTATGCGGACCGACGCCAACGTGCCCCATATCAATCGAACATCAGTATCTTTCAAGGCAGAGTGACATTGTCGATTGTAAGTGGAACATTTAGGCAGCAGAGCAGCGCATGGTTCTTTTGTATTACTCATCCTGCGCACATTCACGCTGGCACACACTCGTACCCTTTTTTTCTCTGTCGCCACCATCATTAGTAGATGGAGAATGACCTTTTCCTCTGCCTAAATATAGAGCCCACAAAGAATAGGAGGAAGGGAGGGAAGTGGGGAGAGATGGAGAGAAACGAATGAGCGCGGGGGCCCTAAACATTTCTGAGCCTTTAAATACAGACCAGAGACGCAGAGGACGGCGTTTTTGTTTTCTTTTTCGTACTTGCGTCACGGCCTCGCCATAAAAAAAGCTGTTGCAGCTGAACGCTAATCGCAAACAGAGACGATGGCAATAGGTCCTGTTCTTAGAGACTTTACGTACAGAAATGGTAAAAGAGCGATGCCAAGGCAGATATTAGCCTCCAATTTCCTCCAAGTTGCGTGTAATGTTCGGTCAGATGTTCGTCAGACAGTTTGTTTGTTCATGCCGCTACAGTTTTTACAGGTGCTATCATGTAAGTCTTATGTCATATTGTTTTTGTAAGCGTGTGTACAGGGCCCTGTCAAGCGAGGGTTTCATCTAGCGGTCTCCTGACTCCTTACCCATTAGTGACAGTAACCGTCAGAGAAACGGCAGTCCCAGCAGAACCCACAGACACCAGGGGACGTGCCTGTTTTAGCTGTTATTGCGCTTTGATTGAGCGTGTTTGTGTGCACGCTCTAAGTTGGCTTGTGGGCTTATGTGAAAAAAGTGTATTATGGCATACTGGTTTGTTTGAAAGTACCTCAGAGAGGTTTCTTGTAAAGTCCTTCTTCGGCCTTCCCTGGAGTCTGGGGTTTATTTTATGTCCCTTCTTCTTATTAAGGGACGTCTGCCTGTTGATTGTCACCATATTGCCAATTGTGGCTTTCTTATTCATTCTTTTTGAGCAAACATCACAGTTACTGCTGCTGGTTAGAGAACAAGCCCCTGAGCATATGTATTAAAATTTAGCACTGAACGAATTCCACTACAGTCAAATTGTGCAGTTTGAGTACTTTTAAAAGATTTTTGATCTAATTAAGTAACAAAAAATTATCAAACTTATTTTGAAGCAACCTCCTATCAATACCATAGCAGTAAATGGACTTGGATACTTTAAAGGAAAGTTCACCCATAAAAGAAAGTCTGTAATTTTATTCATCTATGATAAAATCATAAATTAGAATATATAATTATAATGTATATAATTATGTAAAATGTATTCTTGTCATTTCAAACCTCTATGACTGTCTTTCTTTTGCAAAACACAAAAGAAGTTATTGTGAAGAATGTTTTTGTCCATACAGTGAAAGTCAGTGGGGTCCAAAACAACTCTGTAGCCCATTGACTCTTGAATGGACAAAAAACACAACTGTGCTATTTCTTCTTTTTGTGTGTTTCAAAGAAAAAGTCATACAGGGTTGAAGCGATATTTGGGGAAAAGGTCCCTTTAATCTCTCTTTGTTTATTAGAATCAAATGTACTTTGGCTATTTTAGCTTGTGCGTTTTGATCTCATTAATTTATTAATTGCATTCAGTTTTTTCCTCTCTGCTATACGTGTATTTATAGCACTAAAGTGTCTTGTTGCTAGGAGATGGCGTGGGAGCCAGGGACCCAACGCACAAGAGAGAGAAAAAGGTATAGAGTGGAGGGAAAAGGCGCACTTTTTGTGAAAGCCGATTGACAAATACACTCACGCATACGCTGTGAGTCAGCGCTGACGCATACGTGCTGTGGGATGCTTTGTGTTTCTGTGTGCCCACTCGCTCGGTGGAGGTCTGGTCCCACAAACGCACAACTAATCCTATATGAGCCGTTTAATGTGTAGGGCCCAATGAAATCAGTTTTATTTTATCACAAAATCAGTTGTATTTTTTTCTAAATTCATTTTTTTCTGTTTTAATTTTAAGTATGAAATGTTTTATTTTTTTCTCACCGTATATTTTATTGTTTTCAAATTCTGTGTTTTATTATGTCTAATTATTTGAATGCATACAATTTTTTTATTTTTATTCTTACAGTAGCCTTATGAAATGTTGTTCCCCCCCCCCCTCAGACATTCTGTTGTGTATTTAAATTGCACTGGTTATCAGATGAAGGCATAAAACATTTATTTAATTTATATTTCAATTAATGAAAATTAAACATTTACTATTAAAAATAAAATATTTTGCTATTTATTTAAAAAATAACAACAGTTGTAGTAATAGTATTACGTACATTCTACTAAATAATAGTAATATAACCTATTTCTGGCACAATGTTAAACCAAATTTTTATTTTGATGGGTTGCCGTGAATACCTTTTTAAAGTCCTATGTTTATATGGCATGACTCTAGTTTTACTCAAATGATACGGTAAAATGCTCGTGAAGTGACTCTTAGATCAGTTTTGGAGATACTGTTAATGTATTTATGTCCTCATTGAGACGGCAGACGTTGAAATCACTGCAAACCACTCGCTTACTAACGTTTACTAACGTTACATACAGCCGCTAAGCCATAGTAAATTTAGTTTGTCACCTTTTTCACCCCTGACAAGTTACTCTCGCTGAATAATGGCGAAAATGCATCTTTCTGTTGAGTTGATTCAATAGTAAATGACTCTTATGAGCTGGATCTTTTTAGTGAATCAAAAATATGCAGCACAACCTTGTAGTCCAATCACAATTGAATGTCTGTTATTTACTGGAATCAGAAGCATTGTCTGATTCATGAGTAAATAACTCTTATGAGCTGGTCTGAATAAACCTGACGTATACTGCACTGAATGAACTTGATAAGTGCTTACTGAATAAACATCTGACTCCCTCACTGAGCTGCAAGTTATCGTTACTTTATACATGAACCAAATTTGTGTTCTTAATGTTTGTGAAACTTAAATTCAAGATATTCATTGACTTGTTGTTTACTTCACGAAATGCTCTGCTGCTTTTCAGTGGGTCAAGTGAGTTTTACATCTCCGATCTGCCAGATCTCTCAATCATGAGTCAAGCCGCATTGCCGACTGTTCAGCAGTTGTCACGGACAGTTAGTACCAGCCTACGGTGTCCAAGTCATCCTACCGCCCCCCCCTGCGCAGCGTGGGTCCCCACAACACATGTGCACGGTTGGCGTGTGGTGGTAATGCTGAGCTTTTCTGCATTCGCTGCCTACGATAGGCTTTATTAGCAGTCAAGCTCTAAACCGTCTGAAAGGGGCATTCCAGTGAGCACAACAACACGTCGTGCGCCAATACCCTCTCTTTCTCTTTTGTGTGTGAGTGTGGGAATTATGCTGGTATTTTCGGTCGTTCCTACCTGCCTGAAAGATAGAATCTCGGTTCATTGTTTTTTGCTCCAATTTAGTTTTTTCTTTCCTCTTAGGACATTGTATCTAATTTAGAGCCAGCAGAAATACTACACCTTGTTGGGGCTTAGTCTGCAGACTTTGCTTTTTCGTACTCGTCCTAGTGAGCCAAAAGCTAACATTCTCAGGTGTTTATCGAGCTCTTCCGCTATCTCACGATGTCACATTGACTCAGCGTTGTGCATGAATTCGTAATAGGTCTGTCACTTAGCATGTTGTGTAATAGTCTGTCTGTGTTAACGTCTCAAAGCACAAACAGTTCCTTTAAATGAGACAAAAGATCCTTAAAGTCATGGCTGTTTTTGTCTCGCCTCCTGCTCCTTTTCTACAAGTATTGAGTCTAAAAGTAGAGACTATGCACCCTCTCTGTGTGAATATATGAGTGTTATTTTGACTACTTTCTCAAGGATTCTGTATCGAAGCGCTCGTTAACTAGACGCTAGGGAATTTCTTACAACTTATTCAGGCTTCAGGTGATTGAGAGATAAATAGAAATCGCAAACAAACTTTTACCAGACTAAAATCCAGAGAGTGAGTCTACATAAAGGCCCTACAGCCTTGGAAATGCATCGTTCCCTTGGCTTCATGTCATTTAATAGACAGCAGAGTTAATACAACCTCTTATTAATCAAGATAAGTAAAACATGTTGTAAAACATGCCCTAACTTTACTCTCACCAAACATTGGCTAGATTGCATCAAAGTGGCAAGACTCAAGTGTTTTGTGTCTGACCTCTAGGGTTTACCTTCCCAGACTGGGCCTACAAGCCGGAGTCGAGTCCTGGCTCCAGACAGATCCAGCTCTGGCACTTCATCCTGGAGCTGCTGCGGAAGGAGGAGTACCACGATGTCATCGCCTGGCAGGGGGATTACGGCGAATTCGTCATCAAAGACCCGGAAGAGGTGGCCCGACTGTGGGGCGCCCGCAAGAGCAAGCCCCAGATGAATTATGACAAGCTCAGCCGAGCGCTCAGGTGAAGACTAAATCTGCTTATTAAATTGTAATGTTATTTTCACCCACTGTATCCTTGCTGATGAAAACCTACATTAGAGTAGCTGAAAGAACTTGGGCAATGGCTCCGTTCAACAGCCAAGTGAGCTGCCTATCTAGACAACATTGATAAGCACTCCACTGATTCAGTGACTGCTCAAGATTTGTCAAAATGATTGGAGATCTTATTTCGGCCACCATCTTTGATAACACATTTCCAGAATGAGCTCATTTAATATTTGATCAAAAATGGTGTAAAAAAAACATGTAGGTTATACATATATTCCATATTACACAATATTGGTGTTTATTTAGAGTGTGGACTTATTCACACCAACCACGCTAACTATATTAAAGTGCCCCTATTATGCCTTTTCGAATATTACCTTTCATGCAGTGTGTCATTTAGCAGTATGTGAACATATTTTCTGCAAAGTTGTGAATCTGACTAGGGATGTTAATTTTAACAGTTTAACCGACCGTTAAGAATTTTGACCGATTAATTTATTCAGTTAAACGGGTTAAACTCACTTATTTATTTATTTTCAATAATTTATTCAAATATTTTAAAAGGTTTGCTGCATAGTTAAAATAAGCTATACACATATAAAAAACACGTATTTTTTTTGTAGAGAGGGCGAGAGAGAGAAAAAAACAAGTCGCCTATAAGTCGCATTTTATTATTTAATTCAGAAATAGGCCGACACGAATTACAAACATTATAATAAACACTGTAAACATAGCTAGACTATTGTAGTTCCCCTCACTCCACAACAAATAATTTCAATTAACATTAGGCTATTTAGAAAAGAACAATAATTAAAAATAAGAAGCTATAGCTATAAACGACTTAAGGCTAAAACGACACTGAAACCAATGTTGGGTCTCTCGTTTGACACAAAATCAAATGTTCCCGTATTCGTGATGTATTTGAATGCCAAAATATTATTTACCTTTTATGTAGGCCTACTTCACTTGCGTTCCACGTAAAACTAAATGTTTTGCATAACTTCACGGCGGTACAGAGATAACGCTTAACAGCACAGATTTGAATACATGCTTAACTGAGCAGTGTGTTTTTTTCATATGTTTGACTGATTGTTTTTTATAATGATAAATGAACAGGCTGTAGTGTCAAGGTAGAAAGCTTAACTGTGTGCGCATGCGATGCTGGAGCAAGCACTTGATTTTTTCCCCCTTCTAAATATTAAACAGATGTAATTCAGGAGTAAATCGACCGCTCTGTAATTCTGTTTCCACCGTAACGGTGGTGGCTCTCGCGCCCGAGCTGGAGTCGTGTTCGGCGGGAACTTCTCACGGATAAGACCGCCGCTCTGCGCTTCACTCATGGATGAAATGTACTGTGATTGCCTTCACAGTCTGCCCAAAAACAAACAGTAAACAGCTCTGAGGACATATTTTAACATCTAAAGTATTTGTATTCTGTATCTTTATAAACATAATCGCTTCTTTTATGCAAAGCATCAGACTCTTCATCACGCAATAAGACCGACGCGAGCGACGTTCGTTTGGTGATTCACACCATGTGCCTGTATGTTTCTCTGCATAAAATTGAACGATATGCAATAAAATTAGAACGATATGCGATTTATCAATAAAATAAAATGTACACAAACCCCCGTATTTACCGAGGAAATGCTTCAATTCGATGGCGCTTAGAACTGCTCTTTCCTACCCAAACATTGGGTTGTTACATGTGACCCAGAGGCTGGGTAACACAACTGCACAAATACTGAAAAAATACCCCAAAAAAATGACCCAAAAGGCTCGACCCAGCATTTGGGGTAAAAAATAACCCAGGATTTTTTTTAGAGTAGGCTGCTTGTTGCAAGTTGAAAGTTTTTCTTTCGTTTTCTTAAATTATTATTTAAGTGAAAAAAAAATTATAGTATAGGCCTATTTATTCATTATAATATATATATATATATATATATAGCTTTATTATGTTTTTCTCCACTCTCAGAAGTGCTGCAGGCGCGTGATGTGATGCTATGATAAACATGTGAATTATCTTGAATATCTTGACCATGTGAATAATCATGTTCTGTTGTTTGCCGCTTTTTGCACATGTAAAATGAATCCCTGGAAAACAAATGTTAGTATTTTTAACAGTTCACAGACACTTATTCTTTCTAATTTAATTCAGTTCTAATTTCAAATATTCTTGTCAGATAACGGTTAATAATCTGTTAACGAGAGTCGGTTGTCGGTTAGGAAAAATAACCGAAATGAACATCCCTAAATCCGACAGTGCATGATAAAGTTATTGTCTAGAAAAAGAGTCTGCAAGTCGCTAAACAACTTGTCAGGAACTGAATCTTCACACACATTTGCATAATCACAATGGACTGCACCATCTGACCAATCTCAACAGCGAGGGCTCACGGAAAGGAGGAGTTTTAACACCTCGTTGTCTTGTCTTTTGTGTTAGCGTTCCTCCCCGTATACCATTTTCCGCCTTTGCCTTTTTCCGTCCTCGTCTGTCATTGCCTGTTTGTCTGTCTCTGTGTCATTCAACACTTTGGACCGGTCGCCATGGCAACCTGCGGATGCCCACTCAAACCTGCTGAACCTGCCTTCACCATCCCAGAATAATCAAGCCCACTTAGCGCTCATCAGCCATCACTTACATCAGCGTCCTCCACTTCCGAGAACTTTCATTTCTCAAAGAGAAATGTGGACATATGAATGGAAGAGGAAGGGAGGGGGAAGAAGAGAGGCAACAGTAAGCTATGTAGAGTTCAGATGTAAAGCAGAGAGTTCCTCAGTGTCACACTTCTGAGAAACACAGAGAACTTGCCTCTGTTCAACACATGTGGAGGACACAAAACATGGCCTCCAAGTTAACTCCAAAAAGCATGCATACACACACATTCTACTGTGACCTCATATTGATTTTTTATGCGCTGTTTTTCTTCATTCGCGTAATTGTGAAGTTCGGGGTTCTGTACTTGCGCTCATTTCTAGGCCCACACAGAATCCTCTTACAAAATCTTTGCAGCTTTCTCCAAAATTTGATTGCTTGGTGTTTCTTAAATTCGACAAATGTTTCATGCATTGTAATTTCATTCAAACATCAATGCAGACCTTGAGCCAAAAATTAATCACTAAACACCAATGATTTGTACATTCATTATATGGACAAAAGTACTGGCACACGCCTTCTTTAGAAGAGAAAATCACTGCATTTAAAGTCACACCAGAGGTGTTCAGCTGGGATCAGGACTTGTCTTTCTGCAGACCAGTCAAGTTCTTCCACACTGACTGAATCATCATTTCTCTTTGATCCTTGTCTTATACACAGACACTGTTATGTTAGAATAGAAAAGGGTCCGGTCCAAACTGTTGCTATAGAATTAGAAGCACACGATTCCCTAGAATATATTATATGCTTAAACATTAAGATTTGTACTAGTGGAAATGACTAAAGTAGTCAAACCTTTCATTAGAAGGGGGTGACCCAATACTTTTGGCAATATAGTGTATATGATTGCATTTTAAAAGAGTTTTGAATAGACCAATTTGGAGTAGACGTCACCGCTCTATGCACATAGTGGTGGCAGAAGAACACTGGTAACAACTGGAGGGAAATGGGTCAAATCCATGAAATAACAGAAACAAATATTTTTGTGCCTTTGGATGTCAGAATTAGAATGCAAATCGTTTTTATCGAATACTGTTGTCAAAGACGCCATTTAGATCTAAACACAGATGTTTAAATGGACAGACTATGGATGACAACTGCTTTGATTACTCTACTTTTAAAGCATGCATTTGATTTACAAAATAGGTCTACATAATATTCACATATGAAATTCATTAACCCTACAATTACAGCATGACATACTATTTAAACCTGTTATTATTTAAAACTATTAATATTTTACATAACATTTACTTATTTATCTCACAATTCTGACTGTATAACTCAATTGAATTCTGAGGAAAAAAGTCAGAAGTCAGGGATATAAACTCGGGAAACGAGAGACTGACGAGTTGATTTTTCTAATTAGAATTGTTTGATTTAATCGGAATTGCATGAATTAAGTCAGAATTTTGAAATATAAACTCAAATGTACCATTTATTCTTTAATTTCATGGCTTCCATTGGCTGTTACTTGAAAACTGTCATTTATTGTCATCAGGCTCTGCCCACAAAAAACGTCATCAGTTTGCGAACTCCAAATTGGTCTATAAATGTTAATTTGAGAGTCAGATATGAACATTTTTGGCTAAATTCATCATGCTTTCATCAGCATCCAATAACAGTATTTTCAGTTTAGTTTAACCCATTAACCCTTTGTAGATTATTTTGGGAAAATGTGTGAAATGTGTACACATGCAGCATGAATACCATCATTTGGGAAAGAAAGGCCTGAAGGCACTCCCTCTATGCTTTCTTTTCTTTCATACCTAAGAGGTTGCACGTGTTCCCTAAAATTCAAACACCATTCAGACAGACTCCAGGCTGCACAGGCGTCTCATTGTTGAGCTGTTGAAAATGAACAGACTGCAGGCCAACAGACAATAAAACAACATGTACACACTCGCTGTATTTACCCGATAGCCTGATGCTGCTTGTAGACCATCATATAACCAGACCACTGCTTTCATAATGGATGTAATCCATGTTAAGCTTAGTGAAAGTAAACAAAAGGTCATTTGGATCAGCCGTTTCACTCAACAGCATATGTACTGCATGTATGTGAATGTCTGCACAACACGCATGTGCCAATACAGATACACTGAAGAGTTCTTGTGCTCTTTTGAAGCAAGTTCAAATGCACGTGTTGTGTCTGCCCTTTTCTCTGTTGGTTGAGTATGTGCTTGTGAACTTCTCAATGCCCTGATTCACACATCATTGTATATCACAATCATGTCTTCTCACACATGTACTCTCTGCACCCTCAGTGACCTCTTAATTGTACACATTGAACCCATAAATCATCTTGACATCTAAAGCTTCAAATAGCCATGAAGTCACGTATCTGCTCTGCACATATCTGAATCTGGTTGGCTGAATCCTTTAATGTATGGAAGAATTTAACGTGTGTTTTATATAATAACTTTCAGTGCTCCTTAATGATACAATAATTACGTTAGGCTTTAACTGAAAAAGATTAGGTTTTCCTCTCTTTGGAAAAGCTGGTCTGACATTTTGCTTCATATAATCATAGAATTTTGGCTACACAATATTTTTTAACATATCAGTTTCAAATTAAGAAAATTTAAGCATAAGAAGCAGTGTCTATGTGATCTGATCTAGGTCAATTGGATTTAATGTAATTTGCCATTTGAGCGATTCTTTTTTGTTACATTAAGTCCAGTCCAATTAGAGAGAGAATATAGGGATGCTTAAAATGAGTATTCAGAAGCTAATTTAAAATGAACAGTTTGGGGGTTTTGTCCCAAGTTTTCAGTCTCAGCCAAGATTTTCATTTTTGATCTATCATTTATTGCAAGAGAACTATACTTTGATGTGTTTGAAAAACCAGTCACTCTTGTTTTTGATTAAATGTGTATATTAACTTGTAACTTTCATCTGTAAACTGGTCATTGCCTTTGTACAAGTTAACAAGTACAAGAATGTCAAATACATAAAAATAGGTGGCCTTCAACTAACTGTGACTCCTAATAATGGCTTTGGTAAGTGTGTAACCATGCCAACACTGTCTCCGCAGATATTACTACAACAAAAGGATCTTGCACAAGACCAAAGGGAAAAGATTCACCTACAAGTTCAACTTCAACAAGCTGGTGCTGGTCAACTATCCATTCATTGACATGGGCTCTGCAGGTGAAGACCCCTGCTTCTTAATCTCAATCTTTCTGAAAACCACCCATTTAGTTTGATGTACAAAGTAAAACCATTATTAAAATGTATCAACCTTTCTTATAGGTTCTGGTGTTCCACAAAGTGCACCGCCTATCCCATCAGGTATCAGCACTCATTTCCGCTTCCCTCCTTCCACACCATCGGACATCCTCTCTCCTAGCGAGGAACTGCGCAGTCCTGGTGTCTTCAGTGCTGTGCCTCGACGCATAGCTCGTGGCTCCGTCTCCGACTGCAGCGATGGCACCTCCACCAACTCGGAGCTTGAGGAAACTGGCATAGCCCCCGGTGACGAACGCTCGGCGGACCGTGCCTTCAGAAACCTGCTCCATCCGCGCCTGTCCCACGATTCCTTGTTCCGTCTATACGGTGCACCGCCCAACTGGGCTCCCCAGGAGTGGCCATGCGCCCCCACACAGGGTGCACCCTGAACCCTTGTCTCCATTCCCAGTGTCCCCTCTCCCAGGTCCTGGAGGCTTGCTGGCTCCTGCTCTTTCTCCATCTTTCTCCATGACCCCTACATCTCACTTGCCCTACACACCTTCTCCATCCCTGTCACCCATGTTGGGCTCCCACTTCTCGTTCAATCCAGAAGACATGAAGCGTTACCTGCAGGCTCACACTCAGAGTGTCTACAACTATCATCTGAGTCCCCGTGCGTTCTTGCACTATCCCAACATCATCATCCCCCATCCCCAGCGCCCAGACAAGGGCCTGGGAGCGCCAGCGGGTATAGGTTCACACCTGTCAAGTCACCCTCTGCACCATCAGGCTGAAGAGCATCATCTATCTCCGTTCAAGTTTAAGTTACAGCCACCACCACTGGGTCGCAAACAGAGAGAAGGGCCAAACCCAACTGGAGCAGGACATACTCCAAATTCTGGAAGCGCTGCTGCTTCCTTCTCTTACAGCGGGGAGTCTGGTTCAGCCTCACACTCTGCTTCATCTGGAATGATGACCAACAACTCAACTGGTCCACCAAAGATCAAGGTATGTTCACACTGTAAAATCCACACTGTAGCTCCTTTGAGAATGAAAATGGTTTTCTGTAACGCTCATTTTGCTGTCTTCTGTAGGTTGAGCCCATCTCAGACATTGAGTCGGAGGAAGAAGTCGAGGTCACCGACATCAGTGAGGAGGAGCATGAAGACGATGAATGTGATGTCTTTTCCCCTCCCCACCCTAATGGTGGCCTCGTCCCTCCACACAACCATGATCGCATGACTGATGATGATGATGATCTCGAGGAAGACGTCTTCAAGACACCAGCTGCCCCTACCTCAGGGGTTGGGATAAATCTTTTAGGTCTTAAAGCAGAACCCCGAGAGCTAAACCTGGGCCAGGGCGCTCCCATTAGCCCCGGGGGTACGCGCTGCATCCCTCTGAAGCTGCGTTTTAAACGCCGCTGGAGTGAGGACCAGCGAATGGAGGCAGGAACCGAAGAGGCTGAGGACAAGAAGAGTAGGGCAGAGAGGGAGGAACATACCCAGGAGGTGGAGCCTAAACTGGGGAAGGAAAATGGAGAGCGGAAAAGTCCAGAGACTTTGGCTGCACCCCTGGGGACGGGCCAGAGGAGGGTGAGCTCTGAGCTGCAGCGAGCGACAGCACAGCTGTCTTTAGAAAACAACGTTTGCTGAAGAAGACCTGGTCAAACACATAAACTTACCAGCATAGAGCTGTCCTCCTTAAGGGCTGAAGGCATCGTGAAGACCATCCATTCAGCATGTTCGGATGCCCAAACCATCTATTAAACTTCTGTAAATGCAGGTTCACTCTCTTCAAAATGTTGCAACACTAAAAATTATTAATGTTGACAACCTTTTTATGCATTTTAAGAAACAAGACCCCTTTCCCAAGCATAGCCAGAGTCCCTTGCTTACCGAACCCATTCCTTTTTGTTTGCAGTGTTAGACTAACATCATCCCACTAGTATTCTTGGACACTTTTCCCCCCCAAGAAGCTCTCCGTTAGGATTTAGGGATCAACCCAATATATATATTTTTGTTTTTTTGTCAAACGGAAGAGATTACAGAAGTGCCTAAACTGATGTTGGATGTTGATGCACCCCTGTATAATATGGGTGAAGATGGTGATCTTTTTTTGTCTGGTCATTCATGCACATGAAATTTAGTCATATGGTCACAGGCAAGTGGACATCATCTTATTTAAACAGACACTCTTGGATGAAGTATAAAAAGCAGGAAGGATGCTGGCCCCACCTCAAACTCAATCATAGTTCTCAGACTTTGCGATTACAGACGCTCTTTCATTTTTTTGCATACCAAGAATCAAGTCCCAGACTTTTTGCAGAACCAGCTTGCCTATTGCTCTCAAACCATGCCCTTCATGTCACTGCCTTCAGAGTCATTAACACTAGCGTGCTATCAGCCTTCACTGCCGGCTCCGGACACCAACTTTCCTAGCTGTTCAGCAAGCTCAGCCGGCTGACGGGACCACTCACCAACCTCTTAACGTATCTTAACACGTATATACATTGGGGGATTCCTTTTATTTATGCTAGTCCGTCTTCATGACCACCAGCTTGATGACAAATTATAGATCACACATGATCATTCCTTCACCAACTTATTTATTTTTTATAATGCAGTTTTAACCCTGAGGGAACATATTAGGAACATTGGGGCAACGATACGTTGAGGGCGATTTATGGTTTTAGCTTCTTAATCATCCGTAAAACCACTTAAACAATCCTGTACACCCTGCTGTTTTGTAAAGAATGCAAATCTTCATGGTTTGTTGGCGGGAAATCTCAGGCGTACCACCCCACACCCCTTTCTTCTATCCAGCAGGTTGTCTTTGATTATCAAGCCTCCAAATTAACAAACATTTGTGCCTTTTTACGGAAGACTGACCGCCCAGTGCGTTTCAATGGGTTGTTTTATCGACGCGTACCAACTCACATACAGGAGAGGCCTTAGAAACATGACCTCAAACACTGCTTTTATGCCTTATTTAGTTTTGTACCTTAACAGAAACTATCCTATATAAGATTTGCATTTAGAGTCCATATATTCTCACTTTATTGCACGATAGTCGTATATATTTGATAAAAGAACAAACGCTGGTTTTGATACAAATTCTATTTCAGAAAGTAAATCTATATGGTAAATCTATGTCAGTGGGATGTTTAGTTTCAGGGCCCTACAGTGCTTTACTGTGAAAGAAAAGTGTTGTTATAGACAAAGTTAAACATAACTGACCAATCATCGAGAGCCCTGAATGGCACAGCTGTCCTTGGCCTTATAAGGTCTACGTATAGTTTTAACTCGACCCGTCGCATTTGCGTTCTCCATCTCAGTCTCTCTGCAGTGTTTTAGTTGTAGGAGGCTGTTCTTTATCTACGATGATCAAGATTGAACAGGTAATGCATCCTATTTGGCTCAGCATTTGGTTACGGCCAGCTCGATTTGTAGCAAAATGCAGGGACTTCGTGGTCAATGACGTCCTCGAGAAAAGGACTTCACCGAACTGACAACTAGAAAGTGGACATCCAGCCTCTTAGCCCTCATCTGAGGAGGAAGTATAGGACCTGACACAATTAACACTCATTTTTTTGCCCTCTTTTTACTTTTTTGGAGTTTGTTTGGCAGCCTTACACCGGTTCAGTATCTGTATTTTAACTGACAGCTGCCTTATTTGTTAAAAAATACTTTTGTTTTCCTCTTTCTCTCTATTCAATATAAACAGTGCTGTTTTATTATACCTTTTTTGTTTATATTACCATTTATCATTTTTAATGTTGATATTATTGCTGGTATTTCGTTTGTACCCCTTACCTGGATTTTAACCTGTCAAGATGAACATTTTAATAAAGCGTTTCCCTCTACCCTCTTTGATACTATGATATAAAAGTGCTCTGGCTTTGTATTATTATAGCTGGTTTTTAGTTGTAATTAAGAAAACCAGGTGAAGAAGGAGGGTGACATTATGCCATCACATTTTTTTGTTTAATATTAATTTTTTTGGGTTGTGTACATATATAAATATATATTTTCCATTTTAGGGGATGATGTTATAAAAAGACAATTATTTCTTTGTGTTCAAGGTCTTTTTCCTTTTGCTTCTTTCCTAAAGCTTTCCATCTGTCTCTCAACGGTTATGTAATACTTTGTAAAGAGAGACAAAACTTGACGTTACAAGGAACCATGTGTACTTTAGTTTCTCATGTGGTTTCTTTTCTCTTAATTAAAACTGTAATCAGGGTTCATTAAAACAGGTAAAACGGATCTGGGTTTCTTGTCCTTCATTTACATCTGATTTTTCTCTGTTGATGACATCTAAGTACTGGTAAAATACACTTCAAAATATTTTCACTATACTGTCTATTAAACCTCAACCCTTAAACATTTTAAACTACTAATATACTGAAATGATCTCATTAAATCTAATTCAATATAAAACTAACTAAAACACCAGTAATCACAATGGTGGATTCTCCCTAAACTGATGTATGTGATAGTTTTATTTGGTATAATACTACAGTACATGACAGTAATACTATGTTGTTTTTGGACTGGTTGGGACAGTAATTCTGGAAGCTGCTAAACATGAATCCAGGGTACATGCGAGCACACACACACACACACACACACAAACAAAGACATTTAAGGTTTCTTCATGTTACTTGTGTACTCCAGTTATACTTCTGTAGTTTCAGTTTCAAACACAAAAGAACAAGGGCTGTTATTCCAGATCCTGTTTGAGGTGAAGCGAGATGCAAAATCAGGATTTGCTTTCCTAATGAACTGTAAATTCGCGCCACAGGAAGACCGTAAACACTAACGTTCCTCCACAAACCAGACCGCGTCTGTGAGCTGACCGCGAAACAAGAGAAACCTGGAATCAAATCTATACTAAAATAATTTCCTCAATCAGACTGCGCATAGTTAAGAAAGTACCGAGAAGAAATGAAAACTTGAGAATTCTATTCACTTGTATTTATTTGTAAAACAGCGCCCTCTGCTGCTGAAATATTGCCATCGTTGACTTCTGTTCAGAAGCGGTTCTCGAGGCTCTTAAAGGCGAAATGCCATTTTAGATGTTTTAATACTGTCTCCTATTCTAGTTTATTATGCAACTCTATAAGTCAGCCACTCGAAGTCATCATTAATCACTAATTTAGCTATTTCGTTCGACACCACTAGTGGTGCAGAAACAGTTCACCTTTAAGATAATGTCCATATCTTCTCTGAGTAAGGTTACAAATGAAGCTCCTTATCTTTCAGAGCAGTTCAGTCTTGATTACAATATGTAGGCCAGCCCAGAAAACTGATTTGCCATGGGTTTACTCCAAAGGGTTTTTAAAATAACAATTTAATTTATCACAATAAATCAGTTATTCAACTTTAAATGTCAACATGTTGTTTTAAAACAATTTACAGTCAACAAAATGTGAAAGAAATTCCGAAGTCTTAGGAATGTCTTAAAGTTAATAGTGTGAGTTTAAATAATGATGAAATACAGCGGTGGCCAAAATTATTTGAACACTAGCATTTTCACTGGGTTTAAGTCTTTTGCTGTGTGTCAGCAGGAAATATCAGTTTACATTTCTACACATTCATTTTGAGATTTTTGTCTGACAACAGCCTGTGCTCCACACAGAGATCTGATCTCATCATCATCATCATCTTCATCCAGTCTGTCTGGAATGACATGAAGAAACAGAACAAACTGAGACAGACGTGGCAACGTCTCCAAGATGTTTCAAGAAGCTACCTGCAAAGCTACTGTACTGCTAAAGGTTTTAGGCACTTGTGTAAAAATGCTGTCAAAAATAGTGTCACAAATAGATTTTCTTTATCATTTCACTTCTATTAACTAACTTAAATCAACATTTGTTGTGAGTATTTTTTGCATTCATCTTTTGCCCTCGGTGCACTTGCTCATAGATTTGCAGGTAGGTTTCTTGAAGCATCTTGGACAATTGTTCTGGATTTAGTCCGTCTCAGAATTGCATATTCTGTTCAGATTTTTAATCACTTTACACTAGAAATCTGATTTCTGTATGGTGAATAATCAAATGTTTTACAGAAGAGCAGGGTTGAGTTGAGGTCACACACTGCCCTTAAACGATAGAGATGACCGAACACCTGAGAAGAGACGATGACAACCCCTCCGAGGACCTCCGAGATGAGCCCCAGAGACAGATCTCCAGTGAGGACCTCGTCACCTAGACATCCATCGGGGAAAGACCCCTGGAACCAGTGGTCCACTTACACTGACTTTGCAGCAGTTGGAACAAACTACTGGTTCGTCTGGCCGGAGGAGAACTGGCCCCCCGACTGAGCCTGGTTTCTCCCAAGGTTTTTTCTCCATTCTGTCACCGATGGAGTTTTCGTTCCTTGCCGCTGTCGCCTCTGGCTTGCTCAGTTGGGGACACTTCACTTGCAGCACAATCATCGACTTGATTGCACAGATATTATTTAAACTGAACTGAGCTGGACGATGCCATTACTAAATTCAATAATGAAATGCATTCAGCAGATAATTGAGTGTTAAATCCTGTCATTTTACATTGACAAAATTTGCCTATTTTGATATTGTGCAGTGCTTTGTTACAATTTGTATTGTTAAAAGCGCTATATAAATAAAGGTGACTTGACTTGACTGCTTGATTGACAGCGAAGCCTGGACGCTTGCTGTGAGGGCTCGTTGACCTGGTAAGGGTAGGTCAAAGGTTAAGTTTTCCTGGAAAATCAGACACTATGAACCAGTGGTTGTTGTAACAAGGAGGCCTAATTTGGCTCTGATTGCAATTGTTTGTATGTTTAGAAGAGACATTGTGTATCTGTGCCGTTTGACTTAATTGATTGACATTCTTTTGACTTTCTTTAAATGTAGCCAAATAAAAGAAACTGAAAATACAAAGGAGATAATGCAGTTGTGCATCAGATTATTATACACACTAAAGGAATCATAAATAAGTAAATATTTTACAATTATTTATTTTAAATAAAAGTAGTTTAATTTTATTATAATAATTAACTAAATGTGTATGTGTATTTAATATACAATTATATATATTATAGAATCATATATATATATACATATATATACACTGAACAAAATGATAAACGCAACACTTTTGTTTTTGCTGAACTCAAAGATCTAAGACTTTTTCTATGTACACAAAAGGCCTCTCAAATATTGTTCACAAATCTGTCTAAATCTGTGTTAGTGAACGAGATAATCATCCACCTCACAGGTGTGTCATATCAAGATGCTGATTAGACAGCATGATTATTACACAGGTGTGTCTTAGACTGGACACAATAAAAGGCCACTCTAAAATGGCCACTAGATCTTTGAGTTCAGCTCATGAAAAATGGGGGCAAAAACAAAAGTGTAGCATTTATAATTTTGGTCAGTTTATATATATAATTATGTATATGACGGGAAGTTGTGGCCTAATGGTTAGAGCAGGGGTGTCAAACTCATTTTCACTGAGGGCCACTTCAACATTATGTTCATCAAAGGGCCGGTAGTAACCGAAGACTGAACAAACATTACCACTCCTTAACATATTGTTAAATAACTGCCTCTTTATTTTATTATTAGCTACTTATTTAAGTTACAAATATTGTGTATGCATTTGCATACATGTACAAATATATGTTATTACTTTGTGTTATTTTAACAAATACTTTTCATTTATCAGGTTAAGAAATCCACATTACTCTATAAATCAAAGTAAATAACTAAGACAAATATCATCAAACACAAGTCATTACATAAACTTTGCTACAATAAATAATTGTGCACTGCTAAAAACGTGTGACAGATATGGCATTTAAGATAAAACAAATGAGCCCGGTCTCATGAAAATGCATATCAATAGCACAGTTTTCTGTTTCTATTAGGCATGCGATTTATACGCAGAGATGGATTTTGGTGTGCATATGATATGCACGAATTTGGTGTATAATATGCAATCAATGCTTAAAGTACTGTTCCAGAATTACTAAACCACTGACTACTGCGTATTCTGAAACACCTTCAGCCAGCATCCAGTATAAACCACTGACTACTGCTATTCTGAAACACCTTCAGCCAGCATCCAGTATAAACCACTGACTACTGCGTATTCTGAAACACCTTCAGCCAGCATCCAGTATAAACCACTGACTACTGCTATTCTGAAACACCTTCAGCCAGCATCCAGTATAAACCACTGACTACTGCGTATTCTGAAACACCTTCAGCCAGCATCCAGAATAAACCACTGACTACTGCGTATTCTGAAACACCTTCAGCCAGCATCCAGTATAAACCACTGACTACTGCGTATTCTGAAACACCTTCAGCCAGCATCCAGAATAAACCACTGACTACTGCTATTCTAAACACCTTCAGCCAGCATCCAGTATAAACCACTGACTACTGCTATTCTGAAACACCTTCAGCCAGCATCCAGAATAAACCACTGACTACTGCTATTCTAAAACACCTTCAGCCAGCATCCAGTATAAACCACTGACTACTGCTATTCTGAAACACCTTCAGCCAGCATCCAGTATAAACCACTGACTACTGCTATTCTAAAACAACTTCAGCCAGCATCCAGTATAAACCACTGACTACTGCTATTCTAAAACAACTTCAGCCAGCATCCAGTATAAACCACTGACTACTGCTATTCTAAAACACCTTCAGCCAGCATCCAGTATAAACCACTGACTACTGCTATTCTGAAACACCTTCAGCCAGCATCCAGTATAAACCACTGACTACTGCTATTCTAAAACACCTTCAGCCAGCATCCAGTATAAACCACTGACTACTGCTATTCTAAAACACCTTCAGCCAGCATCCAGTATAAACCACTGACTACTGCTATTCTAAAACAACTTCAGCCAGCATCCAGAATAAACCACTGACTACTGCTATTCTGAAACACCTTCAGCCAGCATCCAGAATAAACCACTGACTACTGCTATTCTGAAACACCTTCAGCCAGCATCCAGTATAAACCACTGACTACTGCTATTCTAAAACACCTTCAGCCAGCATCCAGTATAAACCACTGACTACTGCTATTCTAAACACCTTCAGCCAGCATCCAGTATAAACCACTGACTACTGCTATTCTAAAACACCTTCAGCCAGCATCCAGTATAAACCACTGACTACTGCTATTCTAAAACACCTTCAGCCAGCATCCAGTATAAACCACTGACTACTGCTATTCTGAAACACCTTCAGCCAGCATCCAGTATAAACCACTGACTACTGCTATTCTAAAACACCTTCAGCCAGCATCCAGTATAAACCACTGACTACTGCGTATTCTGAAACACCTTCAGCCAGCATCCAGAATAAACCACTGACTACTGCTATTCTAAAACACCTTCAGCCAGCATCCAGTATAAACCACTGACTACTGCTATTCTGAAACACCTTCAGCCAGCATCCAGTATAAACCACTGACTACTGCTATTCTGAAACACCTTCAGCCAGCATCCAGTATAAACCACTGACTACTGCGTATTCTGAAACACCTTCAGCCAGCATCCAGTATAAACCACTGACTACTGCGTATTCTGAAACACCTTCAGCCAGCATCCAGAATAAACCACTGACTACTGCTATTCTAAAACACCTTCAGCCAGCATCCAGTATAAACCACTGACTACTGCTATTCTAAAACACCTTCAGCCAGCATCCAGTATAAACCACTGACTACTGCTATTCTGAAACACCTTCAGCCAGCATCCAGAATAAACCACTGACTACTGCTATTCTGAAACACCTTCAGCCAGCATCCAGTATAAACCACTGACTACTGCTATTCTAAAACACCT
This sequence comes from Gymnocypris eckloni scoliostomus, assembly GCA_027564155.1. NCBI lineage: Eukaryota > Metazoa > Chordata > Actinopteri > Cypriniformes > Cyprinidae > Gymnocypris > Gymnocypris eckloni. The sequence continues at coordinate 40,311 of CM050421.1, read as the reverse complement.
TCAGCCAGCATCCAGTATAAACCACTGACTACTGCTATTCTAAAACACCTTCAGCCAGCATCCAGTATAAACCACTGACTACCGCGTATTCTGAAACACCTTCAGCCAGCATCCAGAATAAACCACTGACTACTGCTATTCTGAAACACCTTCAGCCAGCATCCAGTATAAACCACTGACTACTGCTATTCTAAAACACCTTCAGCCAGCATCCAGTATAAACCACTGACTACCGCGTATTCTGAAACACCTTCAGCCAGCATCCAGAATAAACCACTGTACTGCTATTCTAAAACACCTTCAGCCAGCATCCAGTATAAACCACTGACTACTGCGTATTCTGAAACACCTTCAGCCAGCATCCAGTATAAACCACTGACTACTGCTATTCTGAAACACCTTCAGCCAGCATCCAGTATAAACCACTGACTACTGCTATTCTGAAACACCTTCAGCCAGCATCCAGTATAAACCACTGACTACTGCGTATTCTAAAACACCTTCAGCCAGCATCCAGTATAAACCACTGACTACTGCTATTCTGAAACACCTTCAGCCAGCATCCAGAATAAACCACTGACTACTGCGTATTCTGAAACACCTTCAGCCAGCATCCAGTATAAACCACTGACTACTGCGTATTCTGAAACACCTTCAGCCAGCATCCAGAATAAACCACTGACTACTGCGTATTCTAAAACACCTTCAGCCAGCATCCAGAATAAACCACTGACTACTGCTATTCTGAAACACCTTCAGCCAGCATCCAGAATAAACCACTGACTACTGCTATTCTGAAACACCTTCAGCCAGCATCCAGAATAAACCACTGACTACTGCTATTCTAAAACACCTTCAGCCAGCATCCAGTATAAACCACTGACTACTGCTATTCTAAAACACCTTCAGCCAGCATCCAGTATAAACCACTGACTACTGCTATTCTGAAACACCTTCAGCCAGCATCCAGTATAAACCACTGACTACTGTATTCTGAAACACCTTCAGCCAGCATCCAGTATAAACCACTGACTACTGCGATTCTGAAACACCTTCAGCCAGCATCCAGTATAAACCACTGACTACTGCGTATTCTGAAACACCTTCAGCCAGCATCCAGAATAAACCACTGACTACTGCTATTCTAAAACACCTTCAGCCAGCATCCAGAATAAACCACTGACTACTGCTATTCTGAAACACCTTCAGCCAGCATCCAGTATAAACCACTGACTACTGCTATTCTAAAACACCTTCAGCCAGCATCCAGAATAAACCACTGACTACTGCTATTCTAAAACACCTTCAGCCAGCATCCAGAATAAACCACTGACTACTGCTATTCTAAAACACCTTCAGCCAGCATCCAGAATAAACCACTGACTACTGCGTATTCTGAAACACCTTCAGCCAGCATCCAGTATAAACCACTGACTACTGCTATTCTAAAACACCTTCAGCCAGCATCCAGTATAAACCACTGACTACTGCGTATTCTGAAACACCTTCAGCCAGCATCCAGAATAAACCACTGACTACTGCTATTCTGAAATACCTTCAGCCAGCATCCAGAATAAACCACTGACTACTGCTATTCTAAAACACCTTCAGCCAGCATCCAGAATAAACCACTGACTACTGCTATTCTAAAACACCTTCAGCCAGCATCCAGTATAAACCACTGACTACCGCGTATTCTGAAACACCTTCAGCCAGCATCCAGAATAAACCACTGACTACTGCTATTCTAAAACACCTTCAGCCAGCATCCAGAATAAACCACTGACTACTGCGTATTCTGAAACACCTTCAGCCAGCATCCAGAATAAACCACTGACTACTGCTATTCTAAACACCTTCAGCCAGCATCCAGTATAAACCACTGACTACTGCGTATTCTGAAACACCTTCAGCCAGCATCCAGAATAAACCACTGACTACTGCTATTCTGAAACACCTTCAGCCAGCATCCAGTATAAACCACTCCTGCTTTTAAGCCAAATTATGATTTGTCTTTTTACTGACATCTGTATGTGAGTGTCGTACTGTTATCACCATCATCTCTGGTGAAATCTGCTGTTTTCTCTGCATTAGAGCGGGTTTGAACTAACAGTTTGAGTGCATTCACTTTCTGGATCCTTAGACATTATATGAGTTTCTTTTCATTTTTATAATGTTTAATTTTTTTTCGTTAGAATGTACTGATTCAAATTATTTTACCACTCTGCACTAGGGTGACCACCTGGCTATAGATCTGTTTCAGGACAGTAGATGTGATTTTAACGGACAATGCGGGACACGTGCGAGACAGATAGGTAAATTTATACTGTTATGCTGTGTAAATACTGATTTACATACGTTGGCATATGCGCCTATTTATGTTTCTGCCGGTACATGCCCACAAAATGGCAACATTAAATTCAGGAGAGAAGATCATTTTTGAGTGCACACATGTAATGTCTGATCGATAGAGAGCACGTCTGTTTTCTGTGAGAGTGAATGAATGGGAATCCTGAAAGAGGAGAGAATTGCTGCAGAAACTTGTGGTATTGATACGCACTTTCATAATGTACGATATAAAGTAGCATAGGTGTGTGTGTTTTTTAAGACAATCATATGCTCTCGTGGGCCACATAAAATGATGCGCGCGGGACTTGAGTTTGACACCCCTGGGTTAGAGAGTCAGACTCGTAATCGAAAGGTTGTTTCTAGTCTCGGGGCCGGCAGGAATTGTAGGTGGGGGAATGTACAGCGCCCTCTCCACCCTCAATACCACGACTGAGGTGCCCTTGAGCAAGGCATTGAACCCACAACTACTCCCTGGGTGCTGCAGCATAAATGGCTGCCCACTGCTCCGGGAGTGTGTTCATGGTGTGTGTGTGTGTGTGTGTTCACTGCTGTGTGTGTGCACTTTGAATAGGTTAATCGCAGAGCACAAATTCCGAGTATGAGTCACCATGCTTGGCCACATGTCACGTCACTTTCACTATATATAGTTTATGTATATATTGAAAAAATATGTACATATATAATTGCAGGGAACATATTATTTTCATTTTAAAAGTATTGTTTTGGTGTTCAAGAAAGTTTACTGTAGGGTGTGATTATATGTGAATTTTCTAATGATACATTTCATGATATTAATGTTTAAAAATGTAATCTTTCTTCACTATGTCCTCTCAAGACTTTTACATTCTCAGACTCTGTGCTTCTTGTAAACAGGTTTGAGTGTTTGTGTATAAGTCAGACCAGAGCGGTTGTTTGTTTCCTCATTGTTTGAGTCAAAAAATCAAATTGGCCATCTTATTCTAAAGGCCTCATACCTTTTCTTTGTACTTCATAATATCCCCATCAAAGTGAGTATCGAGTCAACCTGAAAGTATCATTATGACTGAATAACCTTCATTTTGGCCTGCCTTTCTGTTTCGTTTTCACTTTGTTTTATATGTCAGGCCGAAACTGGCCTTTGAACACTGACATAACTTTTTCTTCTCGTAGTTAAATGTTAACCTTACACAAGACACACAAGTGCTCACGTATCTGTATTGAACGTCAAGGACTGCCAGGACTTCTGGGGAGCTTTACCAGAACAACAGAACAGGGTGTGGTGTGTACTAAGAGATTACCGTCTCTGTGTGGATGACTGAGTGCTTAAGTGTGTGTGTGTTTGTGTGTGTGTGCGTGTTATGCAATTTTCCATTGCATGTCATAATTGCATGCAGAGTGTGTGATGGTCCAGCTGAGCCGTGATGCATAAACTGATCACACAACATTTGCATTTGTTGAAACCACACATTTATTCAAAGGTAGCCCATAGGAGACCACCCACAATGATAAAATCACATTAAAACTAAATTTGCAATGCAGAAGCCTATATCTTCTACACTCTGTGGCAGTGCATCTTAATTCCTCATTTAGGCTAATTTACTCTCAAGCCTTTCTGTTTGGTTGCAGTGATGGCAACAGGCATAATGAGCTCATCACATGGCTTGGTCATTGGTCTGGAGACCCCTGCAGCTTGACCAATCACAGGTCGACTTGATGACGCCTGCCGGCGGAAGGCGGGCTCAAGACAGCTGCTGACGTCATAAGTAGTCTGAACGAGCTCCGCGATTGGCTGGATTCGTGAAGCTATAGAATGTGTAAAATGAAACAGGAGTCGTTGAAGTTGTTGTGCCTGATTTAATTTTGCGTATTTCTTTTTTGAATGCTAAAATAGAATGAAGCGTACTCGGACCTGGAAGTGAGCTTCCTTCCTGTTTATTATTGAAATGAATGTCATCCCTGTTTGAAAAGCGTACAGCTACCAGTTTTAGTGGGATTTTCCAACAGGGCTGATGTTAACGTAAATAACAAACAGGAAGGAAACCCATTTGCAAGTGAAGGATGTTTGTGCAATTTACAGAAAAACAGATAACTACTGTTTTATTCATTAGTCTTCACGAGTGATTTCGTGCATCTTCTAAAGGCTTTTAAACAATATAAGACTTACATTTATAACGCATACTGTCATTTAACCAACAACCAGGCCTTTTGCATTTTTACAATTCATGAATGTCCTGCAGAAACGTTATTTAGTCCCCTTTTTAACATTACTGGATCACTGTTTTTGTTTAATTCGTTTATATATATTTTCTTTTTCACATTTGCAACAAAGCTTTGCTCAAATTGACTACACAAGTATTTAGATATCGCAAATTGTTAATAATCTCGATTTTGCCCACCTACTCCCTTCTGCTGCCCCTCCCTTTGAATCCCATTGGCTGAGGCAGTTTCAGGATCGACCAGCTGTTTCTTGTTTTCCCATAGCGCGATTGGTCCGAGCTACCTGTCGATCAATGGGACTTTGACAGGTGACTCCGCCCTCATCAACGCAACCCGAGTACTGATAGGCTACTGTACCCTTTTGTGAACGCTGATTGGCTGGGCGCTGGTTGTCAAGGCTTAGTGCTTCATTCACCATTTTGCGACTGTAGAGTACCCTGGAACCTCAACGGCAGGACTTTTTCGCATTTGCGGAAGAAAAACTCTTTGCAAAAGCTTTCTCGGGGATTCCATGGTTTTATAGGCTTGGTTTTTGCATCGACATCATTTCGACGGCACTGTAAATATTCACGGGGTGAGTTGAAACCTTTCATCTGCAGTACTGCAGTGATCTGCCTACCGTATATATTTAATGCTGTGCTTTGCCTTTACGCCGTGGATCCATCTAAAATATTTCGCCATCAGTTGTTTAATTGTTCTTAGTGGATTGGATAAAATGGCGGAGTAAGCATTTTAACACACACACACACACACATTGAAAGGGAGGGTAGAGGTGCACAGTCAGCCTAAAAACTTTTTTCCTGAAAATATTTGTGTGACACAGCAGCTACAGCTTCAACAAACTGCTTTTGTGTATTTATTTACCTTTCAGGAACTGTCACTGCTTATATCCATAGTTTTTTACATAAAGATAACGCGATTATTTTGTTCCTTAAACTTGACTATATTATAATAATATGTTTTCAGTTGCGTTCAGTACATTTAATTCGGATGTTTTCATATTTGTACCCTGTAGACGCATACATTTGAGAAGGAAGGTTTTCCCCCCCTCATATTAAATAATATGGGCACCGTCGCCCTCGATTCAGGAGCCTTCGGGAGACGGGAAACTGCTCCGCGGCCTTGTGTTATGGAGGAGGCCTACACCACTCGACTGTGTCGTAGGTGGTTGTAAGCGTAGAGTAGGGCACTACGACCAATAAAAGCGCTTGACACAGATACGGCGGTGTACTACTCAGCAAAACTTTCGCAAGTTGACGACAGCAGCACCATTGTTGATGGGAAACAGGGCTTTTACTTTGTTTCAGGACATTTGTGTTTATTTGGAGTCTTCCTGTTGCATGGGAACATTTATTATTGTGCATTTTTGGCGAGTCATTATAAGATTGAGTTGTTATAATTACTTGAAGGGTCAGTGAGTGCAGTAGGCAGGCCGAGAAACTTAAATGCATTGCATATAAACTTTTATTTCAGTTCGAGTTTTACACAGATTTTTATTTTTATTTATTTAATTGATTTATGTATTTCGCAGACATTTCGTCCAAAGTGATTCATATAGCATTCAAGGTATACATTTTACCAGTTCAATCATTCCCTGGTAATCAAACCCATAACCTTGATTTTGCTGGTGTCATGCTCTACGGTTTGAGTTACAAAATCATTAAAGTTATATATCCTATATGAAGCGAGTTACCATGTTAACAACACATGACACAATGTGTTATTGTTACTTATTATATAACTATAAAACATAGGCCTATACAAAATAATATTAAATTAATACAGTGTTTGTAAAATATTGGATCTTTATTTTATAAACATTACATTTTGAAAAAGCACAAACATAACCATAGTTATGGTATGTATGAGCATGCAATCTGCAAGTCCATACAGAATAAGGATGCAATAAGTAAAAAAAATGATAAAATTCAAATCAATATTATCAAAATATCAAAAGTGATATTATTGGTATAAAAACTGAGTGCCCTATTAAATTGAAAATGTCATTATTTACACTTTGTGTTATCTTATATGCACTGGAATAGTTTAGTGGCCCAATAATTGTACTCACCTACACGGCCAAGCAATAAAAGTCATAGCAGGTCTTAGTAAACTATTTTATGATGGAATTTACTTACTGGAGGTTATATACTGCATATCTTAGATTTGCATAGTGCCTGCAAACTTGTCTTACAGTGCAAATGGCAGTGTGGTTACTGTGGTTTCTGCTCACAAGAATGGGACAGTTTTGCATTGCGGACATAAAAAGATCTGTTACATCTTCAGCAATTCCAGCACGCATTGGCTTATCAAAAGAGGCCATTCATGTTCTGACCTTTAATCATAAGATATTAGATGCACATCCGTAATTTAATAAAAACCAGTCAGTTGTATTTTATAGTCATAAACCCTGCATGCAGTTTTGGAGATATTCAAAGCTTAAATTAATTGTCATTTGACTATACTGTACTATTTGTAATCTGCAGGGTGTATTTAAACTGGGTTGTAGAAAGTGTATCCAAGTGTCTAAATATATTTATGCAAAAATTAATGTTGATAACATATCTGTGGGTTTTAAATGGGCTTTAAACCGAAGTCTGGATGGTGAAGAAAAGAGTGTTTTGGTAGGAGGAAAGAATGTGTAATTAGTAATGTGTAAGGATGGTATTGTACATTGAGATGTTGTAGTGCTGTGACAGGAAGTGAGGACTGTAGGGGTGGATTGCCTCTGTAACGATTGCAAAAAGGTCATTTGAAACAGTGAGCGAGAGAGAGCTTTAGAGTCACAGAAATACCACTGAACAAGGAATTCCCCCGCCTCCTCTGATCCAGCCAAAAACCCAAAGTGTGTGTGTGACATGTCTGGGCAAGCATTTTTCTTTGTGTTCTGTCGTTGTCAAATTGTCTTGTATTAAGTTGTTTTATATCCACTTTTGAAGGCTGCGTTATATAAATTCACACTAAAGATGTTTTGATGAGATTAGGCACCAAACTTAAAACGTTATCTTGTGCACTAACTTGTTTTTGGTTTTATAATATGTTTTCTATACTCACAATTCTCTATATGAGAATTGTAATGCTGTATTACAAACTGATCCATCTCATGTGCTGTGTTTCATTGCAGGCTCTAATTTAAGAAGGAAAGGACAGCGCAAACAGGAAGAGGCTTGGACAAAAACAGAAGAAAAAGAGAAGGGGCGGGATGCAAGAGGGAAACAGAGTAGAAGATATTGATAGGCTGGGACTCGCAGTAAATCAGGAGGATTAGAGACTCTCTTAGAGCAAGACAAGATGAAGCCTATTAAAAAGCAAGAAAGGCGGTCGCCCCCATCCACTCGCGCCAAGGGAGTTAAGAGGAGGACAGCGGACAGTAGCCCACAGGAAGAGAAGAGAGAAACAGAGGAAAAGCCCCAAATTTCACCTACCTCTCCCAAGAGACACATCTCCTCAAATTCTGACTCATCACAGGAAGGGCCACTGAGAAGAAGCGGGTCTCTGGAAAAGGAGGGGGTCCTCAGTATAGCAGGGGATTTTGGGAAGACAGAGGAATGCCCGGGAGCTCCAAGTCTGGTGGAACACAGAGTGACAGCAACAGTACGACCAGCGCCAGCAACAGCCCCAACCCTACGTCTAGTCGCAAGAGGCGGCCACTTTTAAGGCCCGTGTGCCCAAGAAGAAGTACACCTCGGAGCACTGTGCGGAAACTGGCATGGCAACGCCAGCACTCCCAACACACCCCACAGAGCAGCAGCAGCTCTTATAACGGAAGTGCTAACCAGGGCCCAGCTGCCTCTGCTGCACACACGGACCTACACAGTCAAAGCCAGCTGGCTGAGGACAGTATCACTGGGTACATACACAACAATGTAACTGGGCCTACAGGTAGAACTGCAGGCGAGTCCGGAGAGAAACGGGCGGCGCATCCAGCCCACAGCGTTGCTCCTCAACCGACACAGCCAGCGAACACTCGGCCGACCTAGAAGGGACAGCTTCAAGACGTGATTCTCACTCCAACTCCCAAAAGCCACAAGCACTTAACACTTCGACATCCTCACAGGAGAGCGTGTCATCTGGTCTAGCCGGGGTCCTCGCCAAAGGTCTCAAAAATCAGAGAGTTCTGGCCCGACAGGGTCCCAGATTAGGGGAAGGATGGCCTCACGATCGGGGCCGGGAAATGTCTGGTGTGTTTCGCACTGGAGTTGTGCGGAGAGTTAGCGAAGAGCATGGGATTGTGGAAGTGCAACTTAATGGAGAAAAGACCATATGTAAGTACCCATTTCGAGTGGCTACTGATTCTGTTGACCTTATTCTAGATGCATCACCTCCCGGTGTGGCCCCGGTGGCTATAGGCACACGAGTCTGCATCCCCTTCGGAGGAGGAGGCGAGGGGCAGTGAGGCGCAACAGTGGTACAGAGAAGGTATAGTCACTCAAGTAGATCCACACCCAGCTGTGTCTTTCCCATACCGTGTTCAGCTAAGGGAAGATCAGTCTGATGAGAGAAAGGAGAGGAGAGGTGTGGAAGATGATGGAAGGGCTCAGGCCATTTGGGTCTCACGACAAAATCTCCGCCTCCTTGTTCCTCCTTGGGACTTAGAGCCGCCCCAGCCAGCAGAGCCAGGTATTGATGGTAGGAGCATAAGAGAACGAGAGTGGGAGGAAAGAGAGGACATGGAAGTGGAGCAGGAGGTGGTTCAACTGACTAGACCAACGTTTGTTCAGAGTTTCCTCCAACCTTTCCCCTCACCCCATTCTTCGTCTTCTGTCGTTAACACTGCCATCACATCTGTACTCAGTGTGGCCTCAAACAGAGGCTGGGAACATCACAGAGAGAAGGAACAGGAAAGAGACTTGCATAGGCACTTAGAGAGAAAGGAGAGGCAAAAGCATCATTCTCTTCATTCATCCATCCCAGATGGGGTGGACTTGGAAGTCAGCTGTCTTAGCCAACTAAGGGATGGTGGCATCACTGCCTTGGGAAGCAAAGTTCTGGGGGCTCCTTCTCAGCATCGGCCCATTCTTTCTAAAGCAAACTACCTCAGCCCTCACCTTTCTGTGATGAGAGGGCTCAGCACCCCGATTGCACCCCACCTGCCCCTTGCTCCTCAATCAAATCACCCCCCTATGCTCCTGGGCCTGGATTCAGCCACGGGTGTGGCAGTCATCTCTTCCACATCCCAGCTTCCTCCCCCAAGCTCTTCTCGAGGCTCCCTGGACAAGACCCCATCTCCAACTCACATGGTGCATCAGGGGTGGCTCTGGATCCTCCTCCTCTTCGTCACGTTCCGCACACCCTCACGGCCTCAACAGAAGTATAAGAAGAGGCGATGTAGTGTGCACCCTACAGGCATCCGCAAGAAGTTCAATGGCAAGCAGTGGCGCAGACTGTGCTCACGTGAAGGCTGCTCGAAGGAGTCGCAGAGGCGTGGCTACTGCTCGCGGCATCTCTCCATGCGTACCAAAGAGATGGAAGCTGGAGGCGGGGTTGGCCGAGACAGGAGTGGTGCCAGTAGCACGGGCACCCTCACACCTGACCTTCGTTTATGTGGACGCACCAGCAGCGAGTATGACTGGGACGACAACTCAAGAGACGGCAGTGAAGCCAGCAGCCGTGGCGGGGACGCTCGACCACGTCTGGTGATGACTTCTCTTATACCACATGAACTGCCACGTGACATGTCGCGTTTTGACTTTGATGAGTGCGAGGCTGCAAATATGCTGGTCTCACTTGGCAGCTCACGCTCGTGCACGCCCTCATTCTCACCTGTATCCAATCAGTCACCGTTTTCACCTGCGCCGTCCCCTTCGCCCACGCTATTTGGCTTCCGCCCAGCTAATTTCAGCCCCATCACAGCACCACTGACCCCTCGCCGCCCTCGCCACCTCAGTGGCACGAAAATCCCTGGCACTCCCTGCGTAGAACGTGAACGCCACATCTCTGGCATCGTCCCCAGTTTTCAGACCAACCTGACGTTCACTGTACCCATGAGTCCCAGTAAACGTAAGCTGGATGTCCCTCCACTCCCGCTGTCCAGTGCATCAGACTATGTGAAATCTGATTCCCAACTCAGTGACCCCGGCCTCAGCCTCAACGCGGCAGCATTCAGGGTTCTATCGCCTCAAAGCCAGCCTACCACTCCCTCATCTCTCTCATTTCATCGACAGAGGAGCGTCACAAGCCGACCCTCATCCTCTGCCGCTTCCACTCCACCTCCTATGCTGGTTTCTCCCACACCACCCTCACCACTGCCACAGGATCCCAGCTCACGTCGTATCGTTCCCCTCCGAGATTCACCTGTCATTGTTCGTAACCCCGATGTGCCATTGGCAAAATTCAGCGATGGTCCCCTGAGCCGTAGAGCAAGCTCACGCTCTAGGGAGCACAGCCATCCCCCTCATCATGCTTTGGGCCTCCAGGCCCCTGTGCCCATAAATGGCGCCACCACCAACGGAGCCGTTCTCCTTCCACTCCAATTCCACTCCCACCTTAGTCCTGGTGACTTCCCCTCAGTCATTGACACCTGTGGCTCCTGGACATCCTGTCTATTCAAACTCTGCCGCTTTGAATGTGTCCACCTCTAATGCAACTGGACCTGCCCTTGCACTATCTGGCTCAGGAGGTAAAGAGCACGAGAGGAAGTCAGGTGGGCCTGCAGATGCAGGTGTTGCTCTCCCACAACCTGTGGCTTTCCATCCTTCACCCACTGCTCTGTTGCCTCTCATCCTTCCAGCCGAATCCCCTCACCCTGCTCCTCGCAAAGACATCATCATCGGACGACCTGGCACTGGTGAGAAACCTGAAAGATAAATAAAACTAATTAGAACACTAACGTTTGTAAATCGATCCCCATAGCCACCAAAAGTTTAAAGTATGTAAAATAATTTGATAATGTGAATGTGCTAACATTATATTATGTGTACACTATGGTACAAAAGCATTATTACAATAAATTAATAAATTTATTTATCAAGGATGCATTAAATTAATGATTATCCCTGTAAAAGATTTTCACGTGTCTTTAGAGTTTCAGAGTAAATCTCAAAATGTCACACACTATGCTTAGATTTCCCAAAGTAAGTGAAGTTCAACATTGTTTTTGTTGTTTGTTTACATTTTGAAGTGACATGTGGCCAAGTATGGTGACCCATACTCTGCATTTAATCCATCCAAGTGCACACACAATGTGAACACACACCCGGAGCAGTGGGCAGCCAATGTTGCGGCGCCCGGCGAGCATTGGGGTTTCGTGTCTTGCTCAAGGGTCTCACCTCAGTCATGGTATTGAAGGTGGAGAGAACGCTCGTTATTCACTTCCCCACTGACAATTCCTGCGGACCGAGATTCAACACACAACCTCGGGTTATAAGTCCGATGCTCTATGCATTAGGCCACGACTGCCCGTGATATTTTAAAAGTAGAGTATCAAATACTTCCAGTGCCAAATTATCTAGGCAGTTCTATTCACATTTATTTTATCCAAATAAATGTATTGCACAGTTGTTTATAGTTTATTTTTACAAAAGAGAAAAAATAAATAAAATCTGGAGTAGTTTGTGCAGGCCAGAATATGTTGTTTTGTAAGTTGGAGGGCACCAGCAAACACTTTCTATTTCCTCTCAGGCTGACAAACTGTAAAAATAAGAGGGGCTCAGAGTGACTTTGGTATGCTGGTCAGCAGGTGTGTTTGGGTGTGTGTAGTGAAGAATGCATTGTGCTTTCAGGGTCAGTGTTTCTTTAGACCGTTCCAGCATGTCTGAAACGATGCACGGAACTTGCCCAGACATGCACGGCTAGAGCGTGATTAGACCGCCCTGATTCTCATGATAACTTAATCTGAGATATACAGATCCCTGGAATGACAGATGCACAGGACAGTTACACACTTTCTTTGTTTTACCAATCACTCATATCAACCACAAATGTATATGAATGGCTTTCATTCAGGTTCAGTCTGACACAGAAAGGTGCCTTTCACCAGTTCCCTTCTAAGAGAATAGAGGCTGTAGGTTTTCCGAAGAGTTGTGTGAATATATATAATAGGTTTGTCTGTTTCTGCATTTAGTTTGGACCAACGTGGAGCCCCGCTCTGTGCCAGTGTTCGCGTGGCATTCGTTGGTTCCTTTTCTGGAGACCAGCCAGACAAAAATGTCCATGCAGCCTGCAGATGGCCAAACACTTGTAAATCAGAGCAAAGGTAACATCTGAACACTATAATTTTACATTGCAACATTTTCTTGTTTGACACTGCATAGAATATACACAAAATCACATTCAGTTGATATTTTGAAACTGAATAAACTTGCAGAACCCCGCTGTGGAGTTGCCCTTGTGACTGAGGGACCTGCTGACCATCCAGCACCAGAGAGAGGTTCCCCGTCTTGCCCCCCTCCTACTGCTGAAGACCCACCAGTTGGGAGAGGAGGTGACAGTGAGACCGAGAGTGATGCTGACGACCTGTAAATATCTGTTTGGATCTCACCTCCTCACAATGACAGCAAACGTTTAGATTACAATATTTAAAAAACAATTGCTTTGTACATGTAATATATACACATTATAAGAAAATTATTTATATATATATATATAAAAAATCTAAATAATAATTTTTAATTGATGTACATTTTGTAACTTTTTTGTCAATTCTCTCTCTTTTTTTTTTTTTAGTTTTTCCCAACTCAAGACACTGCTCCATCCATCAGCCCATTGAAAAGGCGCACACAATCTCTCAGTGCTCTCCCAAAAGAAGCTGACAAGAAGGTAAGTTTCGGTCTGCTATTCATGTTTTTATTTAAAAAAAAATATCAGTGGCCTGGTTTCCTTTGAGTCTTACCAGACAGCCCCGCCGTCTCATTTTTTTAGTGAGTGCTGAAAAATTACCCAGAAACTTGTCAAGGTTTTCAGGCTACAGTCAAGCATTGCCATCATTCATTTCCCTTTTTATCTTCTGTTAAAAGTATTATACAAATTTACACTTTTTATTTCTCCAATCTCTCACTCTCTTCTCTCCCAAACCACAAAGAGAGAAAAGGACCACATCAGACGGCCAATGAATGCATTTATGATCTTTAGCAAGCGGCACCGTGCGCTGGTTCACCAGCGGCACCCCAACCAGGACAACCGTACCGTCAGTAAAATACTGGGTGAGTGGTGGTACGCACTGGGACCCAAACAGAAGCAGAAGTATCATGATCTTGCCTTCCAGGTACAGTATTTTTTGTGAAATATTATCAAATACTGCATACGAGAAAGATATCATGCTAATCTGTTGTCTTTCCTTTGAAATTAGGACATAACGTTGAGTTAAAACGTGGTTTTGCATCTGAATTAGTGATAGACTGATATCAGTTTTACAGTGGTCGATATGCAGTATGTACTGTAGATGCAAATATCTGGAAAGGAGGGTAGTTGATGGCCAATTTAATGCCAGTATGCACTAGTATCATTCAAATTGTTTTAATGTTTTTTTTGTCTCTCATGTTAATCAAGGCTCCTTTGTTTGTTCAAAAAAACTCTAAAAGAGTAATATTGTGAAATATTATTACAATTAAAACAACTGTTTTCTACTTGGATGTATTTTAAAATGTAATTTATTTCTGTGATGCAAAGCTGCATTTTCCGCATCATTACTCCAGTCTTCAGAGTCACATGATCTCAGAAATCATTCTAATATACTGATTTACTGCTCAAAAACATTTCTTATTATTGTTAATGTTAAAAACAGTTGTGATGCTTAATATTTTTGTATCAACAATGAGACATTTTTATTCAGCGTTTTTTAAATAGATATCTAACAATATAAATTACTATTATTATATATAATGAATAAAATGATAATATATATATATATATATATATATATATATATATATATTTGTTTTTTTTCTGACCACAAACATTTAAACGGTAGTGTAATGTAGTCTGTAGTATTATCAAAATGTATTATTCATCATTTAGTAATACTATAATGATTACAAGTTTATTAAATAAAATGATCATAGATTAAAAAATTGTCCATTTACAGAAATCTGAATATGTGCATGATCCAAGTGTTGCTACTTTATTAGTACTTATTATTAACTCCTCCAGTAAAAAAGTAATATATTTAAAATACATTTATTTCATACTAACTATAGTTCAAATCTATTAACACATTTACTGACAAATCGCTCGAGACTTACTGATATAAAAATTATAATTCGACTTTATTTGGAGTACTTGTGAACAATGCACATTTCTTAATATTAAGCCTAACATGTTTTAATGTCAGGATTGAAGGATCTTTGATGATATTGGTTTTAAAATGTAAGATATTTAAAGTTTACCTAAAGTATACTTGCAATAGTTCCACTTTAGCACAATCAATATACTTCAGTATATCTTTAGTTGGACTTCAGCACTACTTCCGCACAATTAAAGTGCATTAAGTACAAAATTAGTTCCAGTTTAGCAGACTTTAAGTATACAGTTTAGTATATTTTAATTTAGTACATAAATATGTAAATTGTATTTATAGTATACTTAAATATACTTGCATGAAATAAATGTATTACTAATTAATTTGGTTATATTTATTTTTCACTTTAGTTTTTGCTGGTTTTGCTGTCTTTTAGGTGAAGGAGGCTCATTTCCAGCTCACCCTGATTGGAAATGGTGTAACAAGGACAGAAGGAAGTCCCAGTCTGAGGGCTGGGAACTCCAGGAGCTAAAGAAGCTCGAGAGTGCAGCGTGTCTGAAGGCATAGGTCCGTGTGGGAGTTTGTTTATATGCGTGAGCGTTTGTTGGTCTTGTGAAACTATGAGTGCATAGTAGGGATGGGAGAAACAATTGATGCATCGCAATTCTCTCTCCAACCATTCTGGATTCTGAGTTTATTAACTCTCCGATGACGCCGGAGTTTGCTTTAGAAACACCGTATTCTGCTTGCTTTCAATTCCTCACACACACACACCATTCGAAGCCTCCATAAAATAATCTTTCATAAAGTTCGGAAAGGTTGAAGCGAATTAAAAGGACATTCACGCGCTTCATTGCACAGGATGCGCTGTGAGAGACGCACGCTTTGTTAGATGTTACACTTGAAGTGTGCGGTCTCGCCCGTCTGTATTTTTCTTACAAATGTGCTAAGTCATAATTTATGTGGTTTGGAATGCAGTGGACTTATATATTTAAAATATGAACCTCACTAACAGAAGACTTTTTTCAATTTCAAATGCTGATGCGCGCTCGTGCATGCGGCTGTGTGCGACCACATTACTTCTTATATTTCAAAAGAGATCCGAGCGTGAATGCAGCTTAATAGATCTCCCGCTGTCTATGATGTCATAGTAAAAAACATCAGTAAAGATGAAGAAAAATCACTCACAGTTCTTGAATGGAAAATGTTAAATACTGAAAGCACTCTTTGTTTGTTATATGTTTCTATGCTCCTCTTTATTATTTGCTACTTGCTTGTATGTTTTGAAGTTATATTAGGCTAGTTTAAAAATCTTAACATACAACTGTTTTAATTATTTTTTTACATTTGTAATTATTTTAAAAAGTACTTAATTACTTATGTAAGGATATGTAAATGTAAGGATTTTAAGATTCTCAAGCCAGTAAACTAATTAATTAATAAGAAAAAAAAAAGAATGGTTCTGGGATCGGATCGTGAGGTGACTAAAGATTCCCACCCCTACTGCAGTGTGAAACACAACTGATGTTTAATTAATCTTCTTTGTTTCCCCAGAGGCACATTCCAAATCTCAGGGGCAGACCACAAAAGAGCAGGGCCCAGCTGGACTTCACCTCGGTTTGACGGTCACGGACGATCAATGGGAGGGCAGCTTCAACGGCCTCGCGCCTTTTCCCAGAGCGCTGTGCATTCTCTGGAGAGGAGGGAGAAGGAGAGAGTGCAGGAAAGCACGGGAGTGTTTCATCCTTGTGCCTCTGCTCACCCTCGACGACCCGAGTGAGGATGTGACCAGTGATGAAGAGCCCATGGTGATCTCGAAGAGGGGATGATGATGTCATAGGTAAATTACGTGCATCATTTTGCAACACAAAAATGATCTGTTTTCTGTGAATGTGATTCATCAGCTATTGTAGGTAAATAACTGGAGTGCAGCAAATGGTAAAACTATTTACACTACAAACCGGTGTGTTTATAATACATTCAAATATTATAAGAAATACAGGTTTGCAATATCAAGCGGATGTTTTGTACTGCTACAAATAACTGGAAGTGAATGACATGGAAGTTCTTGCATTCAAGTTAAAATTGCCGTGCATTAAAAATAAGATGGATACATCTTTGTCAATATGATAAATAGCAGCAACCCAGAACACCCTAGCAACCATCCAGAACTCCTTAGCATCACTGGGGCTAGTTTTGCATGTGCACCACTCTTAGTTACTTCAGAAATGTAAAAAGTGGTTACAGTTTATTTTAAGGTGTCCTTGTTACAGTGTAATTATACATTTAAGTATTGAGTAATAAGTACATGTACTTACTATATGGTAGTACATGTAATATGTGTGACAAGGACACCTTAGAAAGTTTTTAGGTAATACTTTATTTTAAGTAATGATCTGTCAAGCATTACATATTGTATTATGTTTGTTAGTGTAAGTTATTATAAAGTGTTGCAAGAGCATATCTCCCTTTTTATGCTAGAGGTCTGGATCTGTTTTAAAACCTAGGGTCTTATGAAATCTGCTTTATTTTGTCTGGATTCCATTCTTAATAGTTTAATTTAATGTTAATAATCAAAAGTATAGCTAATCAATTGAATGCATAACCTTTTACAATTTAATGACCTATTAAAGATGTAAATAATAGAGCCTTATCAAATGTGTTTTATTTTTTGCTGAAATTCTGTGTTGTCTGTTTTAATATTTCTGGATTCTGTTTTACAAATTTAATAGTGAAGTGGTAATCAAATAAACATATAAAACCTTAAAATGTAATTTATCTTAAAATGAAATCAACTTTTCAATTTTGGGGTAAATAAATTGCCACACAACACCGGATGAATGTACTCATATAGTGAAACGGTAGATGCTTCACTGTAAAAATCAATAGTTGAGCAAACGTAGAAATAAGGCAACTTGATGCAGTAAGACTTTCGAGTTTTCTCAACAACAGTTTTTAGTTCTGCTCTGTAAAGATACTTTGTTGAACCAATGTGAATTTGTTTGTTCACGCAATGCTGATTGTCTTATTTTGCTAATAGAAAAATTATTGTCACAGCAAATGAAACGACAATTACTGTCGTTGAAGTAATTAATTTTTTTCTGTTTCCTGGAAGAAAAGAAGAATGCATATAAAGTCACCACACTGTCATATTTATGTTTGTTTATGAATGACAAATGTTAATGGATAACTTAGTAGACAACATTGTCTTTGTTTGGAAGTCAACTCACAAGACTAAGATATCAGGAAATGGACATAAGTGGTTGACCATAGTACTCTAGCACACAAAGACTCACAAACCTCAAGAACGATGTAATCAACAAATGCTCTTTACATCATAGTACAATAATGACAAAACAACACAAGTTTAAATGAAGACTGCAAAACAATAATCCTATAACAGTAACGGCATAATTTACTCATCCTGCAATGCATGCTGGGAACTCACAAAGCCTTAACATTTCAACAATGTGAAATTCCTTGTTCAGACAACTGTGTTTTGACTAGTTTGGACAACTTTTGCAGTAATTTGATGGTCTGACAAAAGTTTTATGTAGTTTCAAGAAAACATATTTTTTTAATGTTTGAGACTCAAAAGGTTTCGTAAACTTTTTCAGTGTTGAGTGTAGTGGACGAAACGGCATCACTAATTTACACAGGCAGATCTGTAGATAATGCTGTTATATGTGGAATGTACCCACCATCAGAAAATGATTATCTTTCAGCGATTCGGTTTTGATGTTACAAGTGTTTTGCATTCCATTCGCATTTTCTTGTTATTAGTCAGTCCTGGCTGATTCTTGAGTCTGTGTCTCCCACGAGCTCTGTGCTCTCCGATGCACCACCACCATCCAAACATCATTAATTCATTTTGGAAAGGCACAAAATGCTCACTGCTCGGCGCTCTCAGTGCCATGGGTGTGAGATTTGCAAGCCCTGGTCTCACAGCTAACGTGTGATTCCCCCACAGAAGACTCGTTTGCAGACGGCTCCATCGACCTGAAGTGTAAAGAGAGAGTGACAGACAGCGATGACGAAAACGAGCATGCAGATGAAGCTGACAGCAAGGTAACACTTAATACATCACATAGGTAGTTGGTATGACATGTCAAGCAAAATGTCCCGCATTACATCTGTTACAGTTCAACTTTTTTAACTCTTGTTAAATGATTCATGCAGTTTTAGGTCATTTTTAAATGAATAAACGTTCTGTACTACATTCAAACTCAAAATTCATTTGGAAATCTGATTAAAAGCACACTTTCACATTATGCAGCTTATGAAATCTTGATGTTTTAAAAATGTCAGTGTTATTTGCCTCCTAACCACATCTAGCTGTCATATGTTGGAAAGAATAAAGTTCATGTTCATATTTCATTGATGAAAGATCTCTTTAAGAAATGTGCTTTAAATTAGATAAGCCTCATTACCATAGCAACAGAAATGATATTTGTTCTCATCTAGTTATTATTTATAAAAAAAAGATTATTTCAGCATCTGTGTGTTTGGTTGTCTGGCAAGTAACTATTATTTCTTCAGAATTTTCTTGTGAGGTCTTCCACGCCAATGGATATACACACAAGGCAGCAGATGTCTCTAAGCGTTCTGTCTCTTAAATGGTTCACTAAACTAATTGTTTGCCTTAAAGGGATAGTTCACCCCCAAAAATGTCTGTCATTATTTACTCACCATTGTGTCGTTTAAACCTGTTATTTTAGTATGATTGAGATACTGTTATAGCTGTTGTCAGTATTTTGAATTAGTTTAGTACAACAAGTTAAATTCAATTAGAAATGATGTCTTGGCTATATTTATATTTATAAATGTGATATATATATATATATATATATAAGTGCTCTTTTCCAAAACGCGATAAACGCCAAATTAAAAAAAAAATGAGTTCATCATGCCATTTTGCTGTGTACTGAACCTATGAATAACCCCATCAATGTTTCATGCCAAATCGCTATATTTCCTTGTTTAAAATGTACCTCACTCTCCTGACCTCACAAAGAGGCGCTCTAGCGACTGATGCTAAAAGCTGTAGCCTTTGGCGTTCCTTGTTAGAGCGCCTGCCTCCCGCGCCGGAAACCCGGGTTCGAGACCCGTTCGGTGTGATGGTGCGGACCCGGGGGGTTTAACAATCATTGTTTAACATGTTCAGACTGAGCCAACAGACCATTTTAACATGATAATTTGAATATTAACAAAATGTATGGGTCTAGGTAAAAAAATGTAATTTTCATGAAAACTATTAAAATGGATTTATAGCGTTTTGGAAAAGAGCTCTTCATATACAATTTTTTCCCTCTAAAAACAACAAAAATATATTAAAAGTAGTCCATATGACTTTTGCGCTATATTACATATTGAGCCTTCCAAGAGATAAAACAGTAAAAAGCATGACGCTAACCGCACTAAGGTCATGCATCCCAGGGAATGCATGCACCTAAAAAAATTAGCTTGAATGCTATGTTCCTTTGGGAAAAATGTTGGCCAAATGCATAAATGCAATGTCACTGTAAAATCTAAGTGGTCTGGAGACATACATTAACTTTGTATAGAAAACTGAAGCTGTTAATCACTTAACATTTTATTCTGTATTCCGCATATTTGAATTGTAATTTTATGTACAGTTACGAAACGCACACATTAACACAGACATCAAATCCAGCATGAATGTGAATGAAATGATCAGACTATAATAGTGATCTTATGCCACAAATTATCTTTTTCTCTTCAGCGCACCTTTCAACCAGTCCATTCCTCTTTGGCATTCTCTCCGAATAACACAACTTGCAACAAAGACAGCCATGACAAGAACCTGGAGAAGAAGGAGAAGAGATGCATGGGTGGTGCAGAACTGGATAATGTGGGGCCCAGAGAAGGGAAAGGGGGAGGTGGAGGAGGGCAGGTTCCGTTCCATGTTAATTCGGCCTCCGTCACTGGCATAAATGCCACTTTGCCACACGATGCCTGGACATACCCTTCGCGAGGAGCTGTCAGGATGGCCCCCACTGTAGTGACCAATGTTGTTCGTCCCATCACTAGCACCCCTATCCCCATCGCCAGCAAGCCAGCTGATGGGGGTGTGGCTGTTGGGACCCTACCTCCAGACGGGAAGCCCAAGCTACTGATCGGTGCCAGCGGAGCAGGAGGAGGTGGGTACTTTCCCTCCTCTTCTCCCAAACCTAATGGGCAAGGAAGCTTAGTAACTGGCCTAGTCCTGGGAGGAGCCTTCCCAAACCAGCTCATGACCCCACCCCAACCTACTCCATGCAACGGAGCCCCTAGTAACAGTGTAGTACCCCTTCCTCTGCTTCATCACCAGTTCCTCCCTGCTGCCTCCATTACGCCCCCTAGTGGTGGGAAACCCATAACACAGGTGCAGTACATCCTTCCAACTCTGCCTGCAACTGCCAATCCCAGCAGCCCCTCCTCCCAGCAGCCCTCCAGCATCCTTACCTTGCCCAGTGCCGCACCCACCCATGGGACTCTGGCCAATGGTGTACACTCAGGGGCGGGGCAAGGAATAAGATATGCTTCAGTCCCAGCGGTGGGAGGAATCAGCCTGGGAGGTGGAGGTGAGATTTGGGGCAGTTAAATTGTGGTGAAGAAAACGGGGACGCGTTAAGTTAAATTCAGCATTCCCACAGGGATTTTCAGGAATGTCAAATTCACGGAAATGAATTAAATCTTTAAATGAATGGACATTTTTATAGTAAATAATAGACATTAAACTTAATTACATTTTCTCTCTTAAAAATTAATTTGATCAGTGTAAATTACCGTACCATTTAGGGGTTAGCAAGAATTTTTTAATGTTTTCAAAAGAAATCTCTTATGCTCACCAAGGCTACATTTATTTGTTAAAAATAGTAATATTCAGAAAGATTATTACAATATAAAATAACAGTTTTCTATTTGAATGCATTTTAAAAAGTAAATTATTTCTGTGATAAATCACATTAGAAGTCATTCTAATACGCTTGAGTTGGTGCTCAAAAGATCTTATCAATGTTGAAAATAGTTGCATTGCTTAATATTTTTTTTGGTAAAGTTCAAGAAAGTACAAGAGAACAGCATTAAAAAAAACATTTTGTAACGTTTATTTAACTGTCACTTTTAATCAATTTAATGCACCATTGCTGAATAATAATTGTTATTATTATTATTATTAAATGTAAAAACAAAACAAAATAAAAACCTTGAGCAGAAGTGCCTCTTCGGTATGTCTCAAGTTTTTGTTGACGTCATCCAACCTGAAATACATTTATTTTATCTTGTATGTAGGGGTGTGCGATAATGAAAATTGGGATTTTTCGATAACGATAATTAGAAGATATTTTGCAGAGTGTGTTATTGTGCTGATATCTGAATACCGTGCACAGCTGCAGTTTATGATATTCTTCATATTCTGTGTGCTCAGTTCAAATCAGTGATAGAAATGTATCTTTTCATTTAAGTTTAAATAGATTTTTACCTTTAATAAAGCAATTCTTTTCTAAAAGTGTACATCTTTTGAGTCAAATTGTTACATTTAACCAGTCAATTAAGATGATAAACATTTAGGCTGCTCCCAAACAAATGAAACCAGTATCATCAAAATTAATCTTTGCAGAAGTTGTATCTGAAGTGGCATTTAGATGTATTTACACTATACTCAGAGAGACATGGAGTGCTTTAACGCTTTAACCAGTTACAAATGCATCATTCGACGTCTTAAACATAAAACATTGAATACTGATATTTACAATTATAAAAAAAACTTTAAATGTGAAATTAACCGCCAGTAGGTGGCAGTAAGTCACTGTTAACAAGTGAGTTATTGCGACTGAACCGAATCATTAAACGGTTGATTCATTCAGGAACGAATCGCCGTCATGTTGCTCAGAGATGCAAAACCTCGCTGTAGCTGTTTGGAATTATTTTTTGTCAGCGAAATGCAGCAAAAACAGGCAATATAGTGTATAAAATGTAAGTCTCTTGATATTAACTTATTGTTTATTGAACTGTTGTATAAAATCAATATCACATTTGTAGTCATGCTTATTTTTGAAGAAAAAACTGCACTCTTTGTGTGATTTTAACTATATGAAACGTAAATATATAGATTTTCTGTCCCCATATCTTGAATTTTGTGATCACTCTTAATGCATTTTAATCGACTGAACCATGCAGTGAAAGAACACACTCTAATTGCGTGCGTGCACTGTTTAACTCCTTCATCACCACGCAGGCTAATGTATGCGTGCACTCCGTAACGTTGGTGTTTTGTTGGGTTTTTGCAAAATACTTGCACATCATTAAAACAACAATTACGATATTATCGCAGACGATATATTTCGCACACCCCTACTTGTTATGATACTTCATTTTTTTTTTATGGAAAAAAGAGGTTAATAAAAAAAGTGTACTTATTTTAACCTTTGGACAGCACTAATATTTTAAAGTTTCTGCTTTAGAGGTTTAACAGAGCAAAACCTGTGGTTGTGAATGACTGGATATTACATTTAGTGTAAAACAGGCCCAATATTTGACATATGAGTGAATTGGTTCTTTTCAATGACTCAGTAGAACCACTTCACAAATGACTAATTCGTGAGCAAAGTCAGTGAAATTCATTTCAAAACATGTGGGAAGTCTAAAAGTTATTTGATGTGTCCTCATCCAAGGGAATGTGAGCTTTATTGATGCTTTTCAACAGATTTAATGAGGTTTCACAAGCTTACAAGGATCAGGATTATGCACACAGTGTTATGGAAATGAGTTTATCAAGTCTATTCTCGGTCTCTACTATATCAGTCCTTTTCATCTCTTTGCACAGTTCAAGCACAGTCCCCAGTCTTGCAGAGCAAGATGTTGGTTCCCATGGCAACAGTCGGAACAGGATCTACACCTCCGCAGCCAATTTCCTGGTGGGTCCACCCTTCCTGTTCAAAATGGGACTCAACCAGGAAGTAAGGTAGATCGCTCGAGTTACTATCCTGGTACATGAACTAAAGCATTTATTGTATTTGCAACAGATGTGTCGATTCATGTGTCTCTTTGCTCTTCAGATCATTCAAATTGCACCAATGCCTGTGGTCCAAACAAATGTGCATCCTGGAGGATCAGTGCATACTGGCAGTCCGTTTCCTGTCTCTATGCCAACGGCGACTGTCACCCCTCCTCAGACGGTGCTTTTGACATCACCACCTACAAGGTACTTTACTGCCCACTATCTCTTTAAAACTGCTGCCAGACATCTGAGCACTGAAACATATCACAGTCTAATCTTCTAGTGACTGTGCCAAGTAGGACATGTTCCTCGAACAACATCTGATTTAACATTCTAACACTGTTTTTTAGAAGACAATAATCTTTATATTCTTTTATTTTATACAAAAATATGAAATAATTATTTGCCTTATACATAATAATAAATACATTTTGACAATGGACGCCACACATTAAGAAAGTTACTACATTTGTTATTTGACAAACGTTTTTAAGATGAAATGAAAAAGATGCATAATTATGACTATAATTAAAGAATTCTTGGCTGGTCCCAGAAGCGTACGATCACACTGGTGTGATCAGTCTTGGCTGGTCCCAGAAGCGTACGATCACACTGGTGTGATAAGAACGTTCAGTGCATCACGTCATCAACTGCTGAATTCAAATCTGCTTTCGTGCTTTGGCTGGCGCTGAGCGCTTGTCATATTATCACAACCATTCAGTGTTTTCAACCATATAATGCTTATTTTAGGCTTCAGACATTTAAACACGCATAAGTACTTGCAAAACCATACATTTTATTGTTTGTAAAATCCATGCTGATTTCTATGGAAACGGCAATAATGCTCATTACAAATATAATCTGATGACATGTTTTATTGATATCATATACAGATTGTGTAGGTAACTATAAAGTTTACTCTGCTCTTCTCCCAGTTTACCGGAGACTAAAGGAGGATGAATTTACGTGTTGTTTATCCCACAGCTAGGATTCAGCGCAAACTAACATGACGGCACCCATCAGCCGGTATAGATCAACTAACACGGTCATTATAAAAGTGTTTAAGCTACCAAATACATTTGCTTGCACATATTTCAGAATCGGAATATCAGATATTTCATAATATAGTGAGCATGTTTGTGAATATTTTGAATAAAAAAGGAAAAAGGAAATAAAAGCGATCCACATGTCATACAGAGCTATGTGGTTGCGTGCGCTGTGTCACATGACAAGCATGAGACGTCGCCATGGAAACAATAAGGCAATACGTTCTAAAATAACGGTCGCCTAAAAAACTCACGCTGGGTGCTCAGCTAGTATATTTTAAACTCACTTGCGAAAGGGTTAAAACGAGTTTGCGTTAACACGTTAATACCGGAATGTATAATTTTGGTCGGTGTATATACAGGTGCATCTCAATAAATACAAATGTTGTGGAAAAGTTCATTTATGTCAGTAATTCAACTCAAATTAAATGCACACAGACTAAAGTAGTTTACGTCTTTGGTTCTTTTAATTGGGATTATTTTGGCTCACATTTAACAAAAACCCACCAATTCACATCTCAACTAATTAGAATATGGTGACATGCCAATCAGCTAATCACCTCAAAACACCTGCAAAGGTTTCCAGAGCCTTCAAAATGGTCTCTCAGTTTGGTTCACTTGGCTACACAATCATGGGGAAGACTGCTGATCTGACAGTTGTTCAGAAGACAATCATTGACACCCTTCACAAGGAGGGTAAGACACAAACATTCATTGCCAAAGAAGCTGTTCACAGAGTGCTGTATCCAAGCATGTTAACAGAAAGTTGAGTGGAAGGAAAAAGTGTGGAAGAAAAAGATGCACAACCAACCGAAAGAACCGCAGCCTTATGAGGATTGTCAAACAAAATCAATTCAAGAATTTGGGTGAACTTCACAAGGAATGGACTGAGGCTGGGGTCAAGGCATCAAGAGCACCACACACAGACGTGTCGAGGAATTTGGCTACAGTTGTCGTCAGAGGCGTCTTACCTGGACTAAGAAGAAGAACTGGACTGTTGCCCAGTGGTCCAAAGTCCTCTTTTCAGATGAGAGCAAGTTTTGTATTTCATTTGGAAACCAAGGTCCTAGAGTCTGGAGGAAGGGTGGAGAAGCTCATAGCCCAAGTTGCTTGAAGTCCAGTGTTAAGTTTCCACAGTCTGTGATGATTGGGGGTGCAATGTTATCTGCTGGTGTTGGTCCATTTGGAGCAATTCATGCTTCCTTCTGCCGACCAGCTTTTTAAAGATTCTGATTTCATTTTCCAGCAGGATTTGGCACCTGCCCACACTGCCAAAAGCCCCAAAACTTGACTGGCCAGCAAACTCACCAGACCTGAACTCCAGAGAGAATATATGGGATATTGTCAAGAGGAAAATGAGAAACAAGAGACCAAAAAATAGGGTCAGAATTTGGCGTAAAGAACATGAAAGCATGGATCCATCCTGCCTTGTCTCAACGGTTCAGGCTGGTGGTGGTGTTGTAATGGTGTGGGGGTTTTCTTGGCACACTTTGGGCCCCTTAGTACCAATTGAGCATTGTTTAAAAGCCACTGCCTACCTGATGTTTGTTGCTGACTATGTCCATCCCTTTATGACTACAGTGTACCCATCTTCTGATGCTACTTCCAGCAGGATAATGTACCATGTCACAAAGCTCAAATCATCACCGACTGGTTTCGTGAACATGACAATGAGTTCACTTTACTCAAATGGCCTCCACAGTCACCAGATCTCAATCAATAGAGCACCTTTGTGATGTGGTGGAACGGGAGATTCGCATCATGGATGTGCAGCCGACAAATCTGCAGCAACCGCATGATGCTATCATGTCAATATGGACCAAAATCTCTGAGGAATGTTTCTAACACCTTAATTACTCCACAAGTAATTCTAATCTAAAGAAGCACCTCACATCGTCACGTGCCACCACAAAAATAGTGGCTAAGATCGCAGGTGATAACGTGAGCTCCTCTATCAAAGGAGGAGACGGAGCCATGACATCAAAGCAACTAAAACTAGATTGATACATTGTTCAGTATTATATTGAGAGCACTTCTTGTTAAACTGTTTACTTTTGTGAGGAAGAAAATTCTTCAAGTAAGCTACAGTATGTCTACCAGTTGTGAAGTTGTGTGACAGTTTTATTATTTTAATTTGCACTACAAAGAGTGTATGCATATTTACTATTAGTATTTATTTATTTTTGGTATATTTCACAAGAAGCATAATTTATATTTAGACTTATCTGTTGGCCAGTTGTGGTCTGTGCAATAAATATTAAAAGTTCTAAACCATCTATGTGTTTTATTGTTCCACTATAGCAATGATAATATCTAAAAAAAATAGTGTAGATTAGCGTACAATGTTTTATAATTTATTCTATTTAGTGTCCATCTCATTCATTTAACATATTTAATATTGGGAGCATCCAAGTTATTTGACATATTTTAATAAAATTTTTAAAGTAACGCAATAGTTACTTTCCCTGGTAATTAGTTACTTTTATAATGATGTAACTTTATAGTAATTGAGTAACTCAATTACTAATTCAATTACTATTTGTGAGAAGTTACTAGTAACTATAACTAATAAAAAATTTAAGTAACGTGCCCAACACTGACTGTGACATACTGTAGCAGAGCATGATCCCCTCCCTTCGGAGACTGGCCCGCAGGGCAGTATTCCAACATGAGAACGACCACTGCCTTGCTAAAGAAGCTGAGGGTAAAGGTGATAGACTGGCCAAGCATGTGTCCACACTTAAACCCTATTGAAGGAAGGTGGAGGAGCGCAAGGTCTCTAACATCCACCAGCTCCTTGATGTCGTCATGGAGGAGTGTAAGAGGACTCCAGTGGTAACCTGTGAAGCTCTGGTGAACTCCATGCCCAAGAGGATTAAGGCAGTTCTGGAAAATATTGGTGGCCACACAAAATATTGACACTTTGGGCCCAATTTGGACATTTTCACTTAGGGGTGTATTCACTTTTGTGTCCAGCAGTTTAGACATTAATGGCTGTGTGTTGAGTTATTTTGAGGGGACAGCAAATTTACACTGTTATACAAGCTGTACACTCACTACTTTACATTGTAGCAAAGTGTAATTTCTTCAGTGTTGTCACATGAAAAGATACAATAAAATACTTACAAAAATGTGAGGGGTGTAGTTACTTCTGTGGGATAATGTATATATATATATACTGTATATATATTTTATGTGTATCAGTGGCAGCTGCTGGTCTTTCAAAGAGGGGAAGCTCATTTTTGGCCAACATCATACAAATTGTCCATTTTATTTATACGTAAATTCTGCCTTACATTCCTTTTCAAGAAAATGCTCTAGCCTACTGTATGAATGAATGAATGAAAAAACTATCTAAAAAAAGATATTAAACTCGAAGGAGGAAATGTGAGAATTAGGTTAAACTGAAACAAGGAATGTGGAGTATAATTTTGTGAAATGTATGATGAAAATTGACTAGCTATTTGACAAGAAAATACCAAGAAATAGGTTGCAGCAGTTTGTCTTTCGACTAAACTTGCAAAATCTGCGATGGGACTGCGCTCGAATAGATTCAGCGTCAGCGACTTTTTATAGAATCGCTGTCAATCAAAAGGAGATGCAGTCTTTCGACAGACCCTCCCATAATTAAGCAGAAGCCAGGCCAGCCCACTCCTCCATTCACCCCCAGAGACGCTGAGCGTCCGTGGGCGGGACATAATAACAGCATTTATCCAATGACCGTCTAGTTTGTATAAATATGTTAAGTCAAATTTTTTGTCACTGATAATAAAAATCGGATGAAAAGGATTATGAAAAATCTGAAATAAAGATTTTTTTTTTTTAAATGATATGCCATTTGTGTTTTGTCAAAAAGCACAAACTGTCTAAAACTAAAATAGTGGTGTAAAAATGAACACTTTTATACCATTTTATCAATTGTTCATCCTCCGATTTGAGTTATTAGGGTTAGGAGTTTATTTGTTTGACATGAGTGTTAAGAGATCCAGATACAGGTCTTATTTGGAAAAGTCAGTGTGTCTCAAATCTAACTTCTGCTGTGTCTTTGTTGCACAGGATCACATATGTCCAGTCAACTCCTGGAGTTTCAGCTCCTTTGCCATTGGGCTCAACACCTGCAGTCTCTTCCACCCACCAGACCCAGTCACCTGCTGGTCCATCTTTTTTGCAATCTCCAGTGGCGACCCTTGGCTTCACGGCAATTGCCCCAGCCGGTCAAACCTTGGTTCAACCGATTGTTGCAAGTGAGTGTTATGACTGAGAGCTCTTTAAACCACCAACACGTATTTAACACTGTGTGATGAACATCATCAAATTTCTACCACAGGTCAACCACCCTCCTGGCTCCATGCCGCCCCAGAGCGGATTGTCACAACCTGCACAAGCCTCGGCCACCCATCAACTTCTGACCGCCATTTACCCCAGCGTCAGCTTAGCCGGAGGAGTTGTGTCAGTGACAGCCGTGCCACAAAGCACAGCAAGTTTCACATCAGTTCCAGCATCATCCTCGACACCTCAAGCGAAGACCCCTCAGCCACTGCTGTGCAATCACATGCGCAGACAGATGCACAGCTGCAGTCTCAGGTAAACATGCACATGGAAAAGAGAGGACCAGAATCTAGGAAGGAGATGGAGATACAGAGAGACCTGGTGGTGTCAAAGGATGGACATCAGATGCTACCTAGTGGTTTGGAGGAATCGGTGCACACACACATAAAGGTAAATCTAACCTCATTATCAAGCCTCATTAATTTATACATTTGGCTTTAAGTTAAGGTGAACATTGAAGTAATGAGTAATAATTAACAACATGTACGTACTGTAAGGTCAGGATTAGGAATAGGGTTTGTTTTCAGGTTAGTTGCATATAATAATGCAGCATTTACTGTTATTAGTTAAAAGAAGTACATATGTTAAAAGAACATGAGGATACTACAAAGGATACTACAAAACAAATATTATGGCTATTTCAAGGTCTTTAACAGCAGTTGTTATTAAATACTAACCAAGCATTTGCATTACTGTATGTTCTTGCAGTCCTCGAAAGTCATGTTCAAAATGTTCAATAGGTCAGCATTGTGAAGGGAAGGAGGATGGAAAGAAAGGGAGCAAAATGGAACGAGAGTCTGAGAGAGGCGTGGGAGGGGCCCGTCTCAAACAGAGAGAGCTGAGAGAGCAAGAGCGATGGAGGAGAAAGAAAGTCAAGCTGAGATCAACAGCAAAGACGAGAGTCGAGAGGTGAGAAGCTTTTCTCAGCTGTACAATACAACTTAGCTAAATTCAAACAGTTTTCATATGAAACTGAATTGTGCTGGTTCAGATGCCCACATTGTTCTATAATCACTTTTAGATTTTTTCTTTCAGGCAGGACGAAGCAAGCTTCTGTTTTGGACCCCGCCACCCCTTTGCAGACTGACCCCCTTCAGCTAAAAAGACCAAGTTCCGCCCACCTCCACTGAAAACCCCTCTGATGCTGGTGACAAGTGAGTGGCATTGCCCTTGATCAGTCGACAGCAGATTTTAGTGTACCATTTATATACTATTATAGTAAAATGTATATTTAATTTGTTTTATTTCTAATTGTATTATTTTTTATATTCTAAATTACTAGTCGACTAAAATCGATTTAATCACGACAGCCCTATTTAAGCTATAATCCAATCAATAAAGACTAGTTTTAGTTAACAATAACAACAGTGGACATTGTAACAGTATCACCATTCGCCAAAAATACTTTGTGCGTTACTGTAAAATTCACATTATCTTTAGTATTCAAGATGGCAGTAGACCTTCAGATATATTTGATCTCAAACTAGATGTGATATTACTCCATTATTTAGCTACAGTTTACTAATTTACTTCATGATTTTCTTCAAATATTTGTTCAGTCATGACAGTTTTTAACCTGGAAGTGAAAACTGACTGTAGTGCATCATTTATTCCTAGTATGCATTGTTACACATTTGTTTGTACTTTGTACTTTCAGGCCTTATTCTTTTGCATTTACACCAAATTAGTTGTCATATGTCAGTTATTATTTCATTTTGCAACAACTGTATTTGCTCTTTCACAGGGCGCTGTTTAGCTCCTCTTTTGAAGAGCGTCTTAAAGAGCTGCCGGAGTTCAAGCCTGAAGATGTGCTGCCCTCTCCCAATTTACAGAGTCTAGCAACTTCCCCTAGAGCCATACTGGGCAGCTACCGCAAGAAGAGGAGGAACTCTACAGGTGAGAGAAGAGACAGTCAAATACCATGGTATTTCTCAGACAATCACATGTACATTAATGCATTTAGCAGATGCTTTTATCCAAAGAGGAACAAAAGCAATTTCAGCAAATTATATTTATTATATACGATGCCAGGTTTATTAGACAACACTATATTGAGAAGCAAGCTAGAGAAAGGGATCTAGGGATTCTTTTGCTTTAATCTTTGCTTTTGGGGTGATTTTGATCCCTCCTTTCTTTCCTTCTCTAGATCTTGACTCCGCCGACGACCCCAGTTCACCACGGAGGAAGAGTCACCGCCAGTCCAGCTGCAGCTCAGAGCCCAACACTCCCAAGAGTGCTGCCAAGTGTGAAGGGACATCTTTATCTTCGACAAGGCTGGTGGGCTCAGTTTTATGTTTAAACTCAGTCTCATGGAATACATAAAGATATGTATTTATGTGTGTTTTCTTGTCTTCTGTGTTTATCAGTTGGAGAGACAGAGCATATTTTCGAGGAGTTGGACCGTGCCATCTTCATCTCTGAGGATGTTGGACCAGCGGCGTCGCTCGTTATGCAGCTCTTCCAGGAGCACGGCTTCTTCCCCTCAGGTAACACTAAGTTAACCATCTCTCAGTATAGCACAGCCAGACTGATGACTTGAATGGACCCTTTTCACATCTCCGGGTTTCTCAGCAGAGGAAGTCATCATAGTTTGCTAAACTTAAATAGCAGTGAATGGGAGACTACCACAAATATATATTTTTCCATCCCCCAAAATAAAACAACACGATAGTGTTTTCAGAGAGAACGGCAGTCAGAAGAGAGAACAATGTCAAATTTACTGTCACACATTGGTGTTAACTATTTGTTTTTGTAATTTGAAGCAAAGGTAATATAAAGTATAGTGTAATAAATGTATATACACTTTACCTGTATTTATGATGCTGATGACCAGTGAAACGTGTCAATCACAGTCTTATAAAAGGGGTTCATTGAATTTATACTTCTATTGAGCAAAACATGTCGATTTCAAATAAATGCTGTTCTTTTGAATGATTTATTCATCAAAGAATCCTGACAAAAAAAATCTACATTTTCACAAAAATATTAAGAAGCAACTGTTTTGTTATAATTGTTTTAATCTTGTTACAGCACTTGCATATCATTGTTCTTTTGTTGATTTTGATTGCTTCCATTGTCCTCATTTGTAAGTCGCTTTGGATAAAAGTGTCTGCTAAATGACTAAATGTAAATGTATATGTAACTGTTTACAACAATTGTAAGAGTAAGAAATAATTTCTGAAGGTTCATGTGACACTAGCTGCGTTTCCATCCACCTATTTTTATCCGCATTTTAGAATATCGCATAAAAAAATGCTGGATGGAAACGGCAAGATGTGCAGAAATTCTAAAATGCACATATAAAACGTATTTTATAGTAGGACAAACTTTTTATCCGGTAAAACAAAATGTGCATAAACTACGATAGAAATACATTTACTGAATAAATAAATTCCTCAATGCACATCAAAAAAGTAATGTGACTTTGCGCTATGAGACAGGATAACTTGACTAACCGGCGGACCGATCTTGTTCACAGCATCCATCAGTTGTTATGGTCATTCTGAAAAGCCTGAGTAAAGTCTGTCATCAAAGTATTTCTGTATAATTGACATGACTGTGTTTCCAAACAGCTGGCACCCACCTCCGAACGCAGTGACAGCATTTATTGTGTTACGTCTGCTCTCTCTGAGGCGCAAATAATTTACATCATATATGAAAATGATGATTCAGTGGCTTCTTCTATATTCTTTGTGATATTTAGTGCCACAGTTTACTAGGAAGTGACGATTTTGTTCTCTTTGACTCGTTGGATGGAATCTGTGCTTTATTCGTATATATTTTATGCGAGATATTCCAGTTTTACACATAAGTTAAATTCAAATCTCATAAGCCAGGTTTACATCCAAATTTGCTAATTTAACTTATTCGCAAAATTGAAATATCGCATAAAACATTTGCTAACAAGCACCGCTTCCATCCAATGAGTCAAAGAGAACAAAATCGTCCCTTCTTGGTAAACTGGCACTAAATAGCCTATTGAAAACTAGAATAAGCTATTGAATATAATAATTTTCATATATAAAAATGACTTGTGCATCAGAGCGAGCAGACAAAACACAATAAATTCTGTCATTGCTTTCGAGGTGAATGCTGCTGTTTGGGAACAGAGTTGTGTAAGACAATTATACAGAAATACTGATGACAGACTTTGCTCAGGCATTTCAGAACCATAACAACTGATGGATGCTGTGAACGAGATCGGTCCGCTGGCTGGTCAAGTTATCCCATCTCATAGCGCAAAGTCACATGACTTTTATTGAATATGCTTGGAGGAATTTATTCGCAAAATGTGTTTCCATCTCCGTTATTCGCATTAACTATTTTTCGCACAAGTCAAAAACCACCTCAAGCGAGAGTAAAACTTTTGCTAATTAAGGGATTTTTGTTCGAAATTTGCTTCCATCACTCGTTTCTCAGCAATACTTCAAAATGCACATTAAACAGGGTGATGGAAACCCAGCTATATCTACTGAAGACTGTATTAATGGCTGCTAAAATCACAGGAAAAATGAAAATGTTAAAATTTACATTCAAACTATGAAAATTTGTTTCCACCAGAATTCAGAGTTTGTTTCTCACAATTCCAACTTTTCATACCACAGTTCTGACTTTACATCTCAATTCTGAGGAACAAGTCAGATATAAAGTTATTGAGATATATAAGCTCAGAGTTGTGAGAAAAATACAAAAATTGCGATGTGTGATAAAAAGTTATACATTTACATACATACATACATTTTCAAAAATAAAATTGTACAGTTATCAAATTCATCGCTTCAGATGCTCAATGATATGCATGTTTATTTTTTGTTTTTAACTGTCAGCATCAAATGGAAAAGAAAAAATGCATCAGCCATTGTTGTGAAGGCAAAGCTTAGCTTGCATATCTTTTTTCTTTCTGGTACAGCGCAAGCCACAGCTGCCTTCCAAGCTCGCCACTCGGACACGTTTCCCAGCAAGGTGTGCCTGCAGCTGAAGATCCGCGAAGTAAGGCAGAAGATCATGCAGACCGCCGGCAGTTCTGAAATCGTGGGAGGCGTGGCCAGCGGAAGCTCTGTCTCCGCCTCTACTCCCGGACCATCCAATCCAGCGGCCAGGGAGAATTCCGAAGCGGACGAGAGGGGCAGGGCCACGGAAGAGCCAAAGAAAGACGCAGGTGATCCGCAGGAGTCAAGATGAAGAACGACGGAGGAGACGAGTGGAACGAAAGAATGAAAGACGAATGTAGGGATGGATTCTAGAAATGTGTAAACCCATTTCCGCTGGCGATATACAAAGTACAGCACTTATGTGGATTTTGCTTTGTTCCTAATCGAACTGATTTCGTTGCCATTGCGTTCACTTCATTGATGTTCTGTTGTTATGCACAGTTACACGCACGCACGCACGCACACACACACACACACACACACACACACACACACACACACACACACACACACACACACACACACACACTTACTTTATGCAAGTACATAATAATATCACTTTCACACATTAACGACTTGCACAAGGAACGCATGAGGAGGTCGCACTCATTTGCATATGCCACTCATGTTAGGCCGTCATTGGTCCACCTCTGCATTAGGGTGTGGCTTCACTTTCTGTCGGAATTTTAGAGCCCTTCAATGCTGCACCACAGGCAGCACCAACCAGCCTGTTTGCACACGCTCAGTAAAGCCCCATGCGTGGGGCCAGCACAGATTTTTATCGAATGGACTGAATGTTTTAGATGAGAAATTAGACTGTTTGAGGTACCGGTAACTTTCAATCCAAAACAGGGATGGGTGGGTTGTGGGTGGGGGGTACAAATGCGCTTGCACTTTCATTTGTATAGACGAGACGGAGGAAAGCAATAGCCGGGGGAGGAGAAGGGTATTTGTGCAAATGTTACGCCCCCGTGACGGGGTACATGCATCGGCTGTTACTGTTCTTCAGCACGGGCTGTAAATTCACAGGTTTTTTTTGTTTTCGTCCCTGAAGCAACAAACTCAAGACTCACGTAATCACGTAGACCAGCGGAGCAGAAAACAGAGGCTACGGCGACCGCCACAATTGCATAAACAACAACAACAACAACACAGCACACTCAAAAGCGAGAGAGGAAAACATTGTCCTAACCTCGAAAAGAAGACGCAAACGAATAGAGACACTACCCCTCTTCGAATCAACGTGCCGTTATGCTTTGTCGTTTTGTTGTTGTGTCGTAATGGTGGAACTGACTGATATCTTATTTTGTATTAGCTTGCGCCTCTCTTCTTCTTCCTCTAGTGATATTTTCAGCATGGACTAATCCAGCTATCTAAGTGTTGGAGCGAAAAGAAAAAAGACTCTGTTTTAGCCTCTTAGCTGAAGCTCCTCTTCTCTGGCCGCCTACTTAGGCTTTTCCCCGTACACTGTATATGTATAACCGTGATGCTGGGGAGGGGGGCAGAGGGTGGGCATGAGGCTCTCTCTGTGTTCGTTTCCTTGCTTCTTTCTTTTTATATTTCAATCAGGTGTTTGCACAATATATGGTCCTAGACCATGGTTTAAATCAGGAAAGTATTTGTTTTTAGATATTTAAAAACTAACCAACGACTTTGTTTCATTGCGTTCGATTCTCCCTTTCTGCATCCCGTAAGGAAAGCCCTTGTTTTTTCATCTCCTTAAGACTTTTAACCGAAGTGTTGATGGAAAGCGCCACTTTAAGCGCTGGTCTGGAGTCAGAGTAAGCTTTGTAGTCTGCGACGACTGCTTCGATTCAGGATTACGCAAGGGAAAGCTGACCCGAGACCAGCGCTGGGGCGGCATTTCTCAGGATCTCCTCTTTCTTACTCTGCCTCTTCTTTCATTGGTGCAATAGGACGTGGGTGGGAATTTATTTTGAAGTAGACGAGTGACCTGTTAGTGCCATAGATTTTCACTGTACAAGCTGTAATAAATATATATATATATTGAAAGGAGACTGGGGGGAAAAATCAATAAGTATCGAGAAAGAAATCCAAACTGAACAAACTAAAAAAGAAAAAAAAATGTACCCTAGCACTTTCTTGCGTCTGGTTTTGCTGAAAGAGAAGGAGTGATGAGTATATGCTACTCAGTCTTCACTTGAATGTGTGACAACATAAATGTATAAATATACCTATATATTTCTATATGTCCATGATATACAGATGTCTGTGTGTGTGCGAGTGTATGTGCTTAAACGCGTTACACGCACCCTGACAAATCAAACTTCCTCCCGAGCAAATGCTATTCATATTTTCACTCCCGAAATGCAGTGGCACTACATTATAAGACTGTTAGCATATGCCTGAAAACCGTGGCTACTGATGTGCACAAGGAGAAATCGTATATATAACCATTCAGCTCGATTCTGAACTTGATTGATCGCCCTTTCTTTCCCTTCCCCCAGTGTTAGACAAATGCTCGCACATACACACACATACCTGCACATGTATGCGTGTACACCTTATGATTGTGTATCCAATAAACTGTCTTTACTTTGGAGAAGGAGTTTTAGAATGAGAAAGATGAGTGTAAACTCATCAACAGGCATGTTGACCATGTGCAATATTTCTAAACAAGAGATTATTGAAAAAATTAAAGACCTAACACAACGCTTGGTTTTTTTATAGTTCTTTTTGCATGTATGATAAAGGTATGTTATGGATGGATGGATAGACAGACAGATAGATATACATACAGAATAAAGCATATTGATATGCAGTGTTATTTTATAATATTTTCTGTTTTGATTAATTATCTTTATTATGTTTATCAGTAATAAGGAACAGCTTTTTTTTTAATTAATATGAGTTTAATTTTAATTCATTTTAAATGTTTTGTTTTCTAATTGTTGTTATTATTATTATAATAATACACAAATGACCAATAACTAAGGGTGTTATTTTTATAATATTATAATATATTTATCATCTTTATCAGATCTAAAGTTTTATATACAGGTAGGAAAAACTGTTTTTTTCTTTTAATATCTATATATCAATCATTTGTCTGCTTTTGTTAGTTTTAATATGCATTCTATTTTAATTAACTAAAAAATATTTGTGTTATTTATTATTATTATTAACAACGTACACAGATAGCTAATTGTGCATGATAAAGTTGGAGGCAGATAGTGACTCAGGTGTGTGACACCTGCTCCTGGGGGTCAATATAGCGCCGAACTGCATTCCCCATGAGGCTGAGCGTATTCCTGGCGCGTGAGAGAGTGGGTGAACGCTGAGGGTCGCGGCAAAAAGGTTTGTCATCTTTTCGTTTTTAACCCAATATTTCACCCTGCATCAGGCCAAGTCGAAGAGGGAAACGCTGATCCTCGCCCCACAGCCTCGCCACACTTTCAGCCAGATATGAGCGGCAGCGGGCGGCCCAGGACAACCTCGTTCGCTGAGACTCAGGGGGCGTCCGGAGCCGCTGTATCATCCGCCGGATCCGCCGCTGTCGTGGGGAGCAACGCAGGAAAGCCCGGGGTCTCGCAGGCCTCGGCGGACAGTTCATCTGCTTGCGCAAATTTAAAACTATCTAGTGAGTATATAAGCGAAGTTAACGCAGTTACGAGTGGACATATCGTAGTATATAACTGAATGGCACGCCCATGTTTTCTTGATATTGACAGTTAACTTATGTCATCTTCACGAAACTAGCCTAAGCTAACCATGGACAATTGTAACAAGTGTCAAACATAACAAATGTAAACCGATCAATTCTGACCAAGTGTGCTGCGTACACAGCCTTTTGGGACATTAACATTACCAAAATAATGGTACTGACTTCAATATTGGTTTTCATATGTAACGTAATATAATACAATGGTGCTACCAGATAAAACTGTATTACAATGGTCCCATACCCCAAAATAACACAACTTTACCATGGTAAAGTTACCATGGTACAGTGAAGAAAGCACGGGAGTAACGTTATCCTTGTTAGTTTTGTAGTGTAATAATGGATAGTGGATAATGCTGTCTAAGTAGTAGCACACTTGGATTTGAGACATTATCATAAACTTAAACTGGTTGACCAGCATGTTTCTCCATGGCTATGTTATTAACGTGATTGTTTAAATGCTTTACTGAGCAGCTTACTAGGTTGTAGGGCATGTTGAATTGGTGGCAACTACCCTTCCTGACACACCCACTGTCATAATGTCCTGTGTGAAGGACACAGACAGGTCAGGTCCATATTTAGTGATATATGTGTCATTTAGACTTACACACTGTTTTTTTACTAAGTACACTTGCATGAGGCTTTTTATTTTTAAGTTTATGTCCAATATGCATATCATTCTACAGCTTTTATACTGCTAGAAATTTTGTGGTTACAGTGATGCTTGCAGTCAGTAAATTACCTTTTTTAATCATAATATGTGAATATATTTCCTTAAGATTATGTTGATTCAGTATACCCTGTATATGGCAAATCGGTAGGAATATATTTATTTTAGAGAGTAGCATGGCTGAATGTAGTTGCTGCAAGAACATCATCCCTGACCAAAATTTCCTGGTGCATATTTGT
Organism: Gymnocypris eckloni scoliostomus; assembly: GCA_027564155.1. Classification (NCBI taxonomy): domain Eukaryota; kingdom Metazoa; phylum Chordata; class Actinopteri; order Cypriniformes; family Cyprinidae; genus Gymnocypris; species Gymnocypris eckloni. Next base: position 1,694 of record CM050421.1, on the reverse strand, counting down.
CCGTTTACACCCAGGGAACAATCTGATATAATGTCTCAAATGTGTTGTAGGAGACAGTGGGAAGGTGACCACAGTGGTCGCCACCCCGGGCCAGGGCCCGGATCGCCCGCTGGAGGTGTCCTACACTGATATCAAGGTGATCGGTAATGGCTCCTTTGGCGTGGTGTATCAGGCACGCCTCATTGACAGTCAGGAGTGGGTGGCCATCAAGAAGGTACTTCAGGATAAGCGGTTTAAGGTATGACACAACCACACAAAAGCATATAAATACTTGCTGACTCGCTCTGTTCAATAACCCAGTAATTCCTGTGTAGTAGTTCTCAACAATTTGCTACTAAATTACAGATGAAATGTAGAGTTTGACTCCTAGTCTTTGACTCAACAAAACACCACTGTAAATCCTAAAACTATTGACTAGCTCACAAACTCAATGTGTTTGTGTAAACATCAGAAAAATCACTTTTTTTGCAGTTAATCACTCTTGCATATGTGAAAAATATCACTCTTGCATATGCTGATGTAACTAAGAGATTATTAGTGTAAACAGTAAGCAACATAGAATAGTTAATTTTTAATAGCGGAACATATTAAAATGTTATTTGGTAGTTAAAAATAAAGCAGAACAAAATTAAATAATAGATGAAAAACAAAAAAATAGAAATTTAGTTATGGCAACTAATTTAAATACATTTTGAAAATCTAAAATGACTAAAACTGAAAAATAAATAAAGCTAAATAGAAATAAAGTGTGAAAAATGAAATGGAAAAAATAAAATAATACAACTTGTAGATGTAAAGAACAATGTAATATGCAAACTGTATGTGTTTTAAGTTCTTTATCTGCCAGGCAACAGATGCTTTTCATTCAGAGTGACTGACCTTACACTAATTGGGAGCAGTCTTGGGTCAAGAGACCTCAGTCTCATTATTCTGAATTGAATACTAGTACAATACAAGCCACTAGTATGTTATATGACTCTTTTTCAGCCTTACACCGCTAACCGTTTCCATGACCCATGTGTGCTGTCCTCTCCCAAACCAAACACTGTGCCCTTGAATGAGGCACCCTGGCTGCTGTAGGGGAATGCACTGTTGTGACTACTTGCGTGTAAATATTGTGACGTCTCTTATCCCTGAGAGCTGCTAACAGTCTTTCTTCTGTGTTCATGAAGAACCGAGAACTCCAGATCATGAGAAAACTGGACCACTGCAATATAGTGAGGCTGCGCTATTTCTTCTATTGCAGTGGAGAGAAGGTAAAAGAATTGTGACATTTGTTGCAAAGCTCTATATTTATACTACTGTTGAAATGTTTGTGGTCAGTAATGTTTATATTTTTTTTATTAATATTTTTTCAGCAAGAATGCATAGTGCATTAAAAGGATTTAAAGTGACAGTAAAGGCATTCATGATTTTAAAGAAAGTATCCTGGTTGCTACAAAACAATATGAAGCAGCACAACTGTTGCATATTAGAATGATTGCTGAAGGCAATACTGAAGGCTGGCGTAATAATACTGAAAATTCAGCTTTGCATCACATGAATAAATTATGTTTTGAAATGTATTCAAATGCAGTTGCTTTAAATTGTAATAATATCTCACAATATATATATATATATTTTTTTACTGAATTTTGATCAAATCAATGCAGCCTTGTTGAAGCTAGATACTTCTTTCAAAAAGCATTTAAAAC